>JAFFSR010000116.1:3540000-4027242 GCA_017163975.1 Anastatus disparis
GGTTTATGGGTTCATGGTTTAAGGTTTATGGTTTATAGGTTCATAGGTTTATGGGTTTATGGTTTATGAGTTTATGGTTTATGGGTTTACGGTTTATGGACTTGTGGTTCATAAGTTTCTAGATTTATGGTTTACGGGTTCATGGTTTATGAAATTATAATTTATGGTATATAGGTTTATAGGTTTATGGTTTATGAATTTATGGCTTATAGGCTTATGGTTTATGGATTTAAAGTTTATGAGTTTATGATTTATGAGTTTATGGACTATAGGTTTATGATTCATAAGTTTATGGTTTATGGGTTGGTGGTCTATGGACTTGTGGTTTATAAGTTTCTGGATTTATGGGTTCGTAGGTTATGGAATTATGATTTATGGTTCATAGGTTTATGAGTTTATGCGTTTATGACTTATAGGTTTATGGTTTATGGGTTTATGGTTTATAGATTTATAATTTATAAGATTATATGTTTATGGTTTATAGGTTCATGGTTTATGGGTTTATAATTGATGGGTTTATGGTTTATTGGTTTCTGGTTTAAGCGTTTATAGCTTATAGGTTTATGGTTTATGGGATCATGGTTTAAGGTCTATAGGTTAATAGTTTATGAGTTTATGTTTTATGAGTTCTTAATTTATGAGTTTATGGTTTATAGGTTTATAGTTTATAGGTTTATGCTTTTATGGCTTATAGGTTTATGGTTCATGGGTTTTTTGTTTATAAATTTATGATTTATGGGATTATGTGTTTATGGTTTATGGGTTCCTGGTTTATGGGTTAATGGTTTATGAGTTTATGGTTCATGGGTTAATGATTTATGGGTCTATTGTTTATGGGTTTATGGTTTATGCCTTTATAGGTTATAGGTTTATAGTTCATGGTTTATGGGTTTATGGTTTATGGTTTATGGGTTTATAGTTTATGAGATTATAAGTTTGTAGTTAATGGGTTCATAGCTTATAGGTCTATGGTTTATTGGTTCATCGATTATGGTTTATAAGTTCTAGTTTATGAGTTTATGGGCTTATGATTTATGGGTATATCGGTTTATGGTTTATAAATCAATGGTTAATAGGAATATGGGTTTATTAGTTTATATGTTTATAAGTTCACGGTTTATAAGTTTATGGTTTATAAGTTTATGGGTATGGTATTATGGGTTTATGATTCATGGATTAATAGTTTATAGGAACATGTGTTTATGGTTTATGAGTTTATGGTTTATTGATCTATAATTTATGGGATTATGGGTTAATGGTTTATGGTTTATGGGTTCATGGTTTATGGGTTTATGATTTATGGGTCTATCGATTTATAGTTTATTGATAAATGGTTATTCGGAATATGGGGTTATGGGTTTATAGGTTTATAATTTCATGGTTGATAAGTTTGTGAGTTCATGGTTTATGGGTTCATGGTTTATGGGTTCCTGGTTTATGGGTTCATGGTTAATGGGTTCATGGTTTATGGTTAATAGGTCTATAGGTTTATAGTTCATGAGTTTATGGTTTATGGGTTTGTGGCTTATGGACTTGTGGTTCATAAGTTTTTAGATTCATAGTTTACGAATTCATGGTTTATTTATGGTATATAAATTTATAGGTTTATGCGTTTATGGCTTATAAGTTAATAGTTTATGGTTTTATGGTTCATAGATTTATGATTTTTTAGGATTATGTGTTTATGGTTTATGGGTTCATGGTTCATAGGTTTATAAATTGTGGGTTTATGGTTTATTGATTTCTGGTTTAAGCGTTTATAGCTTATAGGTTTATGGTTAATGGGATCATGGTTTAAGGTTTATAGGTTTATAGTTTATGAGTTTATGGTTTGTGAGTTCATCATTTATGGGTTTATGGTTTATGGGTTTTCGGTTTATGGGTTTATGGTTTATGGGTATATAGTTTATAGACTTATAATTTATGGGATTATAAGTTTATGGTTTATGGTTTATAGGTTCATGGTTTATGAGTTCATGATTTATAAGTTTGTGAGTTGATGATTTATGGGTTCATGGTTCATGGTTTATAGGTTTATAGGTTTACAGTTCATGAGTTTATGGTTAATGGGTTCATGGTTTAATGACTTGTGGTTTGTAAGTTTCTAGATTCATGGTTTATGGGTTAATAGTTTATGAAATTAGGATTTATAGTATATAGCTTAATAGGTTTATAAGCTTATAACTCATAAGTTCATGGTTTATGGGTTTATGGTTAATAGATTTATGATTTACGGGATTATGTGTTTATGGTTTATGGGTTCATAATTTATGGGTATATTGTTTATTGGTTTATGGTTCATGCGTTTATAGCTTATAGGTTTACGGTTTTCGGGATCATGGTTTAAGGTTTATATGTTTATAGTTTATGAGTGTATGGCTTATGAGTGCATAATTTACGGGTTTATAGTTTATAGGTTTATGCTTTATAGGTTTATGCTTTTATGGCTTATAGGTTTATGGTTTATGGGTTCATGGTTTATGGGTTAATGGTTTATGGGTTTATGGTTTATGGGTTCATGGTTTATGGTTAATAGGTCTATAGGTTTATAGTTCATGAGTTTATGGTTTATGGGTTTGTGGCTTATGGACTTGTGGTTCAAAAGTTTTTAGATTCATAGTTTACGAATTCATGGTTTATTTATGGTATATAAATTTATAGGTTTATGCGTTTATGGCTTATAAGTTAATAGTTTATGGTTTTATGGTTCATAGATTTATGATTTTTTAGGATTATGTGTTTATGGTTTATAGGTTCATGGTTTATAGGTTTATAATTTGTGGGTTTATGGTTTATTGGTTTCTGGTTTAAGCGTTTATAGCTTATAGGTTTATGGTTAATGGGATCATGGTTTAAGGTTTATAGGTTTATCGTTTATGAGTTTATGGTTTGTGAGTTTATCATTTATGGGTTTATGGTTTATGGGTTTTCGGTTTATGGGTTTATGGTTTATGGGTATATAGTTTATGGACTTATAATTTATGGGATTATAAGTTTATGGTTTATGGTTTATAGGTTCATGGTTTATAAGTTCATGATTTATAAGTTTGTGAGTTGATGATTTATGGGTTCATGGTTCATGGTTTATAGGTTTATAGGTTTACAGTTCATGAGTTTATGGTTAATGGGTTCATGGTTTAATGACTTGTGGTTTGTAAGTTTCTAGATTCATGGTTTATGGGTTAATAGTTTATGAAATTAGGATTTATGGTATATAGCTTAATAGGTTTTTATCATAACTCATAAGTTCATGGTTTATGGGTTTATGGTTAATAGATTTATGATTTACGGGATTATGTGTTTATAAGATTATGTGTTTATGGTTTATGGGTTTATAATTTATGGGTATATTGTTTATTGGTTTATGGTTCATGCGTTTATAGCTTATAGGTTTACGGTTTTTTGGATCATGATTTAAGGTTTATATGTTTATAGTTTATGAGTGTATGGCTTTTGAGTGCATAATTTACGGGTTCATAGTTTATGGGTTTATGCTTTATAGGTTTATGCTTTTATGGCTTATAGGTTTATGGTTTATGGGTTCATGGTTTATGGGTTCATGGTTTATGGGTTTATGGTTTATGGGTTTATGGTTTATGGGTTTACGGGTTTATGGTTTATGGGTTTATGGGTTTCTAGTTTATGGGTTTGGCCATTTATGAGTTTACGATTTATTGCTGTATGGTTTTATGGTATATGGGTTTATGGTTCATAGTTTATGGGTTAATGGGTTCGTGGTTTATGGTTTTAAGGTTAATGGGTTTAGGGTTTATGGGTTTATGGATTTAGGGTCTATGGTTTATGGGTTTATGGTTTATGGGTTTATAGTTTATGAGATTATGGGTTTATAGTTTATGGGTTTATAGGTTATAGGTCTATGGTTTATGGGTCCATAGTTTATGGTATATAAGTCGATAGTTTATGAGTTAATAGGTTTATGGTTTATAGGTTTATGGTTTATGCGTTTATAGCTTATGGGTTTATGGTTTATGAGTTCATGGTTTGTGGTTTATAGGTATAAAGTTTATGAATTAATGGCATTAAGATTTATGATGAATGGGTTTATGCTTCATGGTTTATAGGTTCATGGTTTATGGGTTTATAATTGATGGGTTTATAGTTTATTGGTTTCTGGTTTAAGCGTTTATAGCTTATAGGTTTATGGTTTATGGGATCATGGTTTAAGGTCTATAGGTTTATAGTTTATGAGTTTATGTTTTATGAGTTCTTAATTTATGAGTTTATGGTTTATAGGTTTATAGTTTATAGGTTTATGCTTTTATGGCTTATAGGTTTATGGTTCATGGGTTTTTTGTTTATAAATTTATGATTTATGGGATTATGTGTTTATGGTTTATGGGTTCCTGGTCAATGGGTTAATGGTTTATGAGTTTATGGATCATGGGTTAATGATTTATGGGTCTATCGTTTATGGGTTTATGGTTTATGCCTTTATAGGTTATAGGATTATAGTTAATGGTTTATGGGTTTATGGTTTATGGTTCATGGGTTTATAGTTTATGAGATTATAGGTTTGTAGTTAATGGGTTCATAGCTTATAGGTCTATGGTTTATTGGTTCATCGATTATGGTTTATAAGTTCTAGTTTATGAGTTTATGGGCTTATGATTTATGGGTATATCGGTTTATGGTTTATAAATCAATGGTTAATAGGAATATGGGTTTATTAGTTTATATGTTTATAAGTTCATGGTTTATAAGTTCATGGTTTATAAGTTTATGGGTATGGTATTATGGGTTTATGATTCATGGATTAATAGTTTATAGGAACATGTGTTTATGGTTTATGAGTTTATGGTTTATTGATCTATAATTTATGGGATTATGGGTTAATGGTTTATGGTTTATGGGTTTATGGTTTATGGGTTTGTGATTTATGCGTTCATAGCTTATAGGTTTATGGTTTGTGGTTTATTGGTTTATAGTTAATGAGATCATAGGTTTATAGTTCATGAGTTTATAGCTTATAGGTTTATGGTTCATGGGTTCATGGTTAATGGTCTATAAGTTTATAGTTTATGAGTTTATGGGTTTATGATTTATGGGTCTATCGATTTATAGTTTATTGATAAATGGTTATTCAGAATATGGGGTTATGGGTTTATGGGTTTATAATTTCATGGTTGATAAGTTTGTGAGTTCATGGTTTATGGGTTCATGGTTTATGGGTTCATGGTTAATGGGTTCATGGTTTATGGTTAATAGGTCTATAGGTTTATAGTTCATGAGTTTATGGTTTATGGGTTTGTGGCTTATGGACTTGTGGTTCATAAGTTTTTAGATTCATAGTTTACGAATTCATGGTTTATTTATGGTATATAAATTTATAGGTTTATGCGTTTATGGCTTATAAGTTAATAGTTTATGGTTTTATGGTTCATAGATTTATGATTTTTTAGGATTATGTGTTTATGGTTTATGGGTTCATGGTTTATAGGTTTATAATTTGTGGGTTTATGGTTTATTGGTTTCTGGTTTAAGCGTTTATAGCTTATAGGTTTATGGTTAATGGGATCATGGTTTAAGGTTTATAGGTTTATCGTTTATGAGTTTATGGTTTGTGAGTTCATCATTTATGGGTTTATGGTTTATGGGTTTTCGGTTTATGGGTTTATGGTTTATGGGTATATAGTTTATGGACTTACAATTTATGGGATTATAAGTTTATGGTTTATGGTTTATAGGTTCATGGTTTATGAGTTCATGATTTATAAGTTTGTGAGTTGATGATTCATGGGTTCATGGTTCATGGTTTATAGGTTTATAGGTTTACAGTTCATGAGTTTATGGTTAATGGGTTCATTGTTTAATGACTTGTGGTTTGTAAGTTTCTAGATTCATGGTTTATGGGTTAATAGTTTATGAAATTAGGATTTATGGTATATAGCTTAATAGGTTTATAAGCTTATAACTCATAAGTTCATGGTTTATGGGTTTATGGTTAATAGATTTATGATTTACGGGATTATGTGTTTATAAGATTATGTGTTTATGGTTTATGGGTTTATAATTTATGGGTGTATTGTTTATTGGTTTATGGTTCATGCGTTTATAGCTTATAGGTTTACGGTTTTTGGGATCATGGTTTAAGGTTTATATGTTTATAGTTTATGAGTGTATGGCTTATGAGTGCATAATTTACAGGATTATAGTTTATGGGTTTATGCTTTATAGGTTTATGCTTTTATGGCTTATAGGTTTATGGTTTATGGGTTCATGGTTTATGGGTTCATGGTTTATGGGTTTATGTATTATGGGTTTATGGTTTATGGGTTTACGGGTTTATGGTTTATGGGGTTATGGGTTTATGGTTTGTGGGTTTGGCCATTTATGAGTTTACGATTTATTGCTGTATAGTTTTATGGTATACGGGTTTATGGTTCATAGTTTATGGGTTTATGGGTTCGTGGTTTATGGTTTTAAGGTTTATGGGTTTAGGGTTTATGGGTTTATGGGTTTAGGGTCTATGGTTTATGGGTTTATGGTTTATGGGTTTATAGTTTATGAGATTATGGGTTTATAGTTTATGGGTTTATAGGTTATAGGTCTATGGTTTATGGGTCCATAGTTTATGGTATATAAGTCTATAGTTTATGAGTTAATAGGTTTATGGTTTATGGGTTTATGGTTTATGCGTTTATAGCTTATGGGTTTATGGTTTATGAGTTTATGGTTTGTGGTTTATAGGTATAAAGTTCATGAATTAATGGCATTTAGATTTATGATGAATGGGTTTATGCTTCATGGTTTATGGGTTTATGGTTTATGGGTTTATGATTCATGGGTCTATTGTTTATGGGTTATGGTTTATAGGTTTATGAGTTTATATGTTTATGGTATATAAGATTATGATTTATGGGTTAATGGTATTATAAGTTTATGGTTTATGGGTTCTCAGCTTAAAGTTCTATGATTTATGGATTTGTAATTTATAGGCTAATCGTATATGCGTTAATGGCTTATAAGTTTATGTTTTATGGGTTCACGGCCTATGGGTTTATGGTTTATGGTTTATAGGTTTAGGGCTTATAGGTTGATGGGTTAAGAGTTTATAGTTTCATGATTTATGGGTTTCTGGTTTATGGTTCATGGGTTCATGGTTTATGGGTTTGTGATTCATGAGTTTATTGATATGGGTTTATGGTACATGCGTCCATAGTTTATAGGTTTATAGTTGATAGGTTAATGGTACATGAGATTATGATTTATGGGTCCATGGTATTATGGGTTTATGGTTTATGTGTTCTTGGCCTATAGGTTCATAATTTATGGGTTTATGATTCATAAGCTCATTGATCATGCGTTTATAAATCATAGGTTTATGGGTCATGAGTTTACGGTCTATGGGTTTATGGTTAATTGTCTATAGATTTATGTCTTATGGGTTTATGTTTCATGAGTTTATGGTTTATGGGTTCAGGGTTTATGGGCTTATGATTTATCGGTTCATGTTTCATGAGATTATGTTTCATAAAGTCATGGTTAATGGTTTATGGGTTTATGCTTTATGAATTTATGGTTAATGGGTTCATGGTTTATGGATTTATGGTATTATGGGCTTATGATTTATGGGTTAATAGCTTATAGGTTTATAATTCATGGGTTTATTATTTATCGGCTAATAGTTTATGCGTTTATTGTTCATAGGTTCATGGCTTATGGGTATACGGTCTATGGGTTTATGGTTTATGGTCTATAGGTTTATGTCTTATGGGTTTATTTTTCATGAGTTTATGGTTCATGGGTTAAGGGTTTATGGGTTTATTAATCATGGGTTTAGGGTTCATAGGTTTATGGCTTATGGGTTCATGATTCATGAGTTTATGGTTCATGGGTTGTAACGGTTATTTTGCCCGTTACAAAAAAAGAATTAGCTTATAATTAAATATTATTTCTGGCTAAGTCTTTATATGTTACTATTTTCGGAGTTACTGAGAACTATCATAAATATGTTAAGTTTCACGTAACAAGCTTTGATTGTGCTAGCTATTTAATCCTATTGATAAAGGACAAAGTCTTATGCAATATAATTGTCGCTTGCTGCACACACTGCGTCACTCTCTCTCTCTTACCTGATCGAGAGACGCATGTCGCTGTTAGCGCAGTTTCCCTTCGTGATGCAGGTTCAAATTTGAGATTTATTAAACTATTTAATATAACTAGAATGATTTATCTATTGCTGCTCACTAGGACCGAGGAAGCGTCAGGGTAAGCGATAAAAACAGGTTACTTCTGATAAGGCTTGTTATTTAAGTAAAGTATTAAATTCGTATTAACGTAGAACATATAACATTCATTCTAAATAATTGAGCTAAAATTAGAAGTGAAGAAAAAGTGTAGATATGTAATTAAGTATGTATGATGCGCATTAAACTTTGGCTTTCATAAGCCTCATAACATGACTTGACAGAAGTTGAATAGGGAAGCAAACATGAGAAAGGGACGCATCGCAAACTGAAACGTCGCTGATCGGTTATATAATCGGAGCTCGACTTTTTAATCGAACAAGTATCTCTCAAGGAGGAGATACTTGTGTATGCCGCAATAAGTTCTACTTACAATAACGCACTGGCCAACTTACATTACTTCCCTACATGCACGTAATCCTCGCTAGCTCGTTATCAAACCTTTCCCTCTGTACGTAGACGATACGTAGATGCTCTCAAGTGGATCGGTAGGCCACACCACGGGTCGACTTGGATAGTAGATTTAAACACGGTAAAATATCGTGACAGGGTTTATGATTTATGGGTTAATGGTTTATAAGTTTGTACGTTTATGATTTCCAGTGTATAGTTTTATAGTTTATGGGTTGATGGTTTATGAGTTCATGGGATAATGGTTCATGGATTCATGGATTTACAGTTAATAGGTTTATTAATTAATGTTATATGGCTTTATGCTTGATGGCTTTATAAGCACGAGATATATGTGTTTATAGTATGAGGGTTTATGGTTTCATCGTTCATGGGTTTATGGTTTATGGGTTTATAAATTCATGGTTTATAGGTTTATGGTTTATGGGTTTATGCATTTATGGTTTATGGGTTAATAGTTTATAAGTTTATGGTTTATAGGTTTATAGTTTATAGGTTCATAATTTATGGGTTTATGGTTTATGAGTCTATGGGTTTGTGGTTTTATATTTTATAGGTTCATAGTTTCTGAGCTAAGAGTTTGTAAGTTCATGGAATAATGAATAAATATATTTATAATCAATGGGTTTATAAATTTATGCTCTATGGGTTTCTGGTTTATGGGTTTATGGTTTATAATTTTCTATTTCATAGGTTCATAGCTCGTGGGTTTATAATTTACAAATCAAAAGTATGAGTTTTTAGCCAATAAGATTATAGTTTATCGGCCCATGGATTCACGGTTTCTAGAATCATAGTCTAAAGATTTATGATTTATACGTTAATTGTTTATGGTTTAATGGTTCAAGATTTATAGGTTAATAGTCTATGTGTTTATAGGAACTGGTTATAGGTTGATGAGTTTATGGTATATGGTTCATGGTTTTATAGTTTACTTTATAGGTAAATGGTTAATAGCTTCATTGTTTATGAGTTTAAGAGTTTGAGATATATGTATTCAAAGTATATAAATTCAGATAGTTGATTATTTATGTGTATATAGATTATTTAAACTTACAAACTTGTAGAACAGTGGAATCATAAACTAATAAACCAGAAATTCATTAAATTATAAACTATAAACCTATAAACTATAATCCTATGAACCATAATCTATAGACCCATAAACTATAAAATAATAAACTGATTAACCATAAATCCATAGACTATCAACTCACAAACTATAAACTCATAAACTATAAATCTATAAACTCAAAAACTTATGAACGTATATACTATAAACACATATATCTTGAACCCATTAACACGAAAACCATTGATCCATAAAATCATTGACTACAAATCCATAAATCTACAAACCATTCTGCTATAAAACCGTAAACCATGAGACCATAAACCATAACCTACTAACTGAAACTATAAACCTATAAACTCATAAACTTATAAACCAATATACCATAAACACATATATCTCGAACCCATAGACCCATAAACCATAAACTTATAAACCATAAATTCAAAACTCATAAACTATATATGCACAAATCCATAACTCAATAACTAATAAACCCATAAATCATCAACCACTAGACGAAAAACCCATAAACTATAAACCTGTAGACAATAAACCCATATACCATAAACTCATAAATCAGGAACATTTTAACGATAAATTCATAAGCTATGAACCCATAAACCAAACCATTCATCAACCTATGAATCCTAAACTCCCAAACCATAAACCTATAGACCCATGAACCATAATTCATAAACTTATGAACTATCAAATCATGAACTGTAAAACCATAAACTCATAAACCATAAACCTATAGACCCATGAACCATAATTCACAAACTTATAAAATAAAAAATCATAAACTGTGAAACCATAAACTATTATTCCCCTAAACGATTAACCGTAAGCCCATAAATCTCAACGCCATAGAGTTACAAACCCTGAACCCATAACTATTAATTTCTAGACCCATTAACTATAGAAATATGGACCTATATTCCATAAACACATATATCTCGTGCCTGTAATATAAATTTAGATATCCATTTAATATTAATCCATTAATCAATTAACTATTATCCCATAAGCCTATAAACCTTAGACGATAAACCCGTAAACCATATACCCATAAACCATAAACCCATAAACCTATATACCCATGAACTATAAGCCCATAAACCCATACACCAATTAACTCAATAACAATAAACCCATATATTATGAACTCATAAACCATGAACCAATTAACCATAAACCTATAAACGCATAAACCCATCAGCCACAAACCCAAAAAACTAGAGCCCCATAGACCAAATACCATAAAACCATAAACCCATAAACTATAAACCTATAGACCCATGGACCATAATTCATTAACTTATAAAATAAAAAAATCATAAACTGTGAAACTATAAACTATTAATCCCCTTAACCATAAACCGTAAGCCCATAAATCTCAACGCCATAGAGTTACAAACCCTAACCCCATAACTATTAATTTCTAGACCCATGAACTATGGAACTATGGACCTATATTGTATAAACACATATATCTCGTACCTATAATATACATTTAGATATCCATTAACTATTAATCCATTGATCAAATAATTATTATTCCATAAGCCTATAAACCTTAGACGATAAACTCGTAAACCATATACCTATGAAACATAAACCCATAAACCTATATACCCATGAACTATGAACCCATAAACCCATATACCAATAAAATCAATAACAATAAACCCATATACCATGAACTCATAAACCATAAACCAATTAACCATGGACCCATAAACCCATAAACCCATCAACCACAAACCCAAAAAACTAGAACCCCATAGACCAAATACCATAAACCCATAAACCCATAAACCATGGACTCATAGATCATAAACCCAGAAACTATGAACCTATAAACCATAAACCCATCAATCATAAACCCAAACACCATAAAACCATGAACCACAAACCCTTAAACTTATAAACCATAAACCTATAAACCATGGACGCATAAACTATTAACCCATGAACCATAAACCTATAAACTATGAACTATAAAGTCATAGACCATGAACCCATAAAACATAAACCCATAGATAATAAACCCATGAACCATAAACCAATAAACTATAAACCCATAAACCATAAACTCATACACCATAAACCCATAGACCATAAACCCATTAACAATAAACCCATAAACTATAAACCCATAAACCATGAACCCATAAACCATTGACACATGAACTATAAACTCATAAACCATCAACCCATTAACCATGAACCTATAAACTATAAACCCGAAAACCATAAACCCATAAACCATTGACTCATGAACCATGAACTCCCTATCTATTAACCCATGAACTGTAAATCTATAATTGATAAAACTATAGACCCGTGAACCCATATACCTATAAACTCAATAACTATAAACCCATATACCATGAACTTATAAACCATAAACTAATATACCATGAACATATAAACAATAAACTTATCAACCAAAATCCTATGAACCATAACCCCATAGACCATAAATCATAAACCCATATACTCATAAACTATAAACCATGAAACCATTAACCAAGAACCCATTAACCATAAACCAATAATCAATTAACCCGTGAATCATAAACCTATGCGTTAATAACCCATAAACCATAAACCCATAAGCCATAAACCTATAAGGCATAAACCCATAAACCATAAATCATAAACTATAATAATATGAATAAATAAAATAATGAATTATAAACTAATAATAACTCATAAACGAATCATAAACTATAGTAATATGAAAAATAATATAAACCCATAAACCCATGAGGCATAAACCCATCAACCATGAAAGCCATAAACCATAAAATATAAACCCATAAATCCATAAATTATGAACGATAAACCCATAAACAATGGACCCATAAACTATGAACCCATGAACTATAAACGCATAAACCATTAACAGATCAACCAAGAAACCTATAAACTATAAACCATAAACCCATCAACCATGAACCTATAAACCATGCACCCAGAAACAATGAACTCATAAAACTATGAAGCTATTAACTATAACCCCCTAAACCATCAAGCTTCAAAATATTAACCCATTAACCATGAGCTCATCAACCATAAACCCATAAACCACTGATTTATAAACCATAACCTCCTGAACCATAAGCCCATAAATCATGAACTCCTGAACCATTAACCCATAAATGATAAACCCATAAACCATTAACCCATACACCATGAACACCTTAACCATGAACCCATTGACCATAAACCCATAAACTATGATCCCATGAACCATGGCTCCATAAACGTTTAGCCCATAAACCATTAACCCATAAGCCCGTAAGCAATAAACCCATAAACTATAAACCCATAAACTATGATCCCATAAACCATGAACCCATAAACATTCAACCCATAAACCATAAACCAGTAAACCATAAACTCATAAACCATAAGCCCATGAGCCCATAAGCAATAAACCAATAAACCATAAACCCATTATCAATAAACCAATAAATTATAACTCCTATACCATAAGATCATAAGTAATAAGCCAATAAGCCATGAATAATAGACCCATAAATCATTAAACCATAAACAATAAACCTATAAACCACAAACCCATAAATCCATGTACCATAAACCCATAAGCCATAAACTTATAAATTAAGAACCCATAAACCATAAACTCATCAACCACATACCCCAAAAACCATAACCCCATAGACCAAATACCATAAACCCATAAACCCATAAACTATAAACCATAAACCCATAAACCATAAACCTATAAACCATAAACCCGAAAACTATAAACCCATAAATTATAAACCCATAAATCATAAACCCAAAAACCATAAAACTATGAACCACAAACCCTAAAAACATATAAACTATAAAACTATAAACTATAGACCCATAAACTATTAACCCATAAACCAGAAACCTATAAACTATCAACTATAAAGCCATAGACCATGAACCCATAAACCATAAACCCATAGATAATATACCCATGAACCATTAACACATAAACTATTAACTCATAAACCATCAACCCATTAACCATAAACCCATAAACTATGAATCCGAATACCATAAATCCATAAACCATTGAGTCATAAACCATAAGCTCATAAACCATGAACTTCTTATCTATTGACCCATAAACTATAAATCTATAAACGATGGAACTATAGACCCGTGAACCCATATACCCATAAACTCAATAACTATAAACCCATACACCATGAACTTATAAACCATAAACCAATAAACCATAAACCAATAAACCATAAACGTATAAACAATAAACTCATCAACCAAAAACCTATAAATCATAACCCCATAGACCATAAATCATGAACCCATATACTTATAAACTAGAAACCATGAAACCATAAACCAGGAACCCATTAACCATGAACCAATAAATTATAAACCCATAAGTCATCAACTCCTGAACCATAAACCCATAAAACTATGAACCCATGAACCACGAACTCATAAACATTTAACCCATCAACCATTAATCCATAAACCATTAACTCATGAACCATAAACCCATAAACCATTAACCCATTAACCATAAACCCGTAAACCATCAACTCGTGAACTATAAACTCATAAATCATAAACTTGTAAACCATATGGCCATAAACACATTAACCATAAACCATAAATCACATACCCAAAAGCCATAGACCCAGTAACCATTAGCCCATAAACCATAAACCTATGAATTATAAACTAATGAACCAGATACCCATAAATCATGAACCTATAAACCGTAAACCCAGGTACCTCGAACCCTTAAACTATTAACGAATCAAATATAAACCCATAAGCCTATAAACTCATAAACCATAAACCCATAGAGCATAAACCCGTTGATCATAAACCCATAAACCATTACTTATAAAACCATGAACCCATAACTCATAAACCCATAATACATAAACTTATGAACTTATAAACCATGGACAAAAAACCATAAACCCATAAACCATAAACCCATAAATTATAAATCTATAAACCATAAACCACATACCCTTTAACTCATAAACCATAGACCCATAAATCATAAATCTATAAACCACAAACCCATAAACCCTTGAACCATAAACCTATAAACTATAAACCATAAACCAATAAACCATAAACGTATAAACAATAAACTCATCAACCAAAAACCTATAAATCATAACCCCATAGACCATAAATCATGAACCCATATACTTATAAACTAGAAACCATGAAACCATAAACCAGGAACCCATTAACCATGAACCAATAAATTATAAACCCATAAGTCATCAACTCCTGAACCATAAACCCATAAAACTATGAACCCATGAACCACGAACTCATAAACATTTAACCCATCAACCATTAATCCATAAACCATTAACTCATGAACCATAAACCCATAAACCATTAACCCATTAACCATAAACCCGTAAACCATCAACTCGTGAACTATAAACTCATAAATCATAAACTTGTAAACCATATGGCCATAAACACATTAACCATAAACCATAAATCACATACCCAAAAGCCATAGACCCAGTAACCATTAGCCCATAAACCATAAACCTATGAATTATAAACTAATGAACCAGATACCCATAAATCATGAACCTATAAACCGTAAACCCAGGTACCTCGAACCCTTAAACTATTAACGAATCAAATATAAACCCATAAGCCTATAAACTCATAAACCATAAACCCATAGAGCATAAACCCGTTGATCATAAACCCATAAACCATTACTTATAAAACCATGAACCCATAACTCATAAACCCATAATACATAAACTTATGAACTTATAAACCATGGACAAAAAACCATAAACCCATAAACCATAAACCCATAAATTATAAATCTATAAACCATAAACCACATACCCTTTAACTCATAAACCATAGACCCATAAATCATAAATCTATAAACCACAAACCCATAAACCCTTGAACCATAAACCTATAAACTATAAACCCAAAAACCATAAACTTATGAACCATAAATTTATAAACCATAAACTTATAAACCATAAGCCCATGAACCATAAATCTATAAACCATAGACCCATAAACCGTGAACCCGTGAACTATAAACCCATGGACCATGAACCACAAACCCATAAACCTATGAACCATAAACTCATAAACCATAAACTCATAAACCATTAACCCATGAACCCTTAAACCATAAACCCATAAACCATAAACCCAGGAATTATAAACCCATAAGCCATAAACCATAAACTATAAACCCATTAACCCATGAAACATAAACCTATCAACCACAAAGCAATAACTCATAAACTATGAACCCATAAATCCATAACTTATAAACCATAAGCCCGTAAATCATAAACGATAAACTTATAAACAATAAAACTATAAACCATAAACCCATAAACCATAAACCTATCAACCAAGAAACCTATAAACTATAAACCATAAACCCATAAACCACAAACCCAAAAAACCATAACCACATGGACCAGATACCAGAAACCCTTAAACCTATTAACTAAAACCATAAAACCATAAACCATAAACTCATAAATCATAAACCTATAAGCCATTAGCCCATAAACCATAAACCCATAAACCATGAACCTGTAAGGCATAAACCCATAAACCATGAATCATAAACTATAAATCCATAAACCCGTAAATTATAAAATCATCAACCATAAAAGCAATAAACCATAAACTATAAACCCATAAATCCATAAATTATGAACAATAAACCCATAAACACTGAACCCATAAACCATGAACCCATAAACCATAAACCCATGAACCATTAACCCATCAACCAAGAAACCTATAAACTATAAACCATGAACCCATCAATCATAAACCTATAAACTATTAACGCATAAACCCATGAACCATGAACCCATAAATCATGAACCCAGAAACCATAAACTCATAAAACTATGAAGCTATTATCTATAAATTCATAAACCATCAAGCTTCAAAATATTGACCCATTAATCATAAGCTCATTAACCAAAAACCCACAAACCATTGACTTAGAAACCATAAGCCCATAAATCATTGACTCAGAAACCATAAGCCCATAAATTATGAGCTCCTGAACCATTAACCCATAAACGATAAACTCATAAACCATTAACCCATACACCATAAACTCATTACCCACACAGCATGAAAGATTGCTGCAAGGTTGCTGCAAGGTTTCATGAAAGTTTCGAAACTTCGCAGCAACCTTTCATGAAAGATTGCAGCAACATTTATATGTCCACGCTAGAACCCGGTTGAAATATTTCTAAAAACCTCGCAGCAATCTTTCAGAAAACCTCGCAGCAACCTTTCATGAAAACCTCACAGCAATATTTCAGGAAATGTAACAGAAACATTTCAAGAAACCTTGCAGCAATCTTTTAGAACACCTCGCCGCAACCTTGCAGGAAACCTCGCAGCAATCTTTCAGGAAATGTAACAGAAACATTTCAAGAAACCTCACAGGAATCTTGCGGGAAAAATAGCAAAAACATTTCAAGCAACCACACAGCAATTTTTCAGAAAATCTCGCCGTAACCTTGCAGGAAACCCCGTAGCAACCTTTTATGAGATATTGCAGCAACATTTATATGTCCGCGCTAGAACCCGGTTAAAATATTTCTAAAAACCTCACAGCAACCTTTCCTGAAAACCTCGCAGCAACATTCCAAGAAACCTTACAACAATCTTTCATGAAAGGTTTCTCGTAATATTTCATGAAATTTTTCCCAAATTTTTCTGCGAACAACGTTCATACCTTTCCGTATGGTTTCCTGCAATATTTTGTAAAATATTTTTTAAATCTTGCCAAAAGCTTGCTGCAGTAATATTTAATAGTAGGCAGGATTTTCTATCCTTGTGTGATAAAGTTTTTCTTATTTGCTTAAGTATCAATCGTTGTATGTATAAATTACTAGTTGAGCGCAATAGTATTATTATCAATATTTGTGCGCAAGAAGAAAAAATTCCTCAGCATCGTTTTTGAGAAAAGTAGAGAATATTGAAATAAAAGGTTTTGTTTCTAATACTTATGCGTTCTTTACTTTTTTCAATAAAAATTCGATGGATTTTTTTACCCTACGCATAAATATTTATAATAATAGCATACTTATTGTGCTCAACTTCCCGTTTACAATACAACTACAGCAATAAATACTTGAGTAAATAACAGGAAACCAAATATAAGGCAAGAACAGCGAACCTGGACTGCTCTTAGAATCTTTTATAAAAACTTGCGGAATTATTGCTGAAACTGTTTATGAAAGGTTTGCTGCAATTTTATTTTGAAATTATTCATGAAACTTCGCTAATACTTTTTGTGAAACGTTTTTCTGGAATATTTTATAAAGATTGCCAAAAATATGGTAATAACCATTGGCGAAATGTACATAGCAATATTTTTTGTGATATCTTAGAAATCTTGTCAAAAACCTTGCAGGAATCTTACTGCAACTTTTAACAAAAGATACCTCGTAATATTTCATAAAATATTCATCAAATTTTGCTGGAAACCTCGTTGAAACCTTTCATCAAAGGTCTCTTGCGATATTTCGTAAAATGTTTCCCAAATCTTACTAGGAACCTCACTGACACCTTTCATGAAAGGTCTCTTGCAATATTTTATAAAATGTTTCTAAAATCTTGCAGGAACCTCGCTGCAATCTTTCATGAAAGGTTTCTTGCAATATTTCATGAAAAGTTCCCCAAATCTTGCTGGAAAACTCGCTAAAACCTTTCGTGAAAGGTTTCTTGCAATATTTCATGAAATGTTTTTAGAATCTTGCAGAAACCTCGCTGCAACATTTCGTGAAAGGTTTCTTGCAATATTTTATAAAATGTTTCTAAAATCTTGCAGAAAGCTCGCTGTAATCTTTCATAGAAAGTTCGATGCAATATTTCATTAAAATGTTGTCTAAATCTTGCTAAAAATCCCGCTGAAACATGTAATAAAAGTTTTCTTGCAATATTTCATGGAATGTTTCTAAAATCTTGCAGAAAACTTGCTGCAACCTTCCATGAAAGGTTCCTTGCAATATTCCATGAAATGTTTTCTAAATTTTGCTGAAAACCTCGCAGAAACATGTCGTGAAAGTTTTCGTCCAATATTTCATGAAATGTTTCTAAAATCTTGCAGAAACCTCGCTGCAACCTTTCGTGAAAGTTTTCTTGCAATATTTCATGAAATGTTTCTAAAATCTTACAGAAACCTCGCTGCAACCTTTCATGAAAGGTTCCTTGCAATATTCCATGAAATAATTCCTAAATCGTGCTGAAAACCTCGCTGCAACCTTTCGTGAAAGTTTTCTTGCAATATTTCATGAAATATTTCTAAAATCTTACAGAAACCTCGCTGCAATCTTTCATGAAAGGTTTCTTGCGAAATTTCATGAAATATTTCTAAAATCTTGCAGAAACCTTGCTGCAACCTTTCATGAAAGGTTCCTTGCAATATTTTATAAAATGTTTTCTAAATTTTGCTGGAAACCTCTATGCAACCTTTTATAAAAGGTTTCTTGCAATATTTCATGAAAAGTTCCCCAAATCTTGCTGGAAAACTCGCTGAAACCTTTCGTGGAAGGTTTCTTGCAATATTTCATGAAATGTTTTTAGAATCTTGCAGAAACCTCGCTGCAACATTTCGTGAAAGGTTTCTTGCAATATTTTATAAAATGTTTCTAAAATCTTGCAGAAAGCTCGCTGTAATCTTTCATAGAAAGTTCGATGCAATAATCCATTAAAATGGTGTCTAAATCTTGCTAAAAATCCCGCTGAAACATGTAATAAAAGTTTTCTTGCAATATTTCATGGAATGTTTCTAAAATCTTGCAGAAAACTTGCTGCAACCTTCCATGAAAGGTTCCTTGCAATATTCCATGAAATGTTTTCTAAATTTTGCTGAAAACCTCGCAGAAACATGTCGTGAAAGTTTTCGTCCAATATTTCATGAAATGTTTCTAAAATCTTGCAGAAACCTCGCTGCAACCTTTCGTGAAAGTTTTCTTGCAATATTTCATGAAATGTTTCTAAAATCTTACAGAAACCTCGCTGCAATCTTTCATGAAAGGTTCCTTGCAATATTCCATGAAATAATTCCTAAATCGTGCTGAAAACCTCGCTGCAACCTTTCGTGAAAGTTTTCTTGCAATATTTCATGAAATATTTCTAAAATCTTACAGAAACCTCGCTGCAATCTTTCATGAAAGGTTTCTTGCGAAATTTCATGAAATATTTCTAAAATCTTGCAGAAACCTTGCTGCAACCTTTCATGAAAGGTTCCTTGCAATATTTTATAAAATGTTTTCTAAATTTTGCTGGAAACCTCTATGCAACCTTTTATAAAAGGTTTCTTGCAATATTTCATGAAAAGTTCCCCAAATCTTGCTGGAAAACTCGCTGAAACCTTTCGTGGAAGGTTTCTTGCAATATTTCATGAAATGTTTTTAGAATCTTGCAGAAACCTCGCTGCAACATTTCGTGAAAGGTTTCTTGCAATATTTTATAAAATGTTTCTAAAATCTTGCAGAAAGCTCGCTGTAATCTTTCATAGAAAGTTCGATGCAATAATCCATTAAAATGGTGTCTAAATCTTGCTAAAAATCCCGCTGAAACATGTAATAAAAGTTTTCTTGCAATATTTCATGGAATGTTTCTAAAATCTTGCAGAAAACTTGCTGCAACCTTCCATGAAAGGTTCCTTGCAATATTCCATGAAATGTTTTCTAAATTTTGCTGAAAACCTCGCAGAAACATGTCGTGAAAGTTTTCGTCCAATATTTCATGAAATGTTTCTAAAATCTTGCAGAAACCTCGCTGCAACCTTTCGTGAAAGTTTTCTTGCAATATTTCATGAAATGTTTCTAAAATCTTACAGAAACCTCGCTGCAACCTTTCATGAAAGGTTCCTTGCAATATTCCATGAAATAATTCCTAAATTGTGCTGAAAACCTCGCTGCAACCTTTCGTGAAAGTTTTCTTGCAATATTTCATGAAATATTTCTAAAATCTTACAGAAACCTCGCTGCAATCTTTCATGAAAGGTTTCTTGCGAAATTTCATGAAATATTTCTAAAATCTTGCAGAAACCTTGCTGCAACCTTTCATGAAAGGTTCCTTGCAATATTTTATAAAATGTTTTCTAAATTTTGCTGGAAACCTCTATGCAACCTTTTATAAAAGGTTTCTTGCAATATTTCATGAAAAGTTCCCCAAATCTTGCTGGAAAACTCGCTGAAACCTTTCGTGGAAGGTTTCTTGCAATATTTCATGAAATGTTTTTAGAATCTTGCAGAAACCTCGCTGCAACATTTCGTGAAAGGTTTCTTGCAATATTTTATAAAATGTTTCTAAAATCTTGCAGAAAGCTCGCTGTAATCTTTCATAGAAAGTTCGATGCAATAATCCATTAAAATGGTGTCTAAATCTTGCTAAAAATCCCGCTGAAACATGTAATAAAAGTTTTCTTGCAATATTTCATGGAATGTTTCTAAAATCTTGCAGAAAACTTGCTGCAACCTTCCATGAAAGGTTCCTTGCAATATTCCATGAAATGTTTTCTAAATTTTGCTGAAAACCTCGCAGAAACATGTCGTGAAAGTTTTCGTCCAATATTTCATGAAATGTTTCTAAAATCTTGCAGAAACCTCGCTGCAACCTTTCGTGAAAGTTTTCTTGCAATATTTCATGAAATGTTTCTAAAATCTTACAGAAACCTCGCTGCAACCTTTCATGAAAGGTTCCTTGCAATATTCCATGAAATAATTCCTAAATCGTGCTGAAAACCTCGCTGCAACCTTTCGTGAAAGTTTTCTTGCAATATTTCATGAAATATTTCTAAAATCTTACAGAAACCTCGCTGCAATCTTTCATGAAAGGTTTCTTGCGAAATTTCATGAAATATTTCTAAAATCTTGCAGAAACCTTGCTGCAACCTTTCATGAAAGGTTCCTTGCAATATTTTATAAAATGTTTTCTAAATTTTGCTGGAAACCTCTATGCAACCTTTTATAAAAGGTTTCTTGCAATATTTCATGAAAAGTTCCCCAAATCTTGCTGGAAAACTCGCTGAAACCTTTCGTGGAAGGTTTCTTGCAATATTTCATGAAATGTTTTTAGAATCTTGCAGAAACCTCGCTGCAACATTTCGTGAAAGGTTTCTTGCAATATTTTTTAAAATGTTTCTAAAATCTTGCAGAAAGCTCGCTGTAATCTTTCATAGAAAGTTCGATGCAATAATCCATTAAAATGGTGTCTAAATCTTGCTAAAAATCCCGCTGAAACATGTAATAAAAGTTTTCTTGCAATATTTCATGGAATGTTTCTAAAATCTTGCAGAAAACTTGCTGCAACCTTCCATGAAAGGTTCCTTGCAATATTCCATGAAATGTTTTCTAAATTTTGCTGAAAACCTCGCAGAAACATGTCGTGAAAGTTTTCTTGCAATATTTCATGAAATGTTTCTAAAATCTTACAGAAACCTCGCTGCAACCTTTCATGAAAGGTTCCTTGCAATATTCCATGAAATAATTCCTAAATCGTGCTGAAAACCTCGATGCAACCTTTCGTGAAAGTTTTCTTGCAATATTTCATGAAATATTTCTAAAATCTTACAGAAACCTCGCTGCAATCTTTCATGAAAGGTTTCTTGCGAAATTTCATGAAATATTTCTAAAATCTTGCAGAAACCTTGCTGCAACCTTTCATGAAAGGTTCCTTGCAATATTTTATAAAATGTTTTCTAAATTTTGCTGGAAACCTCTATGCAACCTTTTATAAAAGGTTTCTTGCAATATTTCATGAAAAGTTCCCCAAATCTTGCTGGAAAACTCGCTGAAACCTTTCGTGAAAGGTTTCTTGCAATATTTCATGAAATGTTTTTAGAATCTTGCAGAAACCTCGCTGCAACATTTCGTGAAAGGTTTCTTGCAATATTTTATAAAATGTTTCTAAAATCTTGCAGAAAGCTCGCTGTTATCTTTCATAGAAAGTTCGATGCAATAATCCATTAAAATGTTGTCTAAATCTTGCTAAAAATCCCGCTGAAACATGTAATAAAAGTTTTCTTGCAATATTTCATGGAATGTTTCTAAAATCTTGCAGAAAACTTGCTGCAACCTTCCATGAAAGGTTCCTTGCAATATTCCATGAAATGTTTTCTAAATTTTGCTGAAAACCTCGCAGAAACATGTCGTGAAAGTTTTCGTCCAATATTTCATGAAATGTTTCTAAAATCTTGCAGAAACCTCGCTGCAACCTTTCGTGAAAGTTTTCTTGCAATATTTCATGAAATGTTTCTAAAATCTTACAGAAACCTCGCTGCAACCTTTCATGAAAGGTTTCTCGCAATATTTCATGAAATGTTTTATAAAACCTTGCAGAAACCTCGCTGCAACCTTTCATGAAAGGTTCCTTGCAATATTCCATGAAATAATTCCTAAATCGTGCTGAAAACCTCGCTGCAACCTTTCGCGAAAGTTTTCTTGCAATATTTCATGAAATATTTCTAAAATCTTACAGAAACCTCGCTGCAATCTTTCATGAAAGGTTTCTTGCGAAATTTCATGAAATATTTCTAAAATCTTGCAGAAACCTTGCTGCAACCTTTCATGAAAGGTTCCTTGCAATATTTTATAAAATGTTTTCTAAATTTTGCTGGAAACCTCTATGCAACCTTTTATAAAAGGTTTCTTGCAATATTTCATGTAATGTTTTATAAAACCTTGCAGAAACCTCGCTGCAACCTTTCATGAAAGGTTCCTTGCAATATTGCTTGAATTATTTTCTGTAACCTTGTAGCAAGTTTGCAGCAATATCACACTGAAATGTTTCATGAAACCTCTTAGCAATGTTAAGACAAGATTGCTGCAATCTTGTGACAATATTTCAGCACAATATTCAAGTGAAAGTTTCACTGCAATATTTCATGCTGTGTGGGTAACCATAAACTCATAAATCATAAACCCATGAGCCCAAAAGCAATAAACCTATAAACCATAAACCCATTATCAATAAACCAATAAATTATAAACCCATAAATTATAACTCCTATACCATTAGCTCATAAGTAATAAACCAATAAGCTATGAACCCATAAACCATAAACCCATTAACCATAAACTCGTAATCTATGAACTATTAACCCAAAAACCATAAACCTATAAAACCATAATCCCATACATTATTAAACCATAAACAATAAACCTATACACCACAAATCCATAAATCCATGAACCATAAACCCATAAGCCATAAACTTATAAATTGAGAACCCATAAACCATAAACCCATAAATTATAAACCCATAAACCATAAACCCATAAACCATGAACCCATTAACTATAAACCATAAACCTATGAACTATGAACCCATAAACCATAAACATTTAAACCATTAACCCATAAATCATAAGTCTATAAACCATAAACGTTCAAACTATTGACCCATAAATCATAAGTCTGTAAACCATAAACTCATAAACCATAAACATATTGATCGTAAACCCATAAGCCATTAAGTATAAGACCATCAACCCATAAACCATAAACCCATAATCCATAAGCACATAAACCTATAAACCATGGACCATAAACCATAAACCATGATCTTATATACCATTAACCCATAAACCATGAACTTATAAACCATAAACTCATAAACCATGAACCCATAAACCTATAAACCTATAAATTATAAGCCCATAGATTATAAAGCTATAAACCATAAACCCATAAATCCATAAACCATAAACCCATAAACCATAAACCTATGAACCATAAACTATAAACCCATAGACCATAAACCCATAAAACCTAAACCCATAAACCATAAACTATAAACCCATAGACCATAAACCCATGAATCATAAACCCATAAACCCATAAACTCATAAACCATAAACCCATAAACCATAAACCCATAAACCCATAAACCAGAAACCCATAAACCATAAACTCATAAATTATAAATCCATAAACCATAAACCTATTAACAACAAACCATAAATCTGTAAACCATAAACCACAAACCCATAAACCCAGGAATAATAAACCTATAAACCATAAACCATAAATCTATAAACCATAAACCACAAACTCATAAACCAATGAACAATAAACCTATAAACCATAAACCCATAAACCATAAACTCATAAACTATAAACTTATTAACCATAAACTTATAAACCATAAACCCTTGAACCATAAACCTATAAACCATAAACCCATAAAGTATGAACCCATTAACTATGAACTCATACAGAGCTCTTATGCGGTAGTCTCTGATCGCTACTGGGAGCCGCTATCGAGTTTCATCGTCGATGACTGGCTAATTATGCTCTGCCTGGTCACTTGTCTTAGTTTGACAAGCGTGAGATTCGACCCGATTTTCTACTATATCTTCAGGTTAATCTTCGTCTGCTACCTTTCCAGCAGTAGATCTTGGAGCCTCTAAACTTTTGTTGGAAACAGTAGTTCCCTCGTGTACTTGCTCCCTAGGTCTTTTCCTCTCACACAAAGGGCAAGACCACTTAGTATGTCCAGGCAACCCACAACAACAGCATTTTAAATGTGTGCTATGCGGTTTTGGATTATATGGACCTTGTTGATCCTCATGACCCGGTTTTTCTTGATTGTTACTTGGCGAAGAGTTTTTGCCTCTTTGCGGATTCTGCTGTTCAGAGTTATCTGGCTCTTTAGACGTTCTCTTTGATTGTTTCTTAAAATTTCGTCGTCGCCTAGCAGAGTTTCCTCGTGACGATTTTACAAATGCAGGCCTTTGGGATCTTTTCTCACAAGACCTCTTTTGCTTTCCAAAGGCCTCCTTAAGTTCATCCACTTGATTCGATAATAGAACAAACCATTTTCTTATGTTAACCTGTTCAATAACAGTTTATCTCTCTTGTGTCGCTGCTACTCGTATTCTGTTATCTTCATCCTTACTGATAGACTTGTAAGTTAATTCAGGAAATAAAGACTGTTCTGGCGAAGGAGGTGGCCTGTAGACTTGCTCCGCCTCAATCGTAAACTCGGCTTCTACAGCTTTTTCTAACAAGGACTCGATATCCGTAATTTCATCTTTTCTAACAATTCTTCGAATTGCTGGCAGGAGATAACGGTGCAATGAATTGAGCTGCTGGTTAATATCTAGTAGAAGAACTTGTCTTAAAATAATCGACTGCAAGCATATTATATAATCTCGTACTGGCTCATCCTGGCCTTGGGTACGTGCATCTGCTTCTTCCAGCAATCGTTAATGGAACGGTCTGCTATGGCCATACCAATCCAGTGCATCTTGTTTGAACTGAGTCCATGTTTGCCACGAGTGTCTGTTATTTCTGTACCAGACTGCAACAACTTCAGTTAGCAGTTCGGGGAGCGAGGATAATAAATCGCTCTCGCTAAGTTTTGCAAGTGCTCGACACTCCTCTACCCTTGTTAAAAAGAGGTCTATACTTTGTCCTCGTTCGCCTGAGAATGTGACATTCCAGCGTCGAACGATATGTCCTACGTCTGTGGTTTTATTTGTGTTAACCGAACGATCCGTCTGCCTGATTGACATTATCCGTCGCACTGTCTACAGTGAGAGGGGTCCCCTTCCCCCCGACTGTATCTGGTCCTGTAGCACCAGTTGACAAGTTATCATCGTATATCGTAGAACCTGTCTTTTCGAAGACTGTTCTCTCCATAAAATCCTTCCGGATCGTCAGGCGACGTTGGCGTATCGCCAATTCGTCTTCGTTAGGATTTGCCTGTTCGAAGTCTGTTTCTGTTTCGATTATTTATAAATTTTTTTCTTTCTTAAGATAATATATCTTGAATTTATCGCACGCTTTGGCTGGTATTACAGCTCGCTCGTACGATGTGTGTATGTGGTCGCACGCTTTTGTCGCAATAAAAAAATGTATTTCTGATCGTATATATATATGGTTTTAAACCAACCGTATATATACGACTTTATGCAAAAGCTTAGAACAAAATAAAGAAAAATACAATATTTATCTTGAAAGATATGTATCTTAAATCTACTATGTTTTGGTTTCTGGATTTTAATAAAAGTAAAGAAAATTATTAATTCATCAATAAAATTTTTATTAACTTTTTATATTAGGTATTTAATTCACTCAATTTAAATCCTAGTTAAAATTAATACTAAGTCCAGAAACCTGTGTGTTTTTAAACTTTAGTTAGACTCACACACCTAACTGTGTAAGGACATAACTTTTCTTTCATACATTTGTTCTCTAAAATGTGTATGAAAGAGAAATTTTATTAAGTTGATCTTGAAAAATTTTCTTGTTGTACGCACACTACACACAGCGCTGGTCAATTGCCTAGCTCATGTGCTGGCAGCCTCGGGTGAGAGAGAGATGAGAAAAAACTTTAAATATTTTTAAATTACTTAAGTAAAAGATTATTTTAACTTGTAAATTCGTTTTATTTAACAACAAAAAAAATTGTTGGCCCTTTAATATACTTAAATTTTTAGAATATTTTTCTAACAATTTTAATATTAATTATACAAAAAAAATTTTAACTATTTTTATAAATTAGTTATTTGTATCTTAAGGGGTTATTAATTAAATATTTTTAAATTCAGCTTTCTCGGAAGCTGAAATTAATATTTCTCTCTCACCATAGAATTGAATATTTTATTTATATCGGACTAATCGGTGTAAGGGGTATATACACTGACACACGTCTCTTATTTTCCGAAAAAAAATATTATCTGATTTGCCTGTTCGCTTTTTCACTTAAGGCGAACTGTTAGGCATACAGAGATGTCTTTCGAGCTCTGTCTTTATACTTTCGCGATGCGCGAAATCGTCTGCACGTTAATAAGAAAGAAGGATAAAAATTTTTGCTAGGACACGTGGAGACACAAATTTGTAACAGCTAAACAACAAAAAATTTTAATTGATACCCAGCAATTTTTCGAGAAACTTCTATTAACATCGCTGATTGGTTATGTAACCGAAGATACACTTTTCAACCGAACAAGTATCTCTCGAGGAGAAGATACTCGTGTATGCCGCAATAATTTCTATTTACAATAACGCAATGGCCAGCTAACACTACTTCCGAAAGTGCACGTAATCCTCGCTAGCTCGTTATCGGAACTTTCCCTCTGTACGTAGACGATACGTAAATGCTCTCGAGTGGATCGGTAGGCCACACCACAGGTCGACTTAAATAGTTGCTCGCACACAATCGCTGGCCACTAAGATGCGCTCGAAGCGGCCACAAGAAAATCAGGAAAATCATGAATATTGTAGTTAGCAAACTAAATAGAATACGGCAGTCGATTTACACTAACGACTGGTACTTTGAGAAAAATAATTCGTATCATAAAACGGCAAATTATATTCTATACTTAAATAGCGAGCCACGTGTCTAAACTTATTCACAAATAATAGCACGGCATAGGCCTAATGCCAACGCTACAGTAGCCGAAAAAGATCCGATTCACCTCGTGGCGTTCTCGCTCCTTGCGCACTGCTCGTCAAGCTACGTGCTTCTTCACATAACTTAGACGAGAACACCAAAAACCCATAAGCCATAAGCCCATTAACCATGAACCCATGAACCATAAACCTATAAACCTATAAACCCATAAACCATAAACCCATAAACCCATCAACCCATATACCTATAAACTCATTAACTATAAACCTATAAACCATAAACCAATAAACTATAAACCTATAAACTATAAATCCATAAACTATAAAACTAGGGATCTATACTCTATGTACACATATATCTCGTGCCTATAATGAGAATTGAGATATCCATTAACTATAAATCCATTGATCAATCAACTACTATCCCATAAGCCTATAAACCCTGAACGATCAACCCCTAAAACATATACTCATGAATTATAAACCGATATACTTATATGCCAATAAACTATAAACCCATAGACCCATTTACCCATAAACTCAATAACTATATACCCATATACCATGAACTCATATACCATAAACCAAGGAACGATTAACCCATAAACACATCAACATTAAACTCATGAACTATGAACCCATTAACCATGAACCCATAAACCATATGACTATAACTCATAAACCATGAGCCCATAAATCATAAACGGTAAACCCGTCAACAATAAACCCATAAAACATAAACCCATCAACTACAAACCCATGAACCATGGACCATAGAACCATAAACTATAAATCCATGAAACATAAACGCATATACCACAAACCCATAAACCATAAACCATAAACTCATAAACCTATAAACTAGAAACTATAAACCCATAAAACATAAACCTGTAAACCATAAACCCATAGACCATGACCATAAGACCACGAACCGATAAACCAATAACCAATAGATCATACACATATAAACCATAAACCTATAAACCATTAACCCATAAATCATTAACACGTAAACCATAAACCTTAGAATCAGGAACCCATGAACTCATAGACAATAAACCCATGAACCATTAATCCATTAACCATAAACCTATAAACCATAAACCCATAGCTCATAAGCCAAAGCCCATATATCATAAACCAAAAACCCATGAACAATCAATGAATAAACCGAAAACCCATAAACCATAAAACTATCAACTACAAACCCATAAACCATGAACCCAGTAACCAGAAACCATGAACCCATAAAGCGTAAAACAATCGACTACAAACCCAGTAACCAGAAACCATGAACGTATAAACCATAAACCCATCAACCATAAACGCATAAACTATAAACTTATGAACCATAAACCATGAACCCATAAACCATAAACCCAAAACTCATAAACCATAAGCCCATAAATCATAAACGGTAAACCCATAAACAATAAACCCATAAACCATAAAATCATCAACCATAAACCCATCAACTACAAACCCATAAACCATAAACCCATAAACCATGAACCATTAACCCATAAACCATAAACCCATCAACCACAAACTCATAAACCATAAATTATAAACTCCTGAACCTATAAACGAGAAACCATATAACATAAGCCTGTAATCCATAAACCCGTCAACAACGAACTCATTATTCATAAACCTATGAGCTATTAACTCATGAACCATAAACCCATAAACCATAAAGCCATAAACCATAAACCCATAAACAAAAACCCATAAGCCATAAACCCATAAACTATGTACTATACAGCCAGGAATCATAAACCCATAAACCATAAACCCATAGACCATGAACATATAGGCCATAAACCAAAAAACTATGAACCATAAACCCATAGACCATGAAACCAATAAATTATAAACCCATAAATTATAAACCCATAACCCATAAACCCATAAACTATAAGCCTGTAAGCCATTATCCCATGAACAAATAACCCATAAACTATAAAACCATGAACCATAAACCCGTTAACAATGAACACATAAACCATTGACCCATGAATCTTTAACCTCTAAACAATAAAACCATTAACCATGTACCTAAAAAACCATAAACCCATAAAACCATGAGCCCATAAACTATAAACCCATAAACCATCAAGCTTTGAAATATTAACCCATATTTATAAGCCGATTAACCATGAACCTTTAAGTCATAAACTCATATACCATGAACCCATAAACTCATAAACCCATCAACAATTAACCCATTCAATATGAACTCATAACCCATAAACTAATAAACCATAAACTCATAAACCATAAACCTATCAACCGCAACCCATAAACCGAAAACTTATGAACCATAAACAATAAACCCATTAACCTATAAACTATAAACCATAAACTCATAGACTATGGACCCATAAACCATGAACCTTCAAACCATTTTTCTATAAACCATAAGCCCATAAACCATAAACCATAAATCCATAAACCATATACCCATCAACCACAAACCCGTAAACCATAAACCCATAAACCATAAACCATAAACCTATGAACTATAAACCATGAACCTATAGAACATGATCCCATAAACCATAAACCCGTGAACTATGTACCAAAAATCATAAACTCATGAACCATAGAACCGTAAACCATAAGCCTATGAACCATAAACCCGAAAACCATGAACTCATAGGACATTAACCCATAAACTATTAACCCATAAACCATGAACCCTAAAACCTATAACCTCTAACCCAATAACCCATAAACCATAAACTATAGACTCATAATCCATAAGCCCAAGAACTATTAATCCATAAACTATACACCCATAAACCATAAACCCCTATACCATAAACCCTTATACCATAAACCTATGAACTATTATTCCATAACCTATAGATGCAATAACGATAAAACTATAGTTCTATATACTATAAACACATATATTTCGTTTTCATGAAGCCATATAACTTAAATTTATAAATCCATTAACTATAAAATTAAAAATTCATAAACTATCAACCTATAAACCATGAACTCGTAAAATATAAACCTATAGATTATGAACTCATAAACCATAAACCTATAAACCATAAACCCATCAATCATGAACCTATAAACCACGAACTTATAAATCCATAATTTATAAATCCATAAACCATATACTTATAGACCATAAACTCATGAACCCATAAACCTATAAACGATAGATCGTAAACCTATAAACCATTTACTCATAAATTAAAAAACCATATAACACTAACAATATAATCTCAAACTTACAAACCATTAACCCATGAACATTAAACTCATGAATTATTAACCCATAAACCATAAGCTAATCAATGACAGACCCATTAACCTATTAACCATAAACCCATAAGCCATGAACCAACCAACCATAAACTAATAAACCATGAACCCGTGAGCCGTGAACCCTCAAATCATAAATCCATAAACCATAAACTTATAAACCCATAAACCCATAAACGATGAAGACATAAACCATAAACTCATAAACCATAAACCACAAACCCATAAAACGATAAACTATAAACCATAAACTCATAAACCATAAACCACAAACCCATAAAACGATAAACTATAAACCATAAACTTATAAACCATAAACCATAAGCCAATCAAACATTAACCCAAAGATCAAATAACTATATACCATAAACTAATAAACAACAAAATTATTAATCAAAAACTCATTAACCATAAACCCATAAACCCATAAACACATGAACCATGAACCCATGAACCATAAACTCATAAACAATAAGACTATAAACCATAAGCCTATAAATTATAAACCCATGGACCTATAAATCACAAAGCCATATACCATAAATCCATAAACCATAAACCCATAAAACATAAATCCATAATCCATGAACCCATAAACCAGAGACTGATAAACCATAAACCCACAAACCATAAACACATAAACCATGAACCCATAAACCATAAGCCTATAAACCATAAACCAGTTAGCCATGAATCCATAAGACATAAACCCATAAACTATAAAACCATAAGCCATAAACCCTCAAACTATAAACCTATAACCCAATAACCCATAAACCATGAACCCATAAACCATATACATATACGCCATAAACTCATAAACTCATAAACCTATAAACCGTAAATCATAAAGCTATAAACCATTAACCCATAAATCAGAAAACCATATAACACTAACCATATAATCTTAAACTTACAAACCATAAACCTATGAAGCATTGACTTATGAATTATCAACCCATGAACTATAAACTAATGAATTACAGACACATGAACCTATTAACCATAAACCCGTGAACCATGTACCCATAAACTATAAATTAATAAACCATTAACCCGTAAACCATGAACCCATAAATCATAACCCTTATTGACCATAAACCCATAAATCACAAACTTAAAAACCCATTAATCCATTAACCATAAACCTATATACCATGAATTCATAAACCATAAACCCATAAACCATAAATTCATCCACTACAAACCTATAAACTATAAACTCATAAACCATAAATTTTAAACCCATAAACTCATAAACTATAAACCATAAACCTATAAACCATTTATTTATAGATCAAAAAACCATATTCCATAAATCTATAAACAATAAACTTATAAATCATATAGACTCATAAACTATAAACCATAAACCTATAAACTATTAATTTAAAGATCAAAAAACCCTATACCATAAATCTATAAACAATAAACTCATGAACCATGAACTCATGAACCATAAACTCATAAACAATAAGACTATAAACCATAAGCCTATAAATTATAAACCCATAGACCTATAAATCACAAAGCCATATACCATAAATCCATAAACCATAAACCCGTAAAACATAAATCCATAAACCATGAACCCATAAACCATAGACTGATAAACCATAAACCCACAAACCATAAACACATAAACAATGAACCCATAAACCATAAGCCTATAAACCATAAACCAGTTAGCCATGAATCCATAAGACATAAACCCATAAACTATAAAACCATAAGCCATAAACCCTCAAACTATAAACCTATAACCCAATAACCCATAAACCATGAACCCATAAACCATATACATATACGCCATAAACTCATAAACTCATAAACCTATAAACCGTAAATCATAAAGCTATAAACCATTAACCCATAAATCAGAAAACCATATAACACTAACCATATAATCTTAAACTTACAAACCATAAACCTATGAAGCATTGACTTATGAATTATCAACCCATGAACTATAAACTAATGAATTACAGACACATGAACCTATTAACCATAAACCCGTGAACCATGTACCCATAAACTATAAATTAATAAACCATTAACCCGTAAACCATGAACCCATAAATCATAACCCTTATTGACCATAAACCCATAAATCAAAAACTTAAAAACCCATTAATCCATTAACCATAAACCTATATACCATGAATTCATAAACCATAAACCCATAAACCATAAATTCATCCACTACAAACCTATAAACTATAAACTCATAAACCATAAATTTTAAACCCATAAACTCATAAACTATAAACCATAAACCTATAAACCATTAATTTATAGATCAAAAAACCATATTCCATAAATCTATAAACAATAAACTCATGAACCATGAACCCATGAACCATAAACTCATAAACAATAAGACTATAAACCATAAGCCTATAAATTATAAACCCATGGACCTATAAATCACAAAGCCATATACCATAAATCCATAAACCATAAACCCATAAAACATAAATCCATAAACCATGAACCCATAAACCATAGACTGATAAACCATAAACCCACAAACCATAAACACATAAACAATGAACCCATAAACCATAAGCCTATAAACCATAAACCAGTTAGCCATGAATCCATAAGACATAAACCCATAAACTATAAAACCATAAGCCATAAACCCTCAAACTATAAACCTATAACCCAATAACCCATAAACCATGAACCCATAAACCATATACATATACGCCATAAACTCATAAACTCATAAACCTATAAACCGTAAATCGTAAAGCTATAAACCATTAACCCATAAATCAGAAAACCATATAACACTAACCATATAATCTTAAACTTACAAACCATAAACCTATGAAGCATTGACTTATGAATTATTAACCCATGAACTATAAACTAATGAATTACAGACACATGAACCTATTAACCATAAACCCGTGAACCATGTACCCATAAACTATAAATTAATAAACCATTAACCCGTAAACCATGAACCCATAAATAATAACCCTTATTGACCATAAACCCATAAATCACAAACTTAAAAACCCATGAATCCATTAACCATAAACCTATATACCATGAATTCATAAACCATAAACCCATAAACCATAAATTCATCCACTACAAACCTATAAACTATAAACTCATAAACCATAAATTTTAAACCCATAAACTCATAAACTCTAAACCATAAACCTATAAACCATCAATTTATAGATCAAAAAACCATATTCCATAAATCTATGAACAATAAACTTATAAATCATATAGACTCATAAACTATAAACCATAAACCTATAAACCATTAATTTAAAGATCAAAAAACCATATACCATAAATCTATAAACAATAAACTCATAAACCATGAACCCATAAACCTTAAACTTATAAACCATAAACCCATAAACCATAAACCCATTAACCATAAACTTGGAAATCATAAACTATAAAACATAAACTCATGTAGCATTAACCTATATACCATAAACTGTAAACCAGTTAACCGTAAACCGATAAACCATAAACCATGAACCCATAGACCACGAACCCATAAACTTATGAACCATATACCCATAATCCCATAAGCCATAAGCCCATAAACCATAAGCCCATAAACCCATGAACCATAAACCCATAAACCATAAACCCATAATCCATAAACCCTCACACCAAAAACCTACAAACCAATAACCCATATACCATAAACTTTAAACTATAAACCCATAAACCAATAAACAATGAACCTATAAACTATAAGCCTATAAACTATGAACCCAAGAACCATAAACTCGTAAACCATAAACACATAGACCATCAACATAGAAACCATTAACCCATAAATTATCAACTTATCAACCATGGACTTATAAACCATAAATTAACAAACCATAACCTCATAAACTATAAACCCATAATTGATGAACTCATGAGCCATAGAACCATAAACGATAAGCATATAAACCATAAACCCATGAACCATAAACCCATAAACCCATGAACCTTGAACCCATAAATTCATGAACCATAAATCCATAGACCATAAACCTGTTAATTATACAGCCATGAACCATGAACTTATTAAGCATAAACCCATTAACCATGAACTTATTAACCCATAAACCTTAAACCTACATATTATGAACTTATAAACCATAAACCTATGAACCATGAATCCATCAACCACTAACCCATAAACCCTAAACTCATTAACCATTAACCATGAACCCAGAGATCCATCAACTATGAACCATAAACCATAAACCATGAACCCATAAACCATAAACCCATAAGCTATAAACCCGTAAACCATTGACCTATGAATCATAAACCCGTTAACTATAAACCATAAATCATAAACTCATAAACAATAAGCCCATAAACCCATAAACCATAAGCCCATAAACCATCCACCCATAAACCATAAACTTAAAAACCATAAACACATAAACCATAAACATATAAACCATTAACCCATGAATTATCAACCCATAAACCATGAACCCATAAACCATAAACTAATAGACCATAACTCATAAACTATTAACCCATGAACCATAAACTCATGAACCCATCAACCATAAACCCATAAACTCATGAACCATAAACCCATAAACCATAAACGCATAATTCATTAACCCACGCACCAAAACCCCATAAACCATAAACTCATAAACCATAAATTATAAACTATAAACCCATAAACCCATAAACGATAAACCTATGAACCTAAAAACCATAGACACATAAACCATAAACATATAAACCATCAACCCATAAATTATCAACCCATAAACCATAAACCCATAAACCATAAATTAATAAACTATAAACTCATAAACTATTAACCGATAAACCATAAACTCATGAACCATAGAACCATGAACCATAAGCATATAAACCATAAACCCATAAACTATAGGCCCATAAATTATAAAATTATGAGCCCAAATACCCATAAACTATAAACCCACATTCTATGAACTTATAAATCATAAACCTCTAAACCGTGAACCCATAAACAATAAACCCATAAACCATAAACCCATAACTCATGAACCGGTTAACCATAAACCATAAACCATTAACTCATAAATAATAAACTAATAAACCCATAAACCATAAACCCATATACTATGAATTTATAAACCAATAACTCATAAACTATAAACTATAAACTTATGAACCATGAATTATAAACCCATAAACCATTAACCCATTAACCATAAACCCATAAATCATAAACCCATAAACCCATAAACCATAAACCTCTATACTATGAATTTCGAAACCATAAACCTATGAACCATAAATCCATCAAATACGAACCCATAAACCATGATATATTAAACCATGAACCATAGACCCAGAAACCCATTAACTATAAACCATAAACCTATAAATTATTAATCATAAACCTATTAACCATTAACCCATGGATAAAAAAAACATATACCATTAACCTTAAACTAACAAACCATGAAACTATTAGCCATGAACTCATAAATCATCAACCCATAAACCATTAACCAATAAACTACGGACCCATAAATCATCAACCCATAAACCATTAACCAATGAACTACGGACCCATAAACCTATTGATCATAAACCCATGAACCATAAACAATAAACCATAAACATATCAACCGATAACCCATAAACCATAAACTATAAACTTATAATCCATAAGCCCATGAACTATTAACCCATAAACTATACACCCATAAACCATAAACCCCTATACTATGAACCCGTGAACTATTAATCCATATACTATAAATGCATCAACGACAAAACTACAGTTTCATAAACTATAGACACATATATTTTGTTTTTATAAACCCATCAACTATAAATTTATAAATTCATAAACCAGCAACCTATAAACCATTAACTCATAAAATATAAACCTATAAATTATGAACTCATAAACCATCGACCTATAAACCATAAACCCATAAACCATAAACCTTTATATCATAAACTCATAAACCATGAACCCATAAACCCATATACCCATTAACTATTAACCAATAACTCACTTAATATGAACTAAGAACCCATAAACCAATCAACCATAAACCCATATACCATAAACCTATCAACCGCAAACCCATAAACCGAAAACTCATAAATCATAAACAATAAACCCATCAACCCATGAACTATGAACCATAAACTCATAGACTATAAACCCATTAACCATAAACCTTCAAACCATTTTCCTATAAACCATAAGCCCATTAACCATAAACCATAAACCCATAGGCCATATACCCATCAACCACAAACCCATAAACCATAAACCCATCAACCATAAACCATAAACCTATAAACTATAATCCATAAACTTATAACATTAACTCATGAAACATGAACCAATGAACCGTAAACTCATAAACCATAAACCCACAAACCATGTACCCGTGAACCATGTACCCATAAACCATGAGCTTATGAACCATAGAACCATAAACCATAAGCATATAAACCACAAAACCATAAACCATAAACCCATGAGACATAAATCCATAAACCATAAACCCATAAACCATGAACCCGTAAACCATTAACCTTTAACTTAATAACCCACAAACCATGAACTATAAACTCATAATTCATAAACCCATAAACTATTAATTCATAAACTATACACCCATAAACCATAAACCCCTATAACATAAAGCTATGAACTAGTATTATATAAACTATAAATGCATTAACAATAAAACTATAGTTCCATATACTACAAACACATATATTTCGTTTTAATAAACTGATAAACCATGAACCTATGAACCATAATCCCATAAATCATAAACCCATAAACACTGAACCCATAAACCACGAACTATAAATTATAAACTTATAAACTATAAACCCATAAACCATAAACCCATAAACCATAAACCCATAAACAGTAAACCCATAAACCATAAACTTATGAACCATGGAACCATAACCATATGCATATAAACCATGAACTCATAAACCTCAAACCCATAAACCATAAATTCAGAATCTATGAGCCCATGAACTATTAACCCACAAACTATACAAATATAAGCCATTAACCCAATCACCATAATTCTATGAACTATTAATCTATAGACTATGAATGCATTAAGGATCAAACTATAGTTTCATGTACTATAAACACATATATTTTGTTTCCCTAAAACCTTAAAACCTAAATTCATAAACCCATTAATTATAAACTCATAAACCATTAACCAATAAACCATAAAACCATAGATTATAAACCCATAAACCATAGACCCATGAACAACAAACCTATAAATTCATAAACTCATGAACCCATAAACCACAAACCCACTAACCATAAATCCATAAACTATTATTAATCTATGAAATATGAACCACAAAACCATAAACCATAAATCCATGAACCATAAACCTATAAACCATTAACCCATGAACCTTTAACTTACAAACCATAAACCCATAAAACATAAACTCATAAATTATAAACCCATAAACCATAAACTAATGAACCACAGACCCATAAACTAACTAACCATAAACCCATGAATCATAAACCTATAAACCATGAACTATAAACCTATAAACAATGAACCCATTAACCATAAACTTATATATCTTAAATTTATAAACCCATGAACGCATAAGCTATAAACCTCTATACTATGAACTTATAAACCATAAAACCATGAACCATGAGTTTATCAACCGAACAATCCATAAACCATAAGCCCATAAACCATGAACCATAAACCCAAAAACCCATAAACTATATACCATAAACTCATGAACCATAAATCGTAAACCTATGAACCATTAACCCATGAATCAAAAAACCGTATACCTTCAATTATATAACCTCAAACTTACAAACCATAAACCTATAAACTATAAACTTATGAATTATCAACCTATAAACTAAAAACTAATGGATTACAGACAATTAACCCTTTAAACAGAAACACATAAACCATGAACCCATAAATCATAAACCAATGAACCATACACCCATAAACCACAAACCTATAAATCATATACCCATGAACCATAAACCTATAATTCATAAACCTAGAAACCATAAACCCATAAACCATAAGCTCATAAATCATAAACTATAAACGATAAACTTATAAACCCATGAACATTAAATCTATAAACCATAAGCCCATAAACCATAAATCCATGAACTATAAACCCATAAATTATAGACAAATTATCTATTAACTCCTATGCCATAAGCTCAGAAACCATTAACCTGTGAACCATAAACACATAAACTATTAACCCATGAACCATAAACCCATAAACTATTAATGCATAGACTATGAATGCATGAACGATAAAAGCATAGTTCCATATACTATAAACACATATAGTTTGTTTCCTTAAACCCATATAACTAAAGTTCATGAACCCATTAACTATGAATCTATAAATCCATCAACCATAAACCTATGAACAATCAACACATAAAATATAAATCCATGCATTATAGACTCATAAACCATGAACTTATGAATCACAAACCCACAGATCATAAACCTATAACCATAAACCCATGAACCACAAACCTATAAACCCATAAATTATAAACCCACAAACCATAAACTTATATGTCATAAACTCATAAACCCATAGATTATAAACCTTCAAACCATAAACCCATAAACCATTAACCCAAAAACCATAAATAATAAACCCATAAACCCATAAACGACGAATCCATCAACCAGATGCCCATGAACCAATAAAATATCTACCACAAACCAATAAACCATAAATCTATGAACTATAAACCTATAAACCATTAATTTATAAACCTTCAACTTGCAAACCATAAACCCATAAATTATAAACCCATAAACCGTGAAACTTTTAACCATAAACTCATTAACCATAAACTTATAAACCCATAAACCATACACTCATAAATCATAAACTTTTAAATTCATATGCCCATAAACCATAAACCCATATACTATAAACTTATAAACCATAAACCCATGAACCATAAATCCATCAACCGCAAACCCATAAACCATAAACTCATAAATCATAAACCTATAAGCCACAAACTTATAAACCATAAATCCATAAACCATAAACCATAAACCCATAAACCCATAAACAATAAACCTATAAACCATAAATCCATAAATCATAAACCCATAAACCCATAAACAATAAACCTATAAACCATAAACCCATAAACCATAAACCCATAAACCCACAAAACAATAAACCTATAAACTATAAACCCATAAACCATAAACCCATAAACCCTAAACCCATAAATCATAAACTATAAACTCATGAACCATAAATCGTAAACCTATAAACCATTAACCTATGAATCAAAAAACGATATACCTTTAAGCATATAACCTCAAACCTACAAACCATAAACCTATAAACTATAAACTCATGAATTATCAACCTATAAACTATAAACTAATGGATTACAGACCCATTAACCCATTAAACATAAACACATAAACCATGAACCCATAAATCATAAACCAATGAACCATAAACCCATAAACCACAAACCTATAAATCATATAACCATGAACCATAAACCCATAATTCATAAACCTATAAACTATAAACCCATAAACCATAAACCCATAAACCCTAAACCCATAAATCATAAACTATAAACTCATGAACCATAAATCATAAACCTATAAACCATTAACCTATGAATCAAAAAACGATATACCTTTAAGCATATAACCTCAAACTTACAAACCATAAACCTCTACACTATTAACTCATGAATTATCAACCTATAAACTATAAACTAATGGATTACACACCCATTAACCCATTAAACATAAACACATAAACCATGAACCCATAAATCATAAACCAATGAACCATAAACCCATAAACCGCAAACCTATAAATCATATACCCATGAACCATAAACCCATAATTCATAAACCTATAAACCATAAACCCATAAACCATAAGCTCATGAATAATAAACTATAAACGATAAACTTATAAACCCATAAACATCAAATCTATAAACCATAAACCCATAGACCATAAATCCATGAACTATAAACTCATAAATCATAAACCAATATACTATGAACCCATTTGCTATGAGCCTAGAAACCATTAACCTGTGAACCATAAACACATAAACTATTAACCTATGAACCATAAACTCATAGACCATGGAACTATCAACCATAATCATTTAAACCATAAAATCATAAAACAATAAACCCATTAACCATAAGCCCATTAACCATAAACCCATTAACCATAAACCCATTAACCATAAACCCATTAAATAGAAACCCATTAACCATAAACCCATTAACCATAAATCCATTAACCATAAACCCATTAACCATAAACCCATTAACCATAAACCCATAAACTATTAATCTATAGACTAAAAATGCATGAACGATAAAACTATAGTTCCATATACTATAAACACATATAGTTTGTTTCCTTAAACCCACATAACTCAAATTTATAAACCCATTAACTATGAATCTATAAATCCATAAACCATGAACCTATGAGCCATCAACTCATAAAATATAAATCCATAGATTATAAACTCATAAACCATAAACTTATGAACCACAAACCCATAGATCATAAACCTATAACCATAAACTCATGAACCACAAACCTATGAACCCATAAACCATAAACTTATATATCATAAACTCATAAACCCATAAATTATAGACCTTTAAACCATAAACCCATAAACCATAAACCCAGAAACCATAAATTATAAACCCAAAAACCCATAAACGACAAATCCATCAACCAGAAACCCTTAAACCAATAAAATATCAACCACAAACCAATAAACCATAAATCTATGAACTATAAACCTATAAACCATTAATTTATAAACCTTCAACTTACAAACATAAACCCATAAATTATATACCCATAAACCATGAACCTATTAACCATAAACTCATTAACCATAAACTCACAAACCCATTAACCATAAACCCATAAATCATAAACTTTTGAACCCATATGCCAATAAACCATAAACCCATATACTATGAACTTATAAACCATAAACTCATGAACCATAAATCCATCAACCGCAAACCTATAAACCATAAACTCATAAATCATAAACCTTAAACCCATAAACCCATAAACCCATAAACTATAAACCATAGACCCATTAACCATTAACCCATAGATCAAAAAACCATGTACCATAAACCTATAAACACTAAACCCATAAATCATAAACTCATAAACCATGAACCCATAAACCATATACCCATAAACCATTAACCCATAATCCATGAACCTATGCACCAAAAACCCTTAAACTATAAACCCATAAACCATAAACCATAAACCATAAACCCATAAACCCATAAGCCGCAAACCTATAAACCATAAACCATAAACCGTAAACCTATAATATATAGACGTATAAAGTCATAAACCATAAACTATAAAGCCATAAACCATAAACTAGAAACCCATAAACGCATAAACCCATAAACCATATACCATAAACCCATACACCATAAACTCATAAACTATTAACCAATAAACTATAAATCCATGAACCATGAAACTATAGATCCATATTATAGAACCACATATATCTCGTGCCCATAAACCCATATAACATAAATTTAGATACCCATCAACTATAAATCCATAAATCCATAAACCATTATCCAATTTTTTTTAATTACTGAAACACTTCTGGTTTGAAGAATTATTTCTTTATTTCAAGAAGTATTTCATTAAAAGAGTTACATAATGATTTTAATGAAAATTTATTTCTTGTAATTATGTTTATAAATAATTGTTGTGAAATTTTTCTTTACTGAAATGTACGCTTCTAATCAAAATAATAATTACTGTATTTAAATGAGAAAATTTTGAAAGTTTTTAAGTTATATTTTCTTCATTCTGACGATTTTTTATTTAATTCATAATCCTCTTTGTAATGTGAAAAAATGTAATCTATTACACTGCTTTTTTGCACTAACAAACATTCTATTGTTGAAAAGACATAGCTTCATTAAAGTCATGAACTAATTTGTTTAATCCAGAAATGTTTTTAAATTGAAAAATTATTTGATGTAAGATTTTTTTTTCATCTTCATATAAAAGTTATTTAAAATAAATAGAACATTTTTTCATTAAAAGAATATAGCATTGTTTTTAAGAAAGTTTTACTGACTCACAACACTATTTTGGAAGTAACTAATTTTTTAAAGTTAATAAGATATTTTTCTGAATTCGAACATTTTTTTTTAATATAATATTTTACCAAAGAATATTTAAAAGTTTTTTTTCTATTTTAAAATTATTTTACGAATTCAAAATTGATTTTTCTTTGACTTAAGGAAATTCATTTCTTTGCACCGTATTTCTTCTATTGAAAAACACTTTATTTAAAGTTAGAAAAACTTTTTACACTGTGTAATTACAAATTTTGCGTGAAATTTCGTGATCGAAAGAAGATTTTAACATACTTATTTAAGAGCAGGTCGTATATCTCTGTCCTTTTCTAATCAAAGAATTAATTTTTATACAAAAATTAATAATTGTAGCAATAAATAAGGAGATAGCCCCATCTCGTATAATAAAAAGCAAGATTTTCTTTGATGAGGAAAAATTATTTCTATCGATTCGTTTTGAAGAAAACCTTGAAAAACTTAAAAAAATAGAGGTTAGGGTGGACAATTCAGTTTTTCAAGGTTTTCTTAAAAACGAAGCGATAAAAATAATTTTTTCTCATGAAAGAAAATCTTGCTTTTTATTATACGAGATGGGGCTTTCTTCTTATTTTTTGCTAAAATTATTAATTCTAGTGAAAAAATGAATTCTTTGATTAGGAAAGGACAGATATACTCGACCTCCTCTTAACATCTTTTTAAAACAATGTCTAATAACTATTTTCATGGTGAAAAATAAGGCTTTCTTTTTTTTTCAACATTCTGCAGTTAAAAGTGAAAGGGTAGCCCCCGTTAAGATAGTCAAATTTTGCCCTGTCCCTAAAATTTTTGTTTGACCTTGTAACTTTATTTTGGATAGAAAATAATAGTTTTTGTCATATTTGCAGACCGCGACCCCCCTCCCACTGTCCACAGTATGGAAAAAATGACTTTTTTACTATTTATTTTTTTTCTACGCATCTAGTCAGTAAAAAAACCCCAAGATAATCGTGCTTATAGCTTAAATGGTTACAAATCATGTAGAATTTTTCCATAAAGTTTTGATGATGCTATATAACCTAAAAGGATGAAAAAATTCAAACCCTTCCTATTTTTACGGGAAATGCGGTACAGGGCCAATTCTTGCAAAAAAACTTGTATTTTGTTTAAAATTACTTGCCTGAATTTTTCCAGATATTTCCTGTTGGTGCGCCATAGTTAAAAATGCAAAAGACTTATATTTTCGACGTTTTTGGCTGATTGTAGCTCATTTGCAGACTTTGTATTATTATTTATATCATGAAATTGTATTCTAGAACTTTATTTATGAATTGAATTATGCAATTAAGTCAGAAAAATAAGATTTACAAATATTCGCGTCATATTTTTGCACGAATCCACATTTTAGATTAGGTATTTAAACACTTCTTTCATGATTTTGTTGATATTTTACTACTTCATATGTGATAAAATCTTTTATATATTATATTGCTTTGATAAAAGAAAATATTTTGATAAATAAGTCATTTCACAGATACATCTATATTAAGTATGGTAAAAATATCAACTTGGGATCACATATTAATTTATATTTCGTAAAAAAAACTCATCAATACAAACATTATCATCATGATTTAATAATATGAACCTTGACTTTGGCATTTTTAACACTATATCATCTAAATCTGCACTTAAGTCACACTTTTGCGAGAGTCAGTGACCACTGTGTGGTCTATTTTTACACTGCGTAAAAAAAATGTGAGCATGCGAGTACATTGAAATCTTGTTTACATGTCTCATATTAATATTAAAATATTAAATATATTTTTGTTAAAAAGCGCATATTATTCGCAATTATTTTATGACATTTGCAATCGTTTTAAAGATCATAAATCAAGTTTGCACTTATGTCATGTATTGTATTATATTATCTTCGTTGATATAGGTACGAATCCAGTAACGTTACTCAAGTAACAATCGTTAGGCTGGAAGTTATAGTCTTTACTCAATTCTCAGATATCTATCTATGTTCTTACTCTTTTTCTATAAGAAAAACAAGGATAGAATATTTGAGAGCTGAGTAAAAACTACAACTTCTAGCCTTAGACTTGAGTTGGGGCTATGAATACAAGACATAAAAAAACATTATGGCCCGAATTCAAAGTCGTGTCTTGAGTATTAAGTATGACTTAAAACTCAAGTTTCGTTACTTGAGTATCAGCTGTTACTTCAATTGAGTTCTTCATGGAGAGGTTATCACAGTTAGTTATGAAATAAAATCACACAAATAGGATAGTTGCCGGTAAGGATGTAACACTAATATAATACAATACATGACATAAGTGCAAACTTTATTTATGATCTTTAAAACGATTGCAAATGTCATAAAATAATTGCGAATAATATGCGCTTTTTAACAAAAATATATTTAATATTGTAATATTAATATGAGACATGTAAACAAGATTTCAATGTACTCGCATGCTCACATTTTTTTTACACAGTGTAAAAATAGACCACACAGTGGTCACTGACTCTCGCAAAAGTGTGACTTAAGTGCAGATTTAGATGACATAGTGTTAAAAATGCCAAAGTCAAGGTTCATATTATTAAATCATGATGATAATGTTTGTATTGATGAGTTTTTTTTACGAAATATAAATTAATATGTGATCCCAAGTTGATATTTTTACCATACTTAATATAGATGTATCTGTGAAATGACTTATTTATCAAAATATTTTCTTTTATCAAAGCAATATAGTATATAAGAAATTTTATCACATATAAAGTAGTAAAATATTAACAAAATCATGAAAAAAGTGTTTAAATACCTAATCTAAAATGTGGATTCGTGCAAAAATATGATGCGAATATTTGTAAATCTTATTTTTCTGACTTGATTGCATAATTCAATTCATAAATAAAGTTCTGGAATACAATTTCATGATATAAATAATAATACAAAATCTGCAAATGAGCTACAATCAGCCAAAAACGTCGAAAACATAAGTCTTTTGCATTTTTAACTATGGCGCACCAACAGGAAATATCTGGAAAAAGTCAGGCAAGTAATTTTAAACAAATTACAAGTTTTTTTTGCAAGAATTGGCCCTGTACCGCATTTCCCGTGAAAATAGAAAGGGTTTGAATTTTTTCATCCTTTTAGGTTATATAGCATCATCAAAACTTTATGGAAAAATTCTACATGATTTGTGACCATTTAAGCTATGAGCACGATTTTCTTGGGGTTTTTTTACTGACCAGATGCGGAGAAAAAAAAATAAATAGTGAAAAAGTCATTTTTTCCATACTGTGGACAGTGGGAGGGGGTCGCGGTCTGCAAATATGACAAGAACTATTTTTTTTTATCCAAAATAAAGTTACGAGGTCAAACAAAAGTTTTGAGGGACAGGGCAAAATTGACTATCTTAACGGGGGGTACCCTTTCACTTTTAACTGCAGAATGTTGAAAAAAAAGAAAGCCTTATTTTTCACCATGAAAATAGTTATTAGACATTGTTTTAAAATGATGTTAAATAAGTGTGTTAAAATGTTCTTTCGATCACGGAATTTCACGCAAAATTTGTAACTACACAGTGTAAAAAGTTTTTCTAACTTAGAAAAAGGTGTTTTTCAATAGAAGAAATACGGTGCAAAGAATTTCATATGAATAAATATCAGAATTATTTGTAATCCCTAGCGGAAATATAAAATGTTTACAAATGTTTAAAACTGTTCAAAACTGTTTAAAACTGTTCATAAGTGCGAAATTTAGGACATTTAAAACAGTTATGAACAGTTTCAAACATTTTAAACACTTTCAAAAAGTTTTGAAAAGTTCGAAATGATTTCAAACGGTGTTTAATAGTTTTGAATTTTCTATGTTAAAAAGTTATAGATTATTTTTAATATTCAAAATATTTCAAAACAACTTTAAATCAATATGAATTATTTTTTATTAGCTTAAACAGTTTCGAACGGTTTTAAACAGTTTTAAACACCTTTAAACAGTTTTTAAGAGTTTTAAAAAGTTCGAAATGATTTCAAACAGTGTTTCATAATTTTGTTTGTAAAAATTTTCTTATATATATTAAAATTTATGTAATATATACGAGAAAATGTTAACTTTAGTTTTAAATTATTCTGTATTGTTCAATACTGTTTAAAAATGTTTAAAACTGTATGTAACTGTTCTAAATGTCCCAAATTTCTTATTTATAAACTATTTTAAGCAATTTCAAACATTTTTGAACAGTTTCGGCTAATTTAAAACTATTTCAAACAGTAATGCACATTTTATATTTCCACTAGGGATTGGAGATATCGTCTTCTTCTCTATTTTATTGCCAGTGGGTCTCTTGATCGCTGTAGACTGAAACCCGTGATTTCACCTTACTCGTGTAATTTTTATTGGCCAGGAAGAATTTGTAATTGGTTTTTTCTGGTCTCTTAGTTCTATTTCACAAAGAAAAATTCAGATAAACTTTTCTTAAATTTTCTCGGGGATTAAACCCTGGTCTACTACAGCATGAGCCAAGAGCCATAGTCCCTGCGCTACAACCGATTCTACTTATAGGTATGAACTTATTTTGAATAAATGAAAATCGGAAGAGTGTAAATATGTATAAATTTCAAGAACAAGCCAAGAAAAATCATCCCCACTGTAAATATTGTATGAACTCTCATGTGAGATCTCATATGAAATCGCCTATGAAATCTTATATATATTTGTTGAATTTCGAAAATGAAATAAATATATGTGAGATCTCATGTCAGATCGTTCATATATTTATTTTATTTTAAAAATTTAACGAATATACATTCGATGTCATATGCGATCTCATAGGCGATTTTATGTGACATCACATATGCAATCTCGTGTGCGATCTCATATATGATCTCATATGTGATCTCACATGGGATCTCTTATATATTTTATTCGATTTTTAAAATTTGAAAAAGATATTTATTACTTTTTAATTTTTTTCAGCTTGTCCTTTAAATTTTGACAAATTTTGACAATAGCTATATTAATACCATTATTTTAGTCAAAATAAAAAAATCCTTTAGAGCTGTAATTTTCTTATGAACTTGAATCGCAAATCATTTATCAAAGTTGCCAAACCTAACCCCGAAATACTATAAATTGCTAATTTATATATAACTCTTTAAGTATTTGGTAGATTTCTTTAGTTGTTCGCACTCAAGCTGAATCCTACTAATTTTATTGTAGTGAAACATAAACGTGGATCAGAAATATTATCAGAAGGGGGAAGCATCACCATGCCCTTAATTAATATAATTACATTAATTCTATAAATACATATTCGCACACTAGACCATCATCATATTCAATAAATTTAGTAGAGCCATAAGACCCAATGTATCTTGCCCGGGGTTAGTAGTTCTAATTTCGGCCACTTCGTTTTTGCATGGTTTTTCATGGCGTCATTTTCCAATTAAGGATCAGCTTTCGACTAACTTTACTGATCGAAAATAGCTAAAAAAGAATTTTGACAAATGTACACGCTTTCGTTTCTCATATGTTAAAATGAATAGATATTTACAAATGAAAGCAATTCTGATATGTATTTTTATTAAAAATAAATCAAATTATTTTTTGAGCTACTTTCGATCAGTAAAAAATGCCTAAAACCTCGTCTAAAACTGACCTTTAACATGTCAAATAGTATAATACTAAAATATTTGTATTACCTTACTTTTAACGTTTGGACTTACATTGCATACAAATATAATTCTTATTATGAAAATTATGTGAATAGTCTGTATGAATATGATTATATATCATAGTTTGAAATTATATTCGAGCAAGATTTAAAAAATTTTTCAGATTACGGTGGATTCACGACTGAATCAGGAAAACAAGCAATAAGATTGCGATAATACTCTAAAATAAAAGTTAAACAAAAAATTCTTGAGTTAGAAAAACATATATTATTTAAATCTGTAAGACCCTATTGTAAATGATATGTAAAAATAATTTATCAATATGATAAAAGAAAGATATTAAGTACCAAGTCACTGTCAGTACATTGAAGGTAGTTTGTCATAATGTTCTAAGACATAAATAAAGCTGCAACTGTTTTTACGGCAACATGCAAATTGTGTAACAATTGGTAAGACGTGTTATGCCGTAAATCTAAACCAGATGCAGCGTGCGTTATAGAACGACACTACCTATTGATTAGAAAAACTGTCATTAATCAGTGAACTGACCCCGAGCCTCGTATACATGATTTCGTCTGCGATATGAAATAAGTATCTCAATTTATGAATACACAAATTCTGAACAAACCTTTGTATACGAACGGCATCGCTCCAGACGTCACTGAAAAGTGATAAACTTCTCGAGTGTTAAAGGAGATATGCATAATTGCAGTGACTAGTATCTTAACTATTACTTGTAAATAACGTCTAAATCTTCGTAAAAAATTTGTTTGTTTCTATTATTATTTAATCGCCAAGTATAATTATGCTCGAATATAGTTTAAAACCATAATCCATAATAGCATGCTTTGGATAACGATGGTTTTATACATGTAGTGTAGAATCATTTAATCGTAACTTTATTAATATGTATAAATAAATTGAATTACAGACCAAAATTTAGATTTTAGATTTGTTGACATTGATTACAACTATGAGTGTAGAAAAAAATTAAATTTTTTTTTCACACGAGATCTCACATGAGATCTCATGTGAGATCTCATGTGAGATTGAGTAACGGGAAAATTAATTTTTCTGCGCATGTGATATCACATGAGATCTCACGTGAGATCGGGCATCAGGAAAAATAAAATTTTGCGGCACATGAGATCTCACGTGAGATCTCGTTTTATTTTCAATCGTGAGATCTCATGTCATTTTTTTCAGTAGGGTTAACAAAGAAAAGAGAGATGATACTTGTCATCCATCACCCTGCAGGCCTGTGCATGTTGGACGAAGCAGGTAAGTTATATGAGAGGCTGCTTAAATCGCGATCACAAGGAGCTGTACAGACGGCTGGCGATCTCGTCTACAACTAGTATGGTTACAGGAAAAAGTGAACTACCGCTAATGCAGTAGAAAAGGTTGTGAATCTAGCAGAAGAGGCATGAACTGGAAACTATCATTCGCGTCTTATTGCATTCGTCCTATCACACACTAAAGATGCTTTTAACTTGGCGAGATGGCCAGATCTCCTTGCCGCGTTAAACGAGTTTAATAGACCAGAATAACTTATGCGAGAGATACGCGACTGCCTGAAAAATCGTATCCTACGCTATGAGACAAAAGAAGGCTGGTGTGAAAAGGACCTCAGCGCAGGCAAGGTACAGGGTTCGATCTTCGGCCCAGATTTCTGGAACATCCTGTACGATGCATTACTCAGACTTGCAATGCCAGACGGGGTGAAAATGTTCGCGTACGCCGATGATTTCGCTTCAGTCGTTACCGCGCAAAACGCGAACATAGCACAGCACACACTAAATACAGCTATGATCGTGGTGGCGTAATAAATAGAGCTCTTGCCTTCAACGCGGAGGGCATGAGTTCGAATCCTGGCCAGGTACCTCCAACTTTTTTTTCGAAAGAAAATTAGTGTACGTGCCATTTATATCGTGACTCAAAAATCCGATCTCATTGGGTATCGGTTGATTGTTGGTCACAAAAAAGTGGCTGACCATCCATCGGTAGTCAAAGTTTTCGGTATGGTGGGTCTGACAGCCTAGCCTGATGTAATGTGATAAACAGATACCGGGCGGGGACTCCCTCGACCTCACCATGAAAAAATGTTAATCATATAGAGGACAATATCCTTTATATATTAATCTTTTTTTTTCAATTTAAAAAAAAAAAAATACTAAATACAGCAATGGAAAGAATCTTTGAACAGATGGTGAAACATGGTCTTGAAATAGCGATAGCTAAGACAGAAATAGTGCCCTTAACCTGAAAACACATCAACATCAAGTCTTCCATAACAGTAGGCTCAAACGTGGTGCAGACAAAGAGGGAGATGATGTATCTTGAAATAATGCTAGATGCAAAACTAACTTTTTTGTCACACTTTAAATACATCGCGAACAAAGCGATGAAAAAAACCGTGCAGTTAAGCCGTCTTAACCAAAAACAGCGGCCCAAAATTGAGCAAACGACAACTTCTGATGTCAGTTACAACGTCTATCTTGTTGTTTGGCTCTGAAATATGGGCTGACTCAATGAAAAAGGAGATACACCGAAAAAAACTATCTGCAGTTCAAAGAAAAAATACGTGTTCTTTATTTTTCCTTTTTTTCAATGATGGATATAATGGATTCAAAAAAAAATTTTCATGCAAAGACCCAATTGGACGTAAATTTAATATTGAATCAAATACAAAAATTATTCTGATGCAATTTGACTTTTTTTAGAAATGATTATAACAAAGCTCAGCTAATAAATTTTCTCTGTCGGAAACTAAATTTGAATGGCAAATGTCGCACTTTGGTTACTAAGGAGAATGCTGATACTCTTATCACTTTGAAAGTCTTAAGAGAAGCCACGCTTCAAAATAATAATATTGTTATAGTGCGCAACGATAATGATTGCTAGTTTTGATGGTACAAGTACAGGCTCATGGAGTGATATGAAATAATTTACATTTTCAAAGGACTATGATCAAAGGTAAATCCAAACAGTGCATTAAGGAATATTTTAACTATCGTAATTTCAATATTCCAAATTTAGTAAAATATATTGGTTTAATTTATATTTTTAGTGGATGTGATAGGACATCATGTTTTCTTTAATAAAAGTGAAGGAAAACTGCGAGAAATGAATTAAACTCATTAGCAGAATCATTTTATCAATTTCCGCTTGATGATCAGCAGTTAATTATTTATATATATAGCACGAGGTGTGATTTAAAGTACATGAACCGGTGAAAGTATATTCCAAAAATATCAAAATAAAATATTATTGAATGATTTAAGATATCGGTAGTACGAAAGATGAACTCTAAAAAAGACTTTTAAATTGCCTCCCATTTACCTCCCACAAGTGGTGCAGCAAATCAACACTCTTTGAAAGTGTATCACCAACTTCAAAAGTGGTTAGGAATTAATTGCCTAGATGCAAAAAATTAGGGTTTTCAACTTTCAGAGAGCGGATTTAAGTAAATATTTACAAACAAACTACTTTATCCAGAGAATATTTTAAGCGAAATGACTTTTTTATGTGAAGGAAATTGCAATGATAATAGATTTGGATGCCGAAAATACGTAGAAAAATTCTCAAAATTATATTCTGGTAGTCACAGGGAAATTTGTGAATGCAAGATACTATATTAGTGAAATGATTTCTTTTTGATGAAGATAGTAACAGTAGCGATAAAAATATTCTAAGCTTACCATTTTAAATCAGAGAGCGGGGTGGCATAACGGATAGAGCTCTTGCCTTCAACGCGGTGGGCATGGGTTCGAATCCTGGCCAAGTACCTCTGACTTTTTTTCTAAAGAAAAATTAGTGTATGTGCTCATAATATTGCGTGGCTCTTACAAAATCCGATCTCATTGGGTATCAGTTGATTGTTGGTCACAGAAATGTGACTGACCATCGATCGGCAGTCAAAGATTTCGGTATGGTGTATCAGATGGGCTAGCCTGATGTAAGGTGTTAAACGGTTCCGGGCTAGAATCTATCTGATATCATATGAAAAAAAGTTAATTATATAGAGGATAACAATATCCTCTATGAATAATAAATTTTCTCATTTTATAAAAAAAAAACATTCTGAATCGATAATAATTTAAATGATAAATTTTGGGAAGATTTGCGAAATATTTTGATTGATACAGATTATGATGAGTCACTAAAAAAAAAAGAATGTAACTATCTTAACAATTACTATATTTATTTGTATTAAATTTAAGTTACAATGTATGTACACCAGACGGACACTGATTCGCGACCCGATGTATATTCAAAAGGCATGAACATGGGGTCGCGAATCAATATCCGTCCAGTGTACATTGCGAATATGTAAGAAAATTGTCATAGTTACTAATTTTATTTATATACATTTATTTATAGAAAAAACTGTTAATATTTTCTTAAAATAATATAAATTTTAAATGAAATAATATAAATATTTCATTTATATAAAATATGTGATAAAAAATGTTTTCTTTTTTGATTATTGTTTATTACAAATAAATTTATTTGTCTAATAAAACAAGTATGATGATTCTTAATATTATCTCTCGCTACTCCAGATTAAAAAAAAAACGTCAAAATTGGTTAATAATAAACGTTAAAAGACGTATTTAAATTATGTGAGGATTTTGATGATAAGAAGAATGTTTTTATCGTTTCTGATTTTATCAAAAGGACAATAATTTTTTATTTTCTTTCAAGTTTAAAATTTAACTGAGATACAGCAAATTTTTTTCCATTACGAAAATTTGAACTCAGCGAACTGTGTTAGTGTAACTTTGTTCTTTACTTAGGAGAAATAACGCATTTCCCTCTTCTAAAAGAATTAAGACTATACATAAAAATAATGTTTTAAGATTTTAAAAAACTGATTTAAATATCTGAAATGATCCTATATTAAAGTTCAAGTATTCAAGTATCTGTGATCCAAATGTCATTCCTCAATCTTTGTTAATAAACAATTGGTGAATTTAAAAAAAAAAATTATCTTGGCTCTTAATTATGTTAGAGTAACATTTTTTTTTAATAAGCGTAAAAATATAAACAGCAAGAATAAAGTCGCATGAAAATATTTTCATTCTCTCATATATTAATTTAAAAATCAATTAGAAAAAAATGTTGATTTACTTCAATCGCTATTTGAACAGCAAAAATAGTAAAAATGTCAATTGAACTTTTTTGTTCATAAAATATAAGTCTCAAAAAGCCTAAATTACCTTGGTATTTCATTTTAAAATGACCGTAACAGGGTACATTTTTTAAAATACATTTTGCTACTTCTTAATAAGTAAATTGAATAACTCATGAACAAATTAATAATTTTTGCGAAAATCCTATCGCCCATGAACTCAATAACTTATCGGCCCATTAACCCATCGAACTATTAATCCATTATTTCATCGACCCATCGACTCATTAATCCATCGACTGATAAATTCATTAATCCATTCACCTATCAACCCATCGACCCATTGACCCATCCACCCATCAATCCCATAACACATTGACCCAACAACATATTGACTCATCATTTTATCAACCCGCCGACACATCATTCCATCGACTTATCCTTTCATAGACCCATTAATCTATTAAACTATCGATTCATTAATCCATCGATCTATTAACTCAACGACTTTTTAACGCATCATCCTATTAACTTATTAACTCATCAATTCATTGATCCATGGACTTATTCAACCCTTTGGCCCATTAATCCATCAATCCATTGATTTATCAACCTATGCAAGTATACAATCAGTCAGGTTTCCTCTTAAGATTAGTGGAATTCTATCAAAGAGAAGCGATTTTCAGTCTCACAACAAGAACGATGTGGTTTGTAGGATTGCATAATTCTACTAACGTCTAGTAAATTCATCTTCGCATGAAAAAATCCTTCTAAAATGGAATTTCCATTTTCCTGCTAGAAATCATTTCTGTCTGTGTATGATGCTACACGTAAGCATAAATAATCATATATGATTACGTAAAAATCATTTTTTCACGGAAAGCGTGCTTTTTTCCATGAAGTACGTCAACTTTTATAAGAATAATCTTTAACATGCAAATTATTTCATAAAATTTGGAAAAAAGCATTGACTTCTAATCCTTTTGTAATAACAGAATTTATTTAAATAATATTTTAATTTTCTAAACTCTTAAGATTCTTATTTTTTGCCTATAATAAACATTGTACTTGTTGTAACGCTCAAAAAAAATTTGTGCAATCTGTAAAAACTCATTAACGTTCGTGGATGAAAATATCTTAATAGAGGCAAGAGGGTTGATGGGATATTCCAAATTTGCTTATTTTAAAAACCTCAACTTACTAAGCGCAAACGGTCACAAGATATATTGTTGTTTTTACAATTTAAATTCGGTTACTAGTATAATTATCTAACTATTTATTCTACAAAATACAAACTTGATCTTTAAAAAATATTGAAGAAAAATATTTTGTTTTCATTCAGACCTTTGTTGAAACAAATAAAAAACTCTGCAGAATCGCACATAGTCTTAGATTGTTCAACGGAGAAAATTTATACAATTTTAAAGCAAGCTCAAGAGATTGGAATGATGACTGATTACCATAGCTATTTCATCACATCCCTGGTAAGTTATAAAGTTCATTAATTTATTAATTTATACTTTCTCTAGTATAAACATTAACGGGATGACGGAGCTGCTGGAATTGAGTTTTGTTTTTTATTTTATTGATATCTTTTTTAATTCATAATTTAAACAAATATAATGACTTACCCGCACTAAAACTATGTCAAAACAATAATTTTTGGTAAAATAGAATATCATTTGGACTTTTTTTTACATACTTAGATTGTAAATTAGATATCAAGCTTGACAAACCTAACCTCAAAATACGATACATAGAAAGTTTGTATGTAACTTTTTATGCATAGGATTTTGGTGGATATTTTGAATTAGCCTTACTCGAGTTTAATATTACAAATTTTTTGATTATAGCGAAAAAACTCGAAAATAGCTGAAAATTAGTTGAACTCAACTGAATTTAAGCTTGTAGTGAATTTAGTGATAGCCAATTTTAAGTTTTGTATATAAAGATGTATCATAAAATATAAGTTCAAGGTTAGTAATAGATGGAAAAAAGGTAATAATATCTATTTTACAATTAGCTTACTATCCTGTAATCATTGTGAAGTTTGGTCATATACAATAACTATTAATTTTATGATACTATTTAAAGTAAAGGGTTTGAAATATCATTTTGAGAAAAGTTAAACTGAAGGTTAATAATTAAATGATTAAATTGAAATTTTTTAAAATTAAAATTAAAATCAAACACTTAAATATGATTCTTATAGAGTTGCACTGGGTTGGCTGGGTACTGATTCGAGGAGACAGTATTTTTTGGCTGTACTTATGTACAAAATCGTGCGCATGAATTCACCGGAGCATCTAGTGGGTCTCTTCACTAGATGTGTAACTAGGGCGGCTACTAGGGGAGAGATTAAGGATTTAGCAGTGCCCTATATGCGCACTGAGACTGGCAGGAATTCCTTTCAAGTTCAATTTGCGCATTTCTGGAATTCCCTACCTGCTGAGATTAAATATCTACCATCTCTCAGTAGGTTTAAGACCGCAGTCAGGAGGTATTTGATCGACCTCGATTAATATTTAAAAAGTGGAATTTATTGTAAATTTATTTTTGTTTAGTCCCGTATAAAGGTTTAAGGTATGTCTGTATTTATTGTATGAATGCTGGTTGGATGGTTTTCGAGTGAATGTGCTTTTTATTAAATTTACTGCGTTTATCATTATATCAAACGATTTGCTGGTTTTTATTGTATTAGATTTTATTTTATTTTTTAACGAAGTTAAATTATTTCAATGTATTATACTATTTTAGTATTATTTTATTTTCATTGTATTGTATTTGTTTTATTGATTTGACTTCGTAATGTATAGTTTACTTTAATGAAATTATGACTGATAGATATTGACCGCCTGTTTTGAATGTATATTATTTTTGTTGCGTGTATTATTTTACTATTATTAATCTGTGATATCACTTTTAAATTGTTGACTTACGTATTCAGTATTATTATTTTTTAAGTTTGAATGACTGTGATATTAACTGTAAGTGCAATATTTTTATTCATATTAGTAATAAACTTTATGTGATATATTATGTGTTTTACACGCCTTTTTTGTATCTTACTACAAAATAAATGAATATCTATCTATCTATCTATATCTATCTTATAAATTTATTTTTATTTTTATTAAATTTTTTAAAATAATATTTTTAAATAGAAAAATTTTGTATTTTGTAAAATAACAATGTTTTTAAATGAAATAACAATATTTTTATTACATACATGTCTAAGTTTATCTTTTGAAATTAAAAATGTTTTTTAAAATTTTTCCCACAAATTTTAAATAAAAATGTAATTTTATCATTATGTTCTTGTATATGTCTTGAGAAATGTTTTCGATGTTTAAAAATGTTGGAATACGTTAATGTCTTCGTAAATTTGAAATTCTTATTAATTTTTTATTACATATTTTACATAAAAATTCATTCTTATTAGTATGTTCTTGTATATGTCTTAAATGGTGTTTTCGATTTAATTTTATGACATAATTTACACGCATTATTAATTTTGTTGTGAAAACGATTAATATGTTTATTAGAGACAAAAAAATTTTAAACTGTTTACATTGAAACGTCAATAAAAAAAAATGTTTTTAATAAGAAAAATCGATAAGAAAATGAAGAAAAAACAACGTTTGATTGATAGAACTATTTTTTTAATTATTATCTTACAGTCAACATAAGATGTAGATGATTAGTTTCATTTAAAGATCATCGAATATTTATCTGAAATAAACTTTTAAATAATTGAAATTATTTAGAATTTCAAATAAAACTTATTGAAAAAATTGCTGATTCTTAAAAAATTTTTTAAAGTTATAAATGCGAGATGGGGGATGGCGCGCTTGCCCCCTAGTATATCTCTCTATATTATAAAAAGATTTCGCCACCGCTGTCGACGCTGCCGCCGTGCATAAGAATTCGATTTTTCCTTGGTTAGCTGGAATTAAGATAGAATCTAACTGAAATTAAGCTAAAATTCAGCTAAAAAATAGCTAAAAGTAAGCTTAAAATTAGCTAAATAATATTAAAAGTTAGCCTAAAGTTAGCTGAAGTTAGGTAAAATTACATAAAGCTAGCTACATTAAATCAAAAGTTAGCTAAATTTAATATTAAAATTAACTAAATTAATGCACAATTTAGATCTAAGTTTAAGATTAATAATAAAGGAAAAATAGATAGATGGATAGATAAATAGATAGATATTGATTTATTTTATAAAAAAAGTACAAAAAGGCGTGTAATACATGAAATAATAAGTAATAGTTCTATATAAAGTATTGCACATAATAAGATAAGATATCACAGTCAATTATTAAAATTAATATATAATACTGTATCAGTGAGTCACCATATAAGACTGATATCACAGACTATTCTAAATACACGCAGAAAACATAAATTACAATAAAAAATAGTCTGGAATATCTATCAGTCATAGAATTGAAATACATAATTTAAAGGAGGAATCACTGTCATGACATCAATAAAAATAAAATTGGACAATGCTATAAAAATAAAATTGGACCATACAATAACAAAGTAATAGTAAATAATTAAAAAATAAAATAATAATAACATTTAAAGAATAAAAACTAAATACCGAAGATGTCATGACTTCTTATAAAAACAGAACCACTCATTCTTTCCGCATACATTCATCCATCATTCACGCTAATAAATGCATTTACACCTTAAATCTATATATATATAGGACAAAACAAAATAAATTAACATGAAAATTAATCAGCAGGCAGGGAGTTCCAAAGATGCGACCCTTGAACTTGAAAGGAATTTCTCCCAGTCTCAGTGCGCATAAAGGGCACCGCGAAGTCCTTAATCTCTCCCCTAGTGGCTACCCTAGGTACATATCTAGTGAAGAGACTCACTAGATACTCGGAAGTATTCATGCGCACGATTTTGTACATAAGTATAGCCATAAAATACTGTCTCCTTGAATCAGTACGCAGCCAACTAAGCGCAGCTCTATGAGGAGAGATATGATCACCCATTCCTACGCTCAATACATATCTCAAACATAAATTTTGTAGTCTTTGCAATTGTCTTCTCAATCCTTGCGAAGCATCAAGCAGAACTACGAAGCAGTAGTCGGAGTGCAGAAACAGCAAGGCGGCTGCAAGCTGTTTACGCAGGGCCTTAGTGGTGTACCGACAAAAGAACCGTAAACTATACATTATCCTATTAAATTTTTTAGTCACCATATTGATGTATGGCTCCCAAGACAACTTAGCGTCGAGCACAACACCAAGGCTCGTAACGGTATTAGAGAAAGATATGCCGACACCTCCCTCAAGCTCAATCGTTTTTGGCTCACCAGCATAAAAGTCATTAATAAAACGACAACTGCCAAAAACGATCACCTTAGTTTTGCTTGCATTCAATGTGAGAGAAGCATCGACAGCCCACCCCGACACCGCCCTGGCCACCCTCTGCATAATACGAATACCTTCATTTAGATGTTTATAAGGAACCTGAGTATAGATTTGGAGGTCATCAGCATATAATATGTGCTCGACGAAACAGGGGTCGAGCATGTCACGTATGTTATTAATGTAAAGGGAAAACATCAGAGGCCCCAGCACTAAACCCTGTGGAACTCCTAGATTGGTTGTAAGCCAATCCAAATCCTCTTTTGAATGTGTAGAAACCATTTTTTTCCTACCTGATAAATAGGAGCTGATCCACTCGATTGCAGCCCTGGAAAACCCCACCGATCTAAGCCTTGCAAGCAATTTGGAAGGGGAGATCGTGTCGAATGCCTTACTAAAGTCAAATAGAAGTAGTATCGTGGCAAGTTTCTTGTCAAGACCTAATCTTATGTCGTCTATAAGTTTGAGTATGGCAGTCTGCATAGAATGATGCTTTATGAAGCCAGTCTGCAAAAAGTCAAGTATTTTGTGTGTCATAATATACTCCTGCAGTTGGTCATGGGCAATCTTCTCGAGAACCTTTGAAAGAAAACATAATATTGCTATGGGCCTAAAATCTTTAGGCATTTTAGGTGCAGGGCACTTCTTTAAAGGCACAATACGTGCGCGCTTCCAAAGGCAAGGGAAGACCCCCCGTGCAAAAGAGGAATTGAACAGAGTCACAAGATGCTCTCCAATAACCGGTAGTGCTTTAAGTATCACACTCTGCGGGATGCCATCCTCGCCACAAGCCTGTGATGAAAAATGCGAAATCGCAAGGATTACATCATTAATATTAATTGGCTTAAAGGCAAAACCACTTTCACTACACTCAGAAAGAATCCTTTTACGTTCCACAGTATCATTGTGTGGCGAAACCGACACCCCCGCAAAATGTGCATTAAGCTCATCTGGAGTGAATCCATTCAAGTCCCCTTGAGGTCCGGACAGGAGTCCCAGGTCTTTTAACTCCTTCCAGACATTACCTTTAGCAACAGCATCGAACAGTCTTTTATGATAATAATTCATTTTAGCCTGTTCCATCTGTTCATCTATTGTTTTACGCAGCTGCAAAAATTCGAAGAGATATCGCTCCTCCTTCGTCCGTTTAAATCTACGATACGTGGCATCTCTCTTGTGCCGCATCTGCGACAACTCTTTATCAATCCAAGGAAATTTATCTTAACCAATTTTAAGTGTTTTTAGTGGCGCTATATTTTGTATTGCCGCCGTAAGATTGTCACACAAAGTTGTGCCAACTGTTTTATTATACGTTTTAATTTTTTTATTCAGAGTGGACAAGAAATTCCTTTCTGAAGTGACTATTATTTCCCTAAGTTTGCGATTTTCGTCTAAGAGCTGCATCTGCTCGATTTCTAATTTTTTGATAAATTCATTCCGTGTTTCAATTTCGGACACAATATCCCGCAGGCCTTTGTCAAAATTTTTAACTTGGCTCTCTCAAGCTGAATAGATGATAATGTCTTTTTTACAATTAGCTAATTATCCTGTAATCATCATGAAATTTAATCAAATAAATAATTAATAATTTTACGATTCTATTAAAAATATATGCTTAGAAAATATCATTTTGAAAAAGCTCAATTGAAGTTTAATAATCAAATGGATAAATTTAAATCAAAATCAAACACTTAAATATAGTCTTTATAAATTTAATTCAATTTTTATTTAATTTTGTAAAAAAACACGGACATCACAGTTTTCCAAATTTTTCATTTTTAATCCAAAAATATTTCAAATATCTCTTTATTACTGCCTTCCATTTTCACTAATAGTAAGCCTCATATAAAAAAATTTTGGGAAATTTTTCAATAACGATTGAACGTTTGAAAAACTGCAATGTCGGTAGCTATGTATAAATCATGTACCTCATTAAATCCCCTTAAATAATGTTTTCGATGTGTGAAAATTTCATGGCATAATTTATATGTATTACTAATTTTGTTACAGAAACAATTAATATTAATATGTATATTCAAAAACAAAGAAATTTTATCCTGTTTACAATAAAACGTCAATATAAAAAAATTTTTTAATAAAAAACATTAAAAAATCGATAAAAAAAAACGAGAAATAACAACGTTTGATTGATAGATCTATAGCGTTATAGAACTATTTTTTAATTTATTATGTAACAGTCGACGTAGGTATTCTTTTTATCTAATAATCTACGTATAAAAAGGATAATTATTTTTTTTGTAAACACATTTTTAGAAATTTGTGTGAAAGAGTTATATCACGACGTATGTTTTATTTGAAAATTTGTTATTCTAAAATATGCAGTTATTAATCAATCAGATAATGTGACTTACTAGGAGAGTGTCACACCTCTGGACCACAGATTTGCTCAAACTTTGGGATAAGTTTTCAGATGATAAAATATCGAAAAAGCTAAAGTTATAGTCATAAACACTCAATATTTCCCTAGTTACAGGTAATTAAAGAAAATCACTAAAAAATTTACTAGATTTTTAAAGGCATATAGTTTTTTAGCATTGATAGCTAGAAGCTTGAAACTATTTTCTAAATAAAAAGTGTATTCAAAGTGTAAAAAGCTTGAATTAACATTAAGAATACGAACCTCAAAAATGTCAAATAATGAAAGAGATACAAGAGGCAGATTTCATAACCAACATCAAGATAGAAAACGATCTACAGCAAGATCTAAAAAGAGGCTAAGGTAATTTCTTTGTAGGAGTAAAAAAACTTGTCCTAAAGCTAAGAGAAGTAGACCCCCGACTTCTATAACCAAACTGAAAAGAACAGAATTTTCAAGTTTCAGGGCAAAAAATAGAAATGTTGATATCAACTTTCTATCTTCTATGTTAGAACAATTGTGTTGCAGTGTGTGCCATCATAAAATAAAATTTATTAAAACCTCTTTTCGAGGATAAGAATTCAAAATAATATGACTTGTAATTTTTGTGATGAATAAGAGACTGTAAACTCTAACAAGAGAGAAAGTACTTATGGACAATACGTATAAAGTTAACAGATATGATGTTCTTACTACTCGTGCACTTAGCCATGGACTTGCAAGTTTGTCTAGTTTTTGTAGTTTAATAGATTTATCAAAGCCAGTTGCCCATTCAGCGTTCAGTGCTATAAATAGTTGAATAACAAAAGTATACGAACAAGTGGCAAAAGGTTCTACATCTAAAGCTGTTAAAAAATAACTTGAATCGACTTCCCCAAATAGTGCTGATCTTGATATAACTTTCTCAAGATGTTGGAGAAATTGAACATCGAACTTGGAAATGTATCTGTCGAGTGGGTCAGGACTTTGAATGATAGAAGATAATTCAATATCGAGTGATCAAGTTAATCTCATTCGAAAGAAGCACATACTCTGAAAAGAAAAGTACGAATAGGTGTGATAGATTTCTATACACTGGATGCATATTAAGGCGACTTCGGATTTTAGGTTAGGTTTTATTTTCGAGTTTACAAATTACTCTTTCAATATGTAAAATTTTTCAGATTTTTTAATTTTCCACCATCCTATGGATTATAATAAATGGTGAAAAATTAAAAAATTCAAAAAATTTTAGAAACTGAAAGAGTAATTTGTAAACTACAAAATAAAATCAAACCGAACTTCCGTAGTCGCCTTAAATTCATATAATTCTAATTATTATTACATATTTGGATATAAATTCTATTTATGAATTTAAATATTAATTGAAATATAAATTTTAAATCTAAATTTCATTTCTGAATTTTGAATTTGAATTATAAAATAAAATATAAAATGATCAAACTATATTAAATATTATTTCTTAGTTTCTTCTTTGATTTGATTCTTATTCTCTTTTCCTCTTGAGGTATTTGTTATTTTATTTCTCTGTATATTTGCTCTCTCTTTATCTTGGCCGTTAAGGAGTAAATCACCATGTGCAGAATCTTTATGGAATTTCGATCTTATAGTTCCGTTGATTTGCTCCGTGTTCTTTCCTTTTGTCTGATTAGCTATACGGTCGCTTTGATTATCCACTTCTTCGTTAGATTTCGTAAACGTGTCAACTATTAATTTGTTAACTATGTTTTTCACTTCATCTGGCGTCGCGAGTCTTACGTTTTCCAAAGCTTTCGTATTATTCGACGTTTGATCGAACTGAGTTGTCGTTGGTTCTTTGATGTCTTTCCATTGGTCTCCTGCGCTTATTGGTAATTGCTATAAGCTTGGCCATGCATACATTGACAAAGCGTCGCTCTTTGGTTGTGATGCGATGACTTGAGCCTTCTCTCCTTTAATATTTGGCAATTTAGGACTAGGTACGCCCTCCCTGGCTTCTTTATTCACTCTTTTTCGTTTTAGTTCGCTCTTGGTTTCTTTATTCTTATACTCTTTCTCTATTGTCTTATCTCTTTTATCTATTTGCTTTCTTGTTTCTTCACTCTTTTCTATTAAATTTCTATTTCTGTTCATTTGCTTTTCACTCTTCGGTATTGTTCCTCTATTGTCCTCTCTCGCTTTAATTTGCTCACTTCCCTTTATTGGCTCTGAGTCGCGGCGCTGCTTGTCTGGGGGAACAGCTCTTGATTCTGCTCTCCCGCTTACCCATTTCCCAAACTTGCTGTTAGCTGTGCACAGCTGTTGCAGTTGTTGAATACTGTTCCTTGTTGTCCACACACCTGACAACTCATTTTGGCCATTTTATTTGGACATCCATTTGCGCTATGACCTATGATAACACAAGAGTAGCATGTTCGTTGTGGACACTCTGACGCTCTATGTCCCACTCTTTGGCATGTGTAACATGGTCCATAGAATGGTGAACCGCTTGCTAGTGATGCACGTCTTTCTCCTTGTAGGCTTCTAGCTGGTCTATTATTACCTCATGGTCGCGACGAATAATTCCTATTTTGCGTTGGAGGTGGGTTTGGTCGATACTGTCTTTGATTCGACCAAGCTTGTGATGTCTGAGTCAGTGAATAATAATTTTGCATATAAGCATTCTCCATTGCATTCAGTGCTACATTATTTGCTGTTACTGTTGCATAGGTCGTCCGAGGTCCGGCGAATCGCTGGTCTGCTCTTGGTTGAATTGATTGTTCAGTACGAATGCTCGCGTTAATCTCTGTGACTTGTACTGCTGCTATAGGCTCCTCTATTACGCTTGTTTTCTTCGTTTTGTTTCTCGCCTTCTTTTGCTCTCCACCTTTTTTTACACTCTTATTTTCTATTTCTTCTTCGCTTTCGCTCTCTTGTTCAATAGCAGCCACTTTATTCTGTCTTATTGCACCCTTGTAAGCAGCACCAGGTATTTTAGAAGACTCTTTTGGTGGTGGTGGTGGTGTGTAGCGCTTATCTAAGTCTTTCTGTCACTCTAATCGATGTCCGTACTTCTCGATTGCGCAAAAGGAATCTAGTGTTTTATCTGCCATATGTTTTCTATATTCTGGCAGCAAATTACAATACACTACATCCAATTGACTTCTGAGCGACGGTGGCCGCTTGAAATGTCAAATAATTATTTTTACACAATAGAGGTAGTTGGTAATTAATTCTCCTCTTCCTTGTGTTCTTGCTCTTAATTCTTCCCAAATATTTATTTTGTGTAACTCGCCAACGAATCCATGTCTAAAAGCTTTCTTGAACTCTTTCCAAGTAGTCTTAGAAAGTCTTTTGGCCCTTCTTTGCCTTCACCTGAGGACTTTAGGTTCCAGTCTCTTAGAATTCTAACGCATATTTCTCCACTACGTTTATGTGAACTCTTCTGACATTTAATCTTCTTTTGGTGTCTTCTGGTCGGTGTGTCGCTATCACTGCTGTATGTGTCCGAGTCTGACGGCCGTTTATTTTGCTGACACCTCTTTTTCTTACTTGTATATTTCTCTTTTGGCGGCGTAGAGTCCTCATCACTATCGCTAGATTCGTAACTTGAGCTCTCACTTGAAGTTTCATTTTCTTCTCTGTAACTCTCATCCTCGGGTCTTCTACGATGACTGTTTGTTGAGTTACTAGATGTTTCTGTACCTGATTTGTTACGTGTTGTCTCTCTCGTTAACTGCTCCGTAACTCTCCTTATCTTCTTTTGTAAGCCCTCAGTTATCTATGAGTTCGCTCGTTCTCTTCTCTTAGGTGTTTCACCGTTTATTCTATTTCTCTGCATCATTCTCAGTAGGTGTTCGTATGTTTCTTTCATCTCACTATCGGAGTCCAGTGGTTCTCGTTGAGGTCACAGCGGAGGACGCTGTTGTCCACTAGAGTGCGCTATCTGCCTCGGTGGTGTTGTTTATATTCTTTTATGGTTCTGTGTTCGTTGGTTCTGTGTTCCTTAGTTCTGTGTTCCTTGGTTCTGTGTTCCTTGCTTCTCGTAACGCACTTCTAACGCCTCTATTTGTTCATTATCCCTCGTTGTTCCATCTTGAACTTTTACTTCTGGGTTACTAGAATCCGGTGATATCATACCGCTTTGTGGAGTAGTTGGATATTGTGACGTCATTGCCACTTCAAAGTCTTCTCTCTTCAAAAATTCTTGTAATCCAGGTATCATAACCAACTTAGCCAGAGATGCTTTGAGGGTAACTGTTGTTCGTCCCAAGTTCGCTGACGGTGTTGTGTTTATTGGCAGAGGTATTATTTGTCCTACGGTGCTGGTGCTTGGGCTATAAATATCAGTAACTCTTTTTTCCGAAACATCAAGCTCGCTTTGTGAACTTGTTTCCCAAGCCTCCGAGTCTGTAACCTTTTCTTTTGATGTTTTCTTAGGTGTTCGGCCTCTCTTTTTTCTAATGTCTGTCTCTGAAATCTCTTCCATTATATTCAGTGCAGCAGTGGTCGCTGGCATCTCCAATCCCCTTTCATCTATGAATGGATTCCATCAAACATCAATTTCTGGTTCGCACTTGCTAATATTGTACCTTATCAGTCTTTCTTTCAAAATATCTATGTCTCCATGAGTACTAAGGTCCCTTTGATCCAGCTGTTCTATTAACTCCTTTGGTTGCAATGCTCTTATACACTTGGCTAATTTTCTCAGATCCCTATTCTCTTTAAGGAGCCCTTTGCAACCTTGATTCTTTTTGCTCGTCGACGCGTCGGTAGCAGCGACACGTTTCATTTCGTTTTTAATTATCTTATATTAATATAAGAACGAGAGAAAAAAACTGGTCGCTAACGAACTATTTCGTGTCTCTAGATACTTCAAATAGAGACGAAAACGACACGAGCAAAGGTGTACAACGAACTTAATTTTGGTCGCTTTTAAGGGTCTGAATAGGGGTAACCATGCTACCAGTGATGAAAAAATAATGTGTGTATATATAGAGAAATATGGTATAATAAATAAAATATATAGTGGGTAGGAATTTTAGAATAAAGTTTCAAATATCAATTTTTTCTGTTTTATATTTCAAATAGTTTTCTATATCTTGATCTCTTGAAGTATAATGTTATCTTGAAATATCTTCCTGAAAGAAATAAGGCAAAAAAAAATTCGAATTTCCAGGAAAATTATAAATAGTTACACTGGTAGCAACGATTAAATGTAACTAGGAATAACATCAGGACACCTCTTTTAAATTTTTGAGAAAAAAAACTATCACTTATGTAAATTACAGGATTTTTGCAATAATTATATCTAATAGAAATCGAAATATTTTACTAATCATCCTGTAATTTGCTCACTTTCGGGACAAAATGGGTGCTCACACTTGTGATTTACAATTTTGTAAATTGCACATATATTTAGTATCTCTTAAAAATCTGAGTCTTTAGATATATGAGCAGAAGAGAGATAAATACTATTTATTTTATATTTATATATGTTAAAAATATTCAATGAATATGATCGCAATTATAAATAACGCTCGCGCTAACACCTGTTCTCAATGTGCAATTTCTCTCACCACTTTAAATAATTAAACTCTCTCATTAAAACTTCAATTCTATTTTGCTCTATAAATTTTCGCAGCAATTTTAAATATTAATTTATACACGAAACTGACTATTTGTCAAACACTAACCACAGGTTGTACTCTTGGTTTTCTTTACGCAAAATCACAAATTTTGAAAATTTTTTTAACCTAACCTCAAAATCGTGTCGCGTCGAACCATGAAATTTCGTATTTAATCGCCTCACGTTGGGCGCCAGTTTGTTACGTGGCAAAGTCCTCGGACCTCCGAGTGAATCCCCAAAGCCACGAACTTACCTGGGCTCACAAATTCATAGGTTATTTTAATTGAGCACCAGTGAACCCTGCTCAGCTAGAAGGATAGAGCCACCGCAGAGGGAGTCAATACTTGCTAGCCTGCCTCGGGTTGCAGGCTGATTCTAATGATCAGAGTGGTCCAGAAAATTTCAATGTAATTTATGATTTAATACAAAAAAATAAGAAGTTAAAAAGAACAATGTTTAATATATAAAAAGCCAAGTAAATTTTTAGTTTATAAAGAAATACTATTAATATTGAATTACTCTAATTATTCAAGAAAAATAAATGATAAAATTCATTTTCTTTAACTTATAATTCTTGTCCTGAAAAGAGGAAGAGGAAAAATAAGCAGTTGACTCTCTATTTAACTTTAACTTCAAACTTCTTATATTATCAATTTAAAAAGAGATATTTTGCTCACAATTCGCAATGATAAAAAAAGAACGCTGCTAAATTAATTTCTCGTAATTGGGCCAAGCGCATGCGCAAAAGACAGAAAAAAAGAACTTATTCCTCTATACATGTAATAAGTTAATCACTTATTAAATGACCGCAACGTCGTCTATTTATTTCACTTGAACTAATTTCAGTAATACAAAGATTAGCAGTCAGAATATAACAAAAGAAGATTTCCTTAACTTTAATGATTACGAATTTCGCATTTAATTTATAGAACAAAATGGCGTTGCGCGGCTAAGCATGAACGCCTTTGCACGTGGTTTACTCTTTTCTCTTTTAATTTTCACTTATTTTTATTTTTAATGTCTTTGTTCGTATTTTCACTAAACTGCACTAATTCTAATTTTAATTTTCTCGCGATCGAAATCAAGAAAACTCTATCGTATTAAGGTAATAACAAAAAAAAAGTATATTTATCTACGAGGGCAGAAATTAGATCTTTCTGCTGTGCGTAGAATTGTCTCTCGAGGCGAAGCCGAGAGAGACAAACGTACGGCAGGTTGATCTAATTTATGTCTGAGTGGATAATACTACTTTTCTTCATAGCTAGCCGAAAATTCGCCACGCTAATTAATAATAAATCTAAAAAAATGTCACGCGTGTGGATATACCAGCTGACGACAGCGCGCGGCCATGAATTTTCTTTCTGATTTGCTCACGCGCCATCTGCGGGCCAGCTCTGAACAAAATTCAAAGGCACGCGTCGCGCCTTGATTCAAATACACTTTAAAAATCACGAATGATAAATCTAAGGGTTTACCGAAAATACAAATGATAAATCTAAATGTATATTAATGATAAATCTAAAAACAAATACAAATGATAAATCTAAAGAAATATTAATGATGAATCTAAAAATAAATACAAATGATATATCTAAAAAATAATACGAATTATGAACCTAAAAATTAATACGAATTATGATTCTAAAAATAAATACGAATTATGAATCTAAAAATAAATACAAATGATAAATCTTAAAAAAAATAAAAATGATAAATATAAAAATTTATCAAAAAATATGAATAATAAATCTAAAAAAGTAAACACTAAAAATTACGATCAATTGCAAAATGACACATTATACGCAAAAAATGTAACCTATGAAACACTATTAAAAAAACGAATGATAAATTTAAATATTCATCAAAAATATGAATTATAAACATAAATTATTAAATGCAATCAAAAACGATTGCAAATGATAAATCTAAAAAATACGAATTATGAATCGAAAAACAAATACGAATTATGAATAAAAAACAAATACAAATGATAAATCTAAAAAAAATAAAAATACTGTATATAAAAATTTATTAAAAAATGTAAATAATAAATCGAAAAGTTAACACTATTTAAACATCGTTGTCAATATTTTATACGTAATGTATTTCATAACGATGTATTACGTATAAAAATTAACACATACACACACACACACAAACACATACAACACAGTATCAACATAAAAAACCGACAAGAAAAGCATTAAAAAGATTCATGTGCATATATAAATACATTGCATGTATTTAGATTTTAGAATTAATTTTTAAGAACTTCGAGTAGGGTTATAGTAACAGCAACAGCTGATGCTATTAGCCTAGACGGCGCTAGCGTTTAGCGGCCGTTGAAAGTTTTCTGCATTGGGTCATCAGTGCTGCGTTAGTTACGATAGATGTCGTCTCACTCAGCAGAAATTCTGAGTTTCTTTACATGTTGACCCAGCAGAACCCCAAATTTTCGGCTAAGATATGAAGAAAAATATATCTCTTAAGGAGAACCGAGAAAGAGGACGGGGAAAACCAACAGAATAAAAAATTTTACTATTTCTTACTTGCTAACCCACTGGTAGAATTCCACTTACGGTCGCTCTGCTGAAGATTTCCTCTCAATAATCAAAAAAGAACAAAGAAGAACGTGGAGCTGGTTGAGAAAAAGAAAATGGTGTGGTCAAAGGAGAACGATGGTGGTCCCAGTGGTTGATCGCACACGGTCACCGAGTCGTCGTCGCTGGAGATGTCTCACCGTAGTTTTCTCTTCTTCCTTTTATTTCTTTTTTTTTAATCGATGCTGTCCTACGACTTCTCTGCTCACGTTTCTCTTTTTACTCCTTAACTTCACCGATAATATTAAAAAAAAATGAGTTTCAATTTTACTCGAGTGTACTCAACGGCTGCTGATCCAAGAATGTCCTCTCTCAAGAAGTAGGAAATTGTACTCTTTTTTGTTTTGTTATCTATCTTTGTTGCACTTAATTATTCTCCATCTCCTGACCTTATTTCTCGCCGCATCTTAGTTCCTACTTTGATCTTTTCAGTTACGAGTCGCTATCGACAGCTCAATCGACTCTTGGTTGCGGATCTTTTGTCTCTATCACTATAGTAAAATTTGTATACTATACTTGAGGCTGCTAGGTTACTTCACGCAGTATAAACATCGATTATCGAAGATTTCTACTCATAGCTGTTTCTCATTGGTCGATTTTACGTGTGTATGTACAGCTACATAGCGCGGCTTAGAAATATCTAATTATATGTTTAGATATATATGGGTATATATATACGTATACGTATATATATCTATGTATATTCCCTCTATCTTTCCTCAAAATCATTGAGTTTCATGTATTGTACCAACTCTCTATACGTTTCAGGTACGTGTTTCACTACATAGCATTCTTTATTCATGCTTGTTCCTCTTACGTGTCTAGCCTGAAGTCGTCTGTTCTATCTATTCTTCTTGCTCTTATGCCGTCGCTATCGCAGTTTCTGCTAAGCCGCGTCGTTGTGTACTTCTCGTCACCGTTTATTTTTAACTCCTCGTGATTTATTATCGAGAACGGTGTCTTTACTTCTTTTAAATGTTGTACAGCATCTGTGCTGCTAACTTCTCCGAGATTAGTCGCTGTAATGTGTGCGTCATCCGTCTGCACGAGATTGAGGCTATCGCAACGCCCTAACCTATATTCTACTCTTGAGTGTTGGTGCTACATACTCATGATCTTGTGTTGTTTTTAGATCTTCTGTCTCTCTGGGCTTCTCAGAGGATGGTTACAACTCTTGGTGTGTCTCTTCAGATGACCTATCCTATACTTTTCGTCCATGGATCAATCTTTGCTGTTGCTGATTTGAGTTTGTGTGCATTGTCGATGCAGGCTACCGAGCTCTTTCCTCTACTTCTTGTTGTTCTTGGTTTCCTTTCGCTAGCTTGCTTTAATTTCTTCCTTTTTGTAAGTGGTCCTCTCTTTTTTTTTTTTTTTTTAATATTTCAACACATCTGACTTTTATCCTATCAATCAATCAATTACTTTTTCAATCACTAATGCTTTATCTTTTCTTTCAGGTTTTCCCCCTCGGCTTTCTCAACCCTTCTTTTACATAATAATACAATCTTCTTAAATTAATTCTAAATTATCTCTTGTAAGGGTTTGTTAAAGCAAACAACATAATGATAGTGCACGCGTCATTTTCAAAAATATAAAAAAAAGTGCAGTGTTGGTTAATTAATAATACCCTTAAAACTCTCTAAAGAGCGGATTTCAATTTATACATGTTAAATTAATAGCTTCAAGTAAAAAATCTCAAAAGTAATGAATGTAGTGTTAATAAAGAAAAACTAATCTTAAATTTGAAAGACTTAACCTTGCTTTTTATATTTAATCTTAACACGCGTAGACCAAGTTTTTCTTTAATTATTATAATAATTCAAGGTTAAGCCTTTTGTAAACAAAAAAAAACCATTTTTAATTTCTTTCTTTTCATGGAAAAAACTACAAAAATTAACCCTAAAGTTCTGCTCAATTTTGATCATTTAAAATTTTATAAAATACGCATACTTGTGATGTTTCATACATTAGATTAGATATTGGATACTGTTTTATTTTGTATTATAATTACTAAAAGAGCGTGTAAAATTACAAATAAAGTTAAAAATACATAAAATACTTGGAATAGCCTTGCATATATAAAATTAAAATAGTACAGTATGATATCACAGTCATAAAACATAATAGAGATAGTAATACTGTAATGGTAAGTCAATAAATTAAATAAAAGTGATATCACAGATAACACAAATAAATACACGCAAAGAGTATAAATAATATAGTTAAAAATCAGTCAATATCTATCAGTCAAAAGAATAACATAAAATCAAGCGTGTAAAGAGCGCAGTCGAAATATCAGCAGTAAACAGTAAGTTAAAATCACAGCAATGTTGAATGTACAATAATATACAAGTCTATCTGATAAAAATATCATCATTCACTCTATGCACACACATCCTACATTCACCCCAATAAATACAATCATGCCTTAAATCTATAAAGGGTACATCACATAATTAATTAACCCATATGATATAGTCCGAAAATAATACTGTTTAATCGAGGTCGAGTAAATACCTCCTCAGAGCGGCTTTAAACCTGCTGATTAAGGGAAGATTTTCAATATCAGCAGGAAGGGAGTTCCAAAAATGCGTACCTTGAACTTAAAAGGAATTTCTTCCAGTCTCAGTGCACATGAAGGGCACCGCAAAATCTTTCATCTGACCCCTAGTGGTCGCTCTGGGCATATATCTAGTGAAGGGACCCACTAGATATTTGGGAGTATTCATACGTACGATTTTGTACATAAGTACAGCCATAAAATACTGTCTCCTCGAATCAGTACGTAGCCAACCCAAAGCATGTCTATGAGAAGAGACGTGATCACCCATCCTCACGCCTAATACATATCTCACACATGAATTTTGCATTGTCTGTAGCCGTCTTCGTAACTCCTGCGAAGCATCAAGCAAAACCACTGAGCAAAATGTGGGAACAGCAGGGTGGTTGCGAGCTGCTTACACAGAGTCTCAGTGGTGTACCGACGGAAAAACCGCAGGCTATAAATCACTCTATTGAATTATTTAGTCAACATATTAATATGCGGTTCCCACGACAGTTTAGAGTCGAGTACAACACCGAGGCTCGTAACGGTGTCAGAGAAAGGAATATCGATACCGCTCCCTAGGTCAATCGTCCTTGGCTCACCCGAATAAAAATTTTTAATAAAACGATTACTTCCAAAGACGATCGCCTTTGTTTTACTAGCATTTAAAGTGAGAAAAATACCAGCAGCCCACCTCGACACCGCCCTGGCCACCCTCTGTAAAATACGAATCCCCTCCTCCACACCATCATAAGGGACCTGTGTATAAATTTGAAGATCATCCGCACACAGCAAATGCCTGTCGCAACCAGAGTCCAGTGCGTCACATACGTCATTTATGTAAAGGCAAAACAACAGAGGCCCCAGCACCGAACCCTTAGGTACTCCTAGAATGGTTGTTAGCCAATTCGATTTCTTCTTTAAATATGTGGAAATCATTTGTTCCCTACCTGATAAATAGTAGTTAATCCATCTGAGTGCGGCCCTGAAGAACCCCATCGATCTAAGCCTCGCAAGAAGTTTGAAGGGAGAGATCGTGTTGAATGCCTTACTAAAGTCAAAAAGTAGTAGTAACGTGACAAGTTTCCTGTCTAGACCTGACCTTATATCATCTGTAAGCTCAACTACATCAGTCTGCATAGAATGGTTTCTCTTGAAGCTCGTCTGCATAGGATCGAACAATTTTTTGAATGTCATGTGCTCCTACGGTTGGTCATGGGCGATCTTCTCAAAAATCTTTAAAAGAATACATAAGATGGCTATAGGCCTAAAATCTTTTGGCTGCTTAGGTACAACACACTTTTAAAATGGTATAATACGTGCTTGTTTCCAACGGCAAGGGAAGACCCCCCTTGCAAAAGAGGAGTTGAACAGAGTCACAAGATGTTCACCAATAGATGGTAAAGCTTTAACAATCATGCTCTGCGGAATGCTATCCTCGCCACAAGCCTGTGAGGAAAAATGTGAAATTGCAAGAACAACATCATTAAAACTAATTGGTTTAAAGGTAAACCCACTTTTATTGTATTGAGAAAAAATTCTCGATCGTTCTTAACTATCCTCCTGCGGCGATACTGAGACCCCAACAAAGTGCGCATTGAGCTTATCCGGAGTGAATCCATTCAAATCCCCTTGAGGTCCGGATAGCAGTCCCAGGTCTCTAAACTCCTTTCAGACATTACCACCCGCAAGAGCATCAAACAGTCTATTTTAAATATAAGCAGTCTTAGCATGGTTTGTGCGTTCGTCTACCACCCTATGCAACTGCAGAAATTCAAGGAGATACTGCTTGTCCTCTGTCCGTTTGCATCTACGATATGTAGCATCTCGCTTACGTCACATCTGTGACAATTCTTCATCTATCCATGGAAACTTATTCTCATTAGGCTTGAGCGCTTTCAACGGTGCCAAATTCTCGATTACAGTAGTGAGATTGTCACAGAGACAACCAAGTGCAGATTTAGGGTCAACTGTGTCAGTCATAAGTGGCGACCAATCACAGCCGGCAAGTTTCTCTCCCAATGCAGTTGGACAAATATTTTTATAGTTTCTATACATGATAGGTTTTGATCTAAGGTTATAGTGTTGCAAGGCAAACAGACGTAAATCAAAATATGCCGCCGGTAGGTTCCATGCATCAAGCACCACGTCGTTGTCATCGACAAAGATCAGGTAAATCCACGTGTGAGAGGTCGGAGTATGATGCGTAGCTGTAACGGAAGCTCAGCCGACAGTTTACAAAGAAACTTGGCATCACTGCTCTCTTTAAGGAGATGGGCATTCAAGTCCCCCATTATAATTTTATGGTAATAGTCCGAATAAAAATTTCTTAAATCATTCAACAAGTTAGAGTTCCTAATAAACAAAACATCAGGACGATAAATGACAGAACCTGGCACGGGCTTGGAGCTGCCAACTTGCACAGAACAGAAAATATATTCAGGCACCTCCAGCTTACCGCTACTATTACTAGTTTGCGTCTCTGAAGTGAGAAACATCACAAATAATAGATGAAAAATAGGTAATAATATCTTTTTTACAATTAGCTAACTATCCTGTAATCATTGTGAAATTTGATCATATAAAATGATTATTAATTTTATGATTCATTTAAAGTATAGGGTTAAAAATATCATTTAGAAAAGGTGAATTGAAGTATAATAACCAAATGATTAAATTTAAATTTTGTTAAATCAAAATCAAACACTTTAATATAGTCTTTATAAATTTAATTTTATTTTTATTTAATAAAAGAACACCGACATCACGGTTTTCCAAATTTTGTATTCTTAATCCAAAAATATTTCAATTATCTCTTTATTACTGCCTTACATTTTAAAATATCGATAAAAAAAAGAAAAAACAATGTTTGATTGATAGATTTGTAGACTATTTTTTAATTTATTATGTTACAGTCAACGTAGTTATTTTTTTTATTTAATAATCTACGTATAAAAATAATAGTTATTTTTTTTGCAAATACATTTTTAGCAATTCGTGTACATGAATAGATTTATTAGAGGATCATTGAAGATTTACCCAAAGAAAACTTTTGAATAGTTAAAATTATTCAGTAAATTTTAAATAAAAGTTATGAAAAAAATTGCAAATTCTTATATATTTTTTTAAAGTTATAAAAGCAAGATGAAGGTTGGCGCGCTTGCCCCCTTGTATATACTGTAACGTTTTTCCCTTTCGGGAGGGGGAAATACGTGTAACTCCTGTTGCCAGACGCTTTGGTGAGTTACCAGGGTAAGATCGGCAGGAGTTGGAGGGATCGGACGGTGGAAAGTAAAGAAAAGTAACCGGGTTTCACACGTTTGGTTATGCTAGGAAGTACCTTGGCTCTATTGTACTCATTAAACTCATGTACAACGACGATTACAATGTGAAATAATAATAATGTACTAATCAAAACTAAACCTGATATTTTTATATAATACAAATAAACTAACCTAACCTTAATGACATATAATTTACAAAAGTAATTTAGTTCTTTGTTTAGATCGGCCACTTGACGGCTATTTAATAAATACATCAAATCAATAAATAATCTATAAGTGAATCTAATTTAATAAATGGATTAAATCAATTAATAATCTTTAAAGAATCTAATTCATTAGTTTGCGTTTAACTAACAGATTCTACGGCCTGGACGGTCTAAATTATACCGGCGGCTTTTACCTGCAACAATGTGCAAAAACAAAAGAGACAAGTGATTAATAATTAAATAATTATATTAATAGGTAACGGCACCTAATAACGCTATACTTAATACTATGGTAATAATAATGGTGGATAGCCAGCTCCCTTAATTATCTAAGTTACGAATCTCTATAGGTACGCGGAACCTTTAAGTGATGTAAAGATAAAGAATGGCCGAAACCCTTAACTTATTTTAATATCTAATATTTACGCGCGGTCCGACGGAGTCCTTAAACTAAAATAAAACAAGTAATTGGGTGGACGACACCCTTAATATATTCTATAAATCACGTAGTGGCGGACGCGACAGCTGTGGGTGAATAAGACCCTTAATTAAGCCCGTTGCGATGTGTGAGATAGAATATAATATTTTGGACGGACGTCACCCTTAAATTCAACAGCGCAAGTTCGGCATTGCGGCGGCGGCAAAAGGTTACCAGTGTGCTCTAGGCAGATAGATTTACGCCAGCGTGCTCACTCGACATATTTCTAAAACCGCCAGCATATGCACTAGAGTGTAGACCAGCGTGCTCACTCGGTCTACCCTCATGTGCAAGAGAGAGAAGCTTCGCCTAAGCTGTGGTGCTCCACAAGCCAAGACAACCAGCTACTACTTGTCCCACTCTCTCTTAGCCTAGTGTGCTCACTAAGGTAAAGAGAGAAGGGGGACCGTAGTCTACACTGCTCTGCTCTGGTTAGCTTCTCGGCCTCTTATATACTCTGGCCTCATTTTTTCCGTTGCGTGCAACGACATTCGAGGTTGCCACCTAGCGGCTGAGCTCAGAACTACTGTTCTATCGTAGCTGGCCGTTAGGCGGGAAATTTGAATTTGCGGGTATGTATACTCGTCGCACCCCCCCCCCCCTTCCTTCGGAGAGTGAACGTACAGTGAACGGTACATTAACAGATAATATTTACAACTTAAAAAAAAAATTTTATATTTAGCGCGTAAAGTAAAATGAGAAATTGAATAATTTAATCATATCTTACCGCTCGCCGGGGCTATAGTAGCCTTTTTAAGTCTACCTGTTGGTGGTTTTAGCCGCAGAATCCATTCCGTCTCCGCCACTCGCACTCTGTACCGTGTAACCCCTATTGGCACTTCCACCTTTGAGCCGTTCGGTTGTTTGATGATGGCTTTCGGTCTGGTATCATCTTTCGGAGGTGGTTGATTAGCCTTGAATTTTTCGGTAGATTTGGTCTTTGGGCGGCTTCCTTAGGCTGTAGGTAAAGGTGCGGGTGACGGGAGGCAGGTAGAGGATTGGGTTGTGGGTGGTTGTGGTGTAGTGATTTGCGGAACTTTTTGTTGTCGGCAGTTCGGGCAATTCTTAACATGTCTGGCGCCGGTGTTTAACATTTTTGGCCAGTGGTAACGTGACTTAAGACGTTCTAATGTCTTAAACGTGCCAAGATGACCTTTGGTTGCGAACTTGTGCGCTTCTTGAAGTACGTTGGGTCGTTCCTCTAACGGAATACATAATTCATATTCGGCGTTGCCAGAAGCATTTCTTTTACAGAGAAAAAGCTTATTGTCGATGATGACGTAATTTGCAAATGCAGCGGGATTTTCTTTCACTTTTTTAATCATTATGTGATACCACGGACATTTGATGTTTTTTGTAGTGCACAGTTTATCTGGCCGGCGAGATGAAATTTTTGGCGGTCGTATTTTTTGTACCTCGTTGCTGTTTTGTTGGTGTTTTGTTACTCGAAGGTTTTATCTGCTGCTGGCAGGTGTATTTCCTTTCTTCGGTTGTGATTTCTTTTAAAATTTCTTCGATTTCTTCCGCCCTGTGTATTAGGTCTTCTGGAGATTTTATTTCGCTGCGTCTTATGTATAAGCGGAGAGACGCTTTGACATTGAAGTACAAGTTATCAAGTTGCTCATCAACTGGAATATTTCCACGTCGTAGATAAGCGTTGATAAAGCAGTGACGTAAGAGCGTATAGTCTCATTGTCTTTCTGCTTTCGTTCTATTATTAATCGATCTAATCTACGACGTTCATTAGGCGATAAATAATAGGCTCGTAGCTTTGCTTCGAGTTCTGTTTATTTTGTTGGCGCAGTTTCGGTACCACAACTGGGCGTCAGCTCTTAATAGTTCTGGAAATCCTCTTAGAAAGTCGAGATCTGAGATTTGGTAAGCGTCTTTTAGTTCTTTTGCCCTTTCTAAGAACGAATACAAGTCGTTGCCGTCGAAGTGACAATTCCACTTGCGCATTTTCTCAATAATGCATATCTTGTTCTGGGCGAAGAATATTTCCCGGTTGGGAGACGCGCTAGCAAGAGCACCCGAGGTGTTTGTGGTTGACCTTCCGGTTTTATTGGCGGTTATTTGTCTTTCTAATTCGGCGCGGTCTAATTTCTTCAGGGCTTTATACGTGGTTTTATCGAAGTCATCGGGGTTGATGGGATGTGAAACTTAGTCTTCATGATGCGTCTTGATGTCTATTAATCTATCGCGGCGCGTGTCGATGTCTCCTTCTTTGGAGCGATGTACGTTGTTTAAGTGAGCGGTTACTTCGTCGTCGGCTAGGTCGTAGACCCATTTGCTGCGCGAAGTCGTTTTCAATATTGTTAGCAGACGCGGCGTTAAAAATAAACATAACGTCACGAAGTTTATATAATATTTACGTACATTTGAGCGGAACCACGATTGTAATTTGTAATGAATCATTGTATCAGATTTTTGTTTAGTTTGGTTTAATTGACTTTATTAGTTTAATTCGTTTCGGTTAAAAAAAATAATTTTTATCGCAGCGGCGGCCTACGCTTACAATTAAACTGAAAACTAACTAAACTAACCTAACGTATGAGTTTGGTGAGTAGGAGCTGGTAATTTGATTGTAAAGGATGCGGCGAAATTTTTCGGCAGGTGTGTTTCTGGTTTTTCAATTAATGCATGAAGCAAGTTTCCTCTGAGTCTTGTATAATTTTCGGTTTTTGGGTCTTGGACGGCTCAGACTATGATTTAGTAGTTATGAGGCCTCCAAGGTTTACCAAAAACAAGATCAACAGGAATACGCCATGTAACTGTAAGTTACAAATGGCGATGAAAAAATGAAAAAAAGAAATAATAAACTTTTTAATCTTCACCACGTAACGCTAGGTTAAGCTGGTGCAAGATGACAGTAAAAAAAATGAAATTTTTCTTGTATCTGATTCCGGTTTGGCATTAAAATAAACAAAAAACAATTTATTGTTATTTTGCCACGTAACTTTACTGTGACTAGCAAACGATTAAAAAAAATGTTGATCAGTATTCCGGTTTTTACGGAGTTTTAATGTTCACATGCCATGCAACGTTTTGTTACAAATGGAAAACGATATAAAATAAAAAATGTCAATCAGGATACTGGGTGTTTGAAGTCGTGTAACAAGATAAAAATTAAAATACCAATCGGTTTTCCTTAGTTTTCTACTGTTTAAGTGCCATGTAACGTTTTGTTACAACTGGCAAACGATTTTACAATGGAAAAGAGGTGTTAATCTATTTGTTTTACCGGAAGTCCGTATGTTTTGGGACCATGTAACGTTCTGTTACAACTGGCAAAATGAAATAAGCCTAAAATGCTAAATAGTTTTTATTTCCAGTTTGCGGAGACCTACTGTTCGGGCGATATGTAACGTTTTTCCCTTTCGGGAGGGGGAAATACGTGTAACTCCTGTTGCCAGACGCTTCAGTGAGTCACCAGGGTAAGATCGGCAGGAGTTGGAGGGATCGGACGGTGGAAAGTAAAGAAAAGTAACCGGGTTTAACACGTTTGGTTATGCTAGGGAGTACCTGGGCTTAATTGTACTCATAAAACTCATGTACAACGACGATTACAATGTGAAATAATAATAATGTACTAATCAAAACTAAACCTGATATTTTTATATAATACAAATAAACTAACCTAACCTTAATGACATATAATTTACAAAAGTAATTTAGTTCTTTGTTTAGATCGGCCACTTGACGGCTATTTAATAAATACATCAAATCAATAAATAATCTATAAGTGAATCTAATTTAATAAATGGATTAAATCAATTAATAATCTTTAAAGAATCTAATTCATTAGTTTGAGTTTAACTAACAGATTCTACGGCCTGGACGGTCTAAATTATACCGGCGGCTTTTACATGCAACAATGTGCAAAAACAAAAGAGACAAGTGATTAATAATTAAATAATTATATTAATAGGTAACGGCACCTAATAACGCTATACTTAATACTATGGTAATAATAATGGTGGATAGCCAGCTCCCTTAATTATCTAAGTTACGAATCTCTATAGGTACGCGGAACCTTTAAGTGATGTAAAGATAAAGGGTGGCTGGCACCCTTAACTTATTCTAATATCTAATATTTACGCGCGGTCGGACAGAGTCCTTAAACTAAAATAAAACAAGTAATTGGGTGGACGACACCCTTAATATATTCTATAAATCACGTAGTGGCGGACGTGACAGCTGTGGGTGGATAAGACCCTTAATTAAGCCCGTTGCGATATGTGAGGTAGAATATAATATTTTGGACGGACGTCACCCTTAAATTCAACAGCGCAAGTTCGGCATTGTGGCGGCGGCAAAAGGTTACCAGTGTGCTCTAGGCAGATAGATTTACGCCAGCGCGCTCACTCGACGTATTTTTAAAACTGCCAGCATATGCACTAGAGTGTAGACCAGCGTGCTCACTCGGTCTACCCTCATGTGCAAGAGAGGGAAGCTTTGCCTAAGCTGTGGTGCTCCACAAGCCAAGGCAACCAGCAACTACTTGTCCCACTCTCTCTTAGCCTAGCGTGCTCACTAAGGTAAAGAGAGAAGGGGGACCGTAGTCTACACTGCTCTGCTCTGGTCAGCTTCTCGGCCTCTTATATACTCTGGCCTCATTTTTTCCGTTGCGTGCAACGACATTCGAGGTTGCCACTTAGCGGCTTAGCTCAGAACTACTGTTCTATTGTAGCTGGCCGTTAGGCAAGAAATTTGAATGCGCGGGTATGTATACTCGTCGCAATATATATATATATATAAGTTGGTATATATATATATATACATATCTTCCTATATTATATAGACGTAAGCCTCAAAAAATAGCATTCTTGCGTCCTCCCTTCTCCCTCCTCCCCCAGCCTCCTCCCTTATCCCCCAGCCTCACATTTTTAAATTTTCTCAACGTAAATATAGGGTTTTTTTCAGCCTCTGTGACTTGCCTCCCCCTGCCTCCCCCAGCCTTACCCCTCCTCCCCCCTCCTCCCCCCTACATGACCCGCCTCTGACATCGACTCAACGTTTGTCGCCTCATATTACCTCATAGGTCTCCTCAAAGACTCCTCAGAGACGCCTCAGGTAAGCCTTAGGAATTTCTTGTAACGCCTTAAGTTTGTGAGAGTGATATTTTAAAAAATTTTAAAAAATAACGTAAAAATAGTTACCGACGCCTCAGTGCTTCCTCATTCCCTCCTCTTACAACGCCTCAGGGTACGCCTCAGAGATGAGGCATTTTTTTTGTATGCCTCTTGTTCCGCCTTATACATCGCCTTAGAGACGCCTCAATGTTTCCTCATCTCCTCCTCTTACAACGCCTCAGGGTACGCCTCAGAGATAAGGCATTTTTTTGTATGCCTCTTGTCCCGCCTTATACATCGCCTTAGAGACGCCTCAATGTTTCCTCATCCCCTCCTATTATAACGCCTCAGGGAACGCCTCAGAGATGAGGTATTTTTTTTGTTAGAAATTTGACATTTCTATAAATGAGAAAACTGGACTGAATAGTACTGCGTATTGAATTTGTTTCGAATAGATTCTTTTTTTTGGGGAAGGGAAGAAGAACGAGAAGTCAAAAGTTGGAGAAGAGAGAGATGTATATAAGTTGGTTTAAAGCTTGATATAGCTTGAATCTAAACAAGCTTGCAATCTCGGGCTCAATTCAATCGAGAGCATTCGAAAAGTTTTCGGATATATACATTATTATATATGAATTCTATAATGCAATAATTTAATGCAATTTGCATAATAATCATTGCAAATCGTGTTAAACTTGATGTGTTTTACAGCATAATTACTTTAATACCTCATTTGAATTTATGGCATTAAATTTTATAATATTCAAGAATAAGTACATCACAAATTGGGGGGCTGGCGAGCAGGGCGAGCAGGGGGGTACCCCTCCTAGTATATATATATATATACCAACTTTGTCGCCAACGCTGTGTATAAGAATTGGACATGTTCTCTGTTAGCTAGAATTAAGCTGAAATGAAGCTAAAAGATTATTATTATTTACTTTCAGCTGAATTTCAGCTAAATTTTAGAGCTATTTATATTATACAGACGTAAGCCTCAAATCGAAATTATCTTATCACGTACCTCAGCCTCTACAGTCTTTCAATTTTGTGAAAAAAAAATTTCTTTTTTATGATTTATTGTTAAGATTGTGTGAAATTCTTATTTTATGCATATGTATAATGAAATACAAATTGAGCGTGAAAAATAGTTACATTATTTTACTTTTAAAAATTTCAACAATGTTAACATAACTTATTTTTAAATTGTGTTGCATTCAATCTCTTTTTTTTTGATACACCAAAAAATCATTCATTGCATTAAGGACGATTCGTATTTAGGGTTATAACAAAGCTACGAAGATTTTTGATAGGTCTTAATGGATGATAAACATTTATTAAATAAGAAATAAACTGTATGAAATTTTTAAATAGAGTTTAAAAAGTTTTATGTGATAGAAAAACTAGACATCAAAAAAATTTATTACTGTTTACATTAAAACGTCGATAAAAAAAATTTTTAAATAAAAAAACATTAAAATACTGATAAGAATAAAACAGCATTCGATTGATAGAACTATCTTTAATTTATTTTATCACCCTAATTGGTTGAGGTTAAATATAAACAGTATAACTGCTACGTATGGAGACGTATAAAAAATTTTCAAACAGATGGTTTAAAAGGTTTTTTAGAACTCTTTGAAATGCTAATGGTTTGATTTTAAAATATCTATTGCCTAACTATATTTATAGAGCTAAGTGAAAAAAATTTTCTTTTAATTTTTTGCCCATGTTTAGTCCTGGGCCAATTTTAGTAAAATTATTTTGCGTTAACGTAATGCCTCTCAAATAAAAGAGTTTTTAATGCTTCAAACGATGTGTTATTTTTTACGCTACAACAACTCGTTAAATAGTTATAACGATTTTTCGAATAAAAATAAGTTTTTTTCATTACGCTAGATTTCTGAAGTATTACACCGTATTGAAAAATGTCAGGGAAAAAAATGTTCATTTTTAAGTGAAGAATATGCATATTAAATTCTATAGCTTTTTTTTTATGCAATTTAAATCTCACGTGAGAGATTATTTTGCTCCAATACATTTTAACATATAATTTTCTTTTGCACTTTACAATATGATTGGTTACAATATATGGTTACATAATAGTGTATACACGATAAGAGAAACTTGTACTGTGATTACAATTTGATATTTCCATCGCTAAGATAAGAGTATAATATTCTACATATTGGTATAGACGGATTGGAAAGCAGAGAGCTAAAAATCATTGAGAGGTATTTTTTCAGTTTTTCAACAAATGATTTGCGCTGGGTGTTGAATAAAAGACATTGTCATAGTACATGGTCAAGGTCCTGTATTCTGCTTTTACATTCGCATTGTGGGCTTTCCATAATGTTCATACGTACGAGCGAAGCGTTTAAATTGTAATGATTGGAACGGCATTTATTTATTGTAGATATTATGCTTCTTATTAAATTATTTTTTTAAACCAAGGTTTAGGAGTTGTATTTAAGATGAAATTATGCGTATTTTTGATAGCCGTTTTTTTGCGGTCCCTTTTAAATCTGAGAAAGGAATTATATACACATCAGTTGGCATCGAGCCCGATGCCTCTTTAGCTGTTTCGTCTGCTTCGTCATTCCCCTGGATTCCAGTGTGGGCTGGAATCCAGAAGAACTCTATTGTGTTGGAAGATTTTAGATTAAATTCATGTATTTTACTTTTTATTTCATAAATATAAGGATTTGTTTTGATATTAATTTGAAAATGTTTGAAAGATGTTAACACACTTAATGAATCACTTGAAATACAGTAATTTCGGTTTAGGTATGATAAGGCGATTTCTACTGCATTTAGTAGGGTGATGCTTTCAGCTGTATAAATGGAAGCATTTTTGATTAGATTGTTTTTGAAAAAACTAACCAGGAGAGGCTATGAGCGTCAGGTTACAGATCTTGATGAAACTTTGGGATATGTTTTTAGGTACCAAAATATGAGTAAAGTCAGAGCGGTACGGTCTAACGCTTCAAAAAACTGAAATTATATACGTTTCTAGTCTTATTTTAAGAAAAATGTAAAAAAAAACTCCCAATTAAAGTGTGAATAATTCAGTCCAGAAATGTTTTAAATAAATTAACAGAAACTAAAATAAAAGTACAGAAAGCAAGCTTTAATTCACCTTTTTCAGAATCAGGAAATAATAATTAGAACCAGAGATATGTTTGTTCAAAGTTAAGCAGCAAGAAAGTAACAAACATCACTGTTCTTCAGAATTTAGATGATTTTTGGTACTTTCTTGCTGCTTAACTTTGAACAAACATATCTCTGGTTCTAATTATTATTTCCTGATTCTGAAAAAGGTGAATTAAAGCTTGCTTTCTGTACTTTTATTTTAGTTCCTGTTAATTTATTAAAGACATTCCTGGACTGAATTATTCACTCACTGTGAGACATTATTTTATACAAATAGCATTCGCATAAGAGTATTGTTCGTTCTTTTATAGTTGTTATTTTAGATTCTGCTGTCAATATGTTAGTAGGTGTAGATGCTTCCATAGAGCAGCCAATTTTTTTAATAATATTTTGATGTCAACGTTATTAAATGCGACGCTGACATCCAAAAAGGTAGCAAGTACGTCTCTATTGTTAACAAAAGCTTGGTTTATGTGAAGTGTTAGATTTACAAGATCGTCGATCGTACATTGTCCCTTTCTAAAGCCGGTTTGAGAATTCGCTAAAATGTTATTTATTTTTATCAAATATAGTGGTTTATTTTTAATTAAAGATTCGAACACACACGTTATAAAGATAGGATGTTAAGCAAATCGCTCTCACACTTTTACTGTTGCTTTTATTTAAAAAATAGGAGTTTTTCCAATTTTCAGGATAGGAGTTAGAGGAAAAAATTTCATTGAAAATGTTTAAAAGAATTAATTTATATGTCAAAGGTAAACATTGGATAATTTAGTAATTAATTCCATCGGTACCCGGATTCGATCGTGTGCTTTTGCTATTTATTACCGCATTCAATTCTGCGAAACTAAATGGAGAGCCTAAGAATTCATCCATTTTACAATCAGGTGTCCACGTGGGATTTGTCTTGCACCAAGAAGGGCTAATTTCGTCAAGTGCATCATTAACTTTTTCCTGGTCTTGATGGTTTTCGGAAGTGTGACTAGGCTGGATTTTTGTCCATTTATTTTTCAGAATTTCACTTATTTTCCAAACGTAACTTTAATTGGTATTTATGTCAATTTTTTCTGTGATTTTAATATAATAATCTCTTTTCTTTTTCTTATAAGTTTTACGCGCTTCTGAGCGATATTTAATATAAATAAGCCAATCGTTTTTTAAATTTGTAAATCTATAGTTTTGTAATTTAGCCTTCCTTAACCTTCTGATTCTGTCACACTCCGAGTCCCACCAAGGAACAGGATTGTTGTGTGATTAAATGTTTACCTTTTTTTTGATTGGCATGTTTTGTTTGATTGCCTCTCTTATTATATTAATAAATAATGTGTTTTTTTTCCTTAGCGCTAGAATAATCATAATCACTCATGTATAGCTGGAATATATTATCGTCTAGTATGAATTCACATCACTACAGTTTGTTTGAACTGATTTAATGTTGAATGATTTTTTTAAGTAGATAGATTTTTCTGTATTAATTTCTTTGTTTACAGGATAGTGGTCAGAGCTCCTCGTGTCATTTTCTATATTAAAATTAATTTTGTTTGCAAGATAAGTATTGGTAAAAATTAAGTCTAAGTTTGAATGTTTTTCCATGTGTGAGTCTAGGTGAATAAGTGTGTCCGAATTATGCAAGATTATATTTTTGCTACCAAAACTGTTGTAGAGGTTTTCTCCGTGTCCATCAATTTTCGTACAACTTTAGTTCTCATTATGCGCATTGGAATCGCCCAGGAAAATGGAATGTTTATCATTGTTAATATTTTCAAGAATAGTATCCTATTCAAGTTCTGATAAAATGATACCTAGAGCTCTATAAAAAATTATAAATTGTATAGGGAATTGTAGGTTGGTTACGCATATACCTGCTATTGAGAAATATGACACCATATATATAGCTTACCAATATGGCGTTTAGTGATCGGGAAATAACATAGAGCCTTATGTAGACTCAAAGCATTTTTACTTTTTTAAATAGTAATTAACATATTTGCTGTACAAAGTTGATAAAAATAAATAAGAAAAGAAAATTTCCGAAGATGAAAATATTTTAGAAGCTTCGCACGTTATATTTTGTGATGGGGAAGTGAAAAATATGAAAAAAGTGAGGTTAAGATAGTATCGTCGCGTGAGAAACCGTAACACATTGAAAGAGAATTTATGTTCGTGTGAGCGGTCTGTGTAAACATAACATCGACAGCTGATCGTACCCAACCACAATTTTGATTTTATAGTACATAATAATTTAAATACACCTTGCATAACTATAAACTTTCATCAAATTTATTAGTTATTCATATACTTATTTATTTTCATCAACTTTGCACAACAAAGATGTGAAATACTATTTAAAATAGTAAAAATGTTTCGAGGCTACATAAGGCTCTATGTTATTTCCCGATTACTAAACGCCATCTGGGTTAGCTATATATATGGTGTCATATTTCCCAATTTCTGTTGGAGGCACGGAGGTTTTTATGTCAGTTATTTTGTAAAAAGCGAGATTGTTTCGGATTAGAAGTAGTATGCCGCCTTCTTTTAAATGTTGACGATCTTTACGAAACGTTTTGAATCCAGGAAGATGAAAGTGTTCTTCTAAGTCTGTTAACTAAGACTCTACATATATAAATATGTCGTTGTTGACGAGATTCTTCCTTAATTCTTCTTTTTCATTTAGTACGTTTCTCGAGTTCCTGAAAACAATTTTTAAATTTTTTGCTTTGTAACTGCTCATTTTTTTTAATTTAAGTTTATTTTTGGCATATTATTCTTTGTTATTCTTCATCCGTTTTTCGAGAGTTTTCTGAGTCTCTGTCGTACCGATCAGAGCTGCCTAATAGTTTTTTTTATACGTATTCATCTTGACTTAAGGCAACGATCATCGAGGAATAGATAAACACTTTCTATTATTTTTATAATATTTTCGTTATTGTTTGTGTAATTACTGGCGCGAGAAATACGTTAGGACATCAGTGTGATTCTTCAAGGAATTCTTTAAATTTTTCGTCGTCTAGTGTGAGAATTGTATTTGAATCTTGTAGGGCGTTGATGGCAGGTATCACTATGTTTCTTATATTTGGTTTGTTTACGTTTTTGTCTCGAATGCCGTCACTTCGTGTTTTTTTTATTGTGGTGCATTGAACGTTTTCTTTTTGGTATTTGTTGAATTCTTTTCTGAATTTGCATCGATTGTAGTAATGGTATGATTTTCTTGTTTACTGATGGTCGATTTGTTGCTTCCAGTAGATGATGGCGATAGGGGCCTTTTTAGTGTTTTGCCTGTATTTGATAGTTGTTCTAAGTTGAGGTTATTTATGTTGAGATTTTTTTGTGAAAATTCTGGTGTAATGTTGTCGTTAATTATTTCTCACAGCGGTCTCGAATAATTTCTAGATATTAAGCTCATAAATTATCAATAAAATATATTTTTTCACAAAAAAATATGAAAAATAAAATTTGAATAGAAAAAAAAGTGCTCATTCTTCGATTTTGGTTTTTGTTGAAATTTAATCCTAAATGTGCCTAGAATCATATCCAGAAAGAAAATCTGAGAAGCAAAAACTTCATGGTCAAATTTTCTCGGGGATCACCGTATTCTATGTTGATACTTTGTGTAACAGTACTGGGATTTACTGGGCATAGTTTTGCTATGTGGCCGCTTTGTTTACTAGAAACAGCGTGTCGAGCCCATACTAAAATGAATCCAAAATCTAGATTATTCGTAAATAATTTCTATTGATTCAGATGATAGATTAATTTTTTCTTCCTTTATGTGAATTTGCGACGGAAAGATAGATGGGTGCGAGTGGAACTTTTATTTTGTAACTGGTTAATTTCAGGGCTCCTGTAGTCAGAAGCCATGCTGAAAGAGTACACTAGTCTATCAAACTGCAACGCAGTTCGAAAATGCCAAAGCTTGGGCTTGGTTTACGGACTATTTCACTCAATCACTCTGAACTGTTTTCTTAATTTCCTTGAATTAACTTGTATTGATACAAGTGTTTACGTTCACGGAGCGATTGAAAACAAGTCTATATCTCTCGGCGACTCAAACCCAACTCCAAATTCTATAGCTTGGGACATAATTTTTTTTTTTCTTCATTTTATCACTTTCTTATGATTGAAGGTCTTAACGGCATGTCGGAGCTGCAGCAATCGAGTTTTGCTTTTTTATTTTATCAATATCTTTTTAAATTCTTGAATTAAATAAATATAATGACTTGTCCGCACTAAAGCTATATTAATACAATAATTTTTGTTAGAATAAAAAATCATTTGGACTTGTTATTTTTTTATGAGCTTGGATTGGAAATTAGACATCAAACTCAACAAACCTAACCTTAAAATACGATACATTGAAAGTTTTTATTATAACCTTGTATATATAATATTTTGGTGGATTTCTTGAGTTGTCCGCACAAAAAAATCCTCTCTCCATCTGTAAGTAGTTAAACACGCTTTATTTTTCACTCTTGTTACTTTTGTTCTGGTACTGTATTTTTGTGCCCTAGGGCGTTTTTCTTGCAGATTCTTGCACGCTCAATTTGCAAGGCACCGTTTCAGCTATGAATCATCAGTTTTATTGGCAGTCCTTGCATTTCATCTCATAATTTACATCAAGATGCTGCACTTTGGAGGTTAGAATTGTTGCAGTTTTGAGGTTAGTTGGAAGGCAATTTTCATCTGCAGGCAGAGATCCTGGTGGCTGATTTCTCAACCTACTCCTCGACCAATAATATAGAAGTTTACCTTACCCTTTAAGGAGTATACACAAGAGGTTGGAGTTATGGACAGTTGTGCGATCTGTAAGTTATCCACTAATGATAAATGGGACATGGCAAAGCTCCATTTGTGTTTTACATGCCGACAGCGCTGTCATGCGAAATGCATGACTCGCTCAAAAATGGTAAGTGGCACAAAATACGAGTGCAAAAGATGCATGGAAAAAATAAGAAACAATTCAAGGTCGTCTGCCGGTGGAAGCATCAAGGCCAATGGAGTTCTACAGATAGCACGCAAAGCTGCTCCTAATCAGCCAATCAGTGCCTCTACACCATCAAGAACTGACTCGAAAGTGACATCTGTCAACACCTCACAGAAGCAGCCTAAAAGAGTGGAAACTACTTTATCATCGCAAACTTTGTCCAACAACAGTGGTGCCACGGCGGATGGAGGGAGAAGTAGAATAAGTATGCCTTTATCTGATAAACTATTGGGAGGTGGCAGTGCGCTCGCTGCCCCGAGTAATAATAATAATAGTAATAATTTTATGAAAAATAATTCTGATGTAGTCCGAGGTGACTTAGATTCTTCCTCATTGCAGGCAGCTGTATCTGCTCTAGAGGGCGCACTATCTGGCAGGCTTGACACAATATTAAATTCTTTTGATCGATTTTTGGCTGTAGAGAGCCAAGTTAAAAATTTTGACAAAGGCCTGCGGGATATTGTGTCCAAAATTGATACACAGAATGAATATATTAAAAAATTAGAAATTGGGGAGATGCAGCTGTTAGAGGAAAATCGCAAACTTAGGGAAATAATAGTCACTTCGGAAAGGAATTTCTTGTCCGCTCTAAATAATAAAATTGAAACATATAATAAAACAATTAGTTGTAAATTTGATAATATTCAAACTCTTCTCAATAACGAGTTTCACGGAGTGGGCAAATGTTTCTTTGACCTCACAACCGGGGTAGCTGGCGTGGCGCAGGCCGTCGCGGATCTCACGGGAATGAATGAGCATACATTAGACGCATCTAAATCTGTAGAAATGCCACAAACACCACACACTCATACTGTAATTAGTGAGGAGGCACCTCGTCAAGTTGAGACGGAGTGTGGCTCTGGGAGCGGTACATTGGTGATCTCTGGCGAGTTTGACTGTTCAGCAGTTAATGTTGGGCCTGATGATTGCGCCTGTGCCGTTCTTGGTACCATTCTCCCGGCAATCAAGCGTACAAATGTAATCTCAGTTAAGAAAATCGCTAAATATGATGATGTAAACGAGGTGTCTACAGATCGTGGGATCAATGGCGGCCCGGGGGGTCCGTTCTCATTGCTGGTTAGACTTTCTGAGGAGAACCTGGTGCATAAGGTTTTTGAGGCTAAACGACAATTCACTGGTTTTTCGACAGCGGATTTTAATCCCTCCCTCCTTGGCAGTCTTCCAGCCATCAAACGCCACGGCTTGATATTTATTAATGAATTTTTGCCTAAAGGAAAATATGTTAATTTTAAAAAGTTGAAAAAGTATGCCAAAAAAAGGCTTTAAATTCGTTTGGCACAGACATGGTAAATTTCTGGTGAGGAGGGAGAGAGGGGAGAGAGCTCACAAATTTTTTAATGAAAATAATTTAAATAATTTATTTACAGTAAGTAAGAAATTAAAAGACGGTGTGCATGTAATTAACCCTTTCAGAACCAATGTACATTACAATGTACATTGACATTTTTTGGTTTTTTTGAAATTGTGCAAAAGTGGCTTCAAATTTTGTAGAAAAAATATGTGTATTAGATTGAAGTGGACTATTTCCGATCTCAAATTGAGGGCCTAAGTTATTATATCTTTGATAGACACTGAGAAAACTTGAAAAGAAAAAAAAAAAAATTTTTTTATCGCAAAAATTGCTTAATAAATGAACACTTATCATCGCTAAATGGTTATCAGAACTTTTCATGATGAAATAATAATTCCGTTCTGAAAGGGTTAATGTAAATTCTGAAACTCCATCGAATATTAAGTGCAATAATAATATATGTGATAATAATGAAGCCTCTGAACATCAACGAAATATGTCGACAAATCAATTATTAAGTACAAATAATGGAGTAACGTCGAGTGTGGCCTCTCCCCAATGACTGCACCGGGCCTTCTCTGAGAGTCGTACAGGGAGGAGGGGTGAACTGCGAGCGTGCTTTCTGAATGTGACTTCGATGAGGGCTCACATTAGGCAGGTACGTGAGTTTCTGAGTGATGGTCCTTCTTGCGACATATTTGGAGTGGCTGAGACCTGGCTGGGTCCATCTGTTTCGGATGACGTCATTCGGGTCAAAGGGTATAAAGTATTCAGACAGGACAGAAACTTGCGTGGTGGAGGAGTTGCTTTGTATGTTAAAGACAATTTAAAGTGCACTATTTTGGCTACTTCGGATACTCAAACTAATCATAGTGAAGGTAAACTGGAGGTACCTGAGTATATTTTTTGTTCCGTGCAATTGGGCAGCTCCGAAGCCGTGTTGGTTACTGTCATTTATCGACCTCCTGCAATTTCCTTTTTTGAAACTACCGATTTTTTGGATAACTTAAGAAATTTTGCTTCCGAATACTCTCATAAAATTATAATGGGAGACCTGAATGCCGATCTCCTACGTGAGAGCAGTGATGCCAAATTTATTAATAAATTGTCGGCTGAGCTTTCGTTACAGTTGGTTCAGCACGGTGCCACGCATCACACTCCAACGTCTCACACGTGGCTCGACCTGATTCTTGTTGACGATAATGACACAGTACTTGACGCACGCAACTTACCGGCGAATTTTCACAGTTGGCACAACTTAATTGATGTATGTATTTCTTGTCATCACATCAAGACAGATAATAAAATAATTAAGTATAGAAATTACAAAGATATCTGTCCAAACTTATTGGTACAGAGTTTGGCCGGCTGTGATTAGACGCCATTTACAGTTGGTACAGTTGACCCAGAATCTGCACTTGGCTGCCTCTGTGACAATCTTACGGCGGCAATACAAAATCTTGCGCCACGAAAAACACTTAAAATTGGTAAAGATAAATTTCCTTGGATTGATAAAGAGTTGTCGCAGATGCGGCACAAGAGAGATGCCACGTATCGTAGATTTAAACGGACAAAGGAGGAGCGATATCTCTCCGAATTTTCGCAGCTGCGTAAAACAATAGGTGAACGGACGGAACAAGCTAAAACAAATTATTATCATAATAGACTATTCGATGCTCTTGCTGGAGGTAATGTCTGGAAGGAGTTAAAAGACCTGGGACTCTTGTCCGGACCTCAAGGGGACTTGAATGGATTCACTCCAGATGAGCTTAATGCACATTTTGCGGGGGTGTCGGTTTCGCCACACAATGATACTGTGGAACGTAAAAGGATTCTTTCTGAGTGTAGTGAAAGTGGTTTTGCCTTTAAGCCAATTAATATTAATGATGTAATCCTTGCGATTTCGCATTTTTCATCACAGGCTTGTGGCGAGGATGGCATCCCGCAGAGTGTGATACTTAAAGCACTACCGGTTATTGGAGAGCATCTTGTGACTCTGTTCAATTCCTCTTTTGCACGGGGGGTCTTCCCTTGCCTTTGGAAGCGCGCACGTATTGTGCCTTTAAAGAAGTGCCCTGCACCTAAAATGCCTAAAGATTTTAGGCCCATAGCAATATTATGTTTTCTTTCAAAGGTTCTCGAGAAGATTGCCCATGACCAACTGCAGGAGTATATTATGACACACAAAATACTTGACTTTTTGCAGACTGGCTTTATAAAGCATCATTCTATGCAGACTGCCATACTCAAACTTATAGACGACATAAGATTAGGTCTTGACAAGAAACTTGCCACGATACTACTCCTATTTGACTTTAGTAAGACACGATCTCCCCTTCCAAATTGCTTGCGAGGCTTAGATTGATGGGGTTTTCTAGGGCTGCACTCGAGTGGATCAACTCCTATTTATCAGGTAGGAAACAAATGGTTTCTACACATTTAAAAGAGGATTCAGATTGGCTAACAATCAATCTAGGAGTTCCACAGGGTTCAGTGCTGGGGCCTCTGTTGTTCTGCCTTTACATTAATAACATACGTGACACGCTCGACCCCTGTTGTGTCAAGCACATATTATATGCTGATGACCTTCAAATCTATACTCAGGTCCCTTATGAACGTCTGAATGAAGGTATTCGTATTATGCAGAGGGCGGCCAGGGCGGTGTCGGGATGGGCTGTCGATGCTTCTCTCACATTAAATGCAAGCAAAACTAAGGCGATCATTTTTGGCAGTAGTCGTTTTATTAATGACTTTTATGCTGGTGAGCCAAGAACGATTGAGCTTGAGGGAGGTGTCGGCATATCTTTCTCTGATACCGTTACGAGCTTTGGTGTTGTGCTTGACGCTAAGTTGTCTTGGGAGCCGCATATTAATATGGTGACTAAAAAATTTAATAGGATAATGTATAGTTTACGGTTCTTTCGTCGGTACACCACTGAGGCCGTGCGTAAACAACTCGCAGCCGCCTTGCTATCTCCACACCTCGACTACTGCTCAGTAGTTCTGCTTGATGCTTCGCAGGGGTTAAGAAGGCAATTACAAAGACTACAAAATTCATGTGTGAGATATGTATTAGGCGTAGGATTGGGCGATCATATCTCTCCTCATGGAGTTGCGCTTGGCTGGCTGCGTACTGATTCAAGGAGACAGTATTTTATGGCTGTACTTATGTAAAAAATCGTGCGCATGAATACTCCTGAGTATCTAGTGAGTCTCTTCACTAGATATGTACCTTGGGTAGCCACTATATAAAAAAAAAACTCCCTGCCTGCTTATATAAAAAATTTTCCATCGCTCGGCAGGTTTAAGTCGGCTTTGAGGACGTACTTACTCGACCTCGAGTGAAATTAATTCTAAGTATTTTAATTTTTGTGTTAATTTATTTTGTTTTGTCCTATATATAGATTTAAGGTGTAAATGTATTTATTAGCTTGAATGATGGATGAATGTATGCGGAAAGTATGAGTGGTTCTGTTTTTATTAGAAGTCATGACATCTTCGGTATTATTTTTAAATGTAATTATTATTTTATTTTTTAATTATTCACTATTACTTTGTTATTGTATTGTTCAATTTTATTTTTATAGTATTGTCCAATTTTATTTTTATTGATGTCATGACAGTAATTCCTCTTTTAAATTATGTATTTTAATTCAATGACTGATAGATATTTAAGACTGTTTTTTATTGTAATTTATGTTTTCTGCGTGTATTTAGAATAGTCTGTGATATCACTTTTACATGGTGACTTACTAATACAGTATTATACATTAATTTCAATAATTGACTGTGATATCTTATCTTATTATGTGCAATACTTTTTATAGAATTATTACTTACTATTTCATGTATTACACGCCTTTTTGTACTCTTTTTACAAAATAAATAAATATCTATCTATCTATCACTAGAGTTTAATCTTACAAATTTCTTCTTTGTGGCTAAAAAACTCGATTAAACGCATCGTTTATTCATAAGTTAGGATTGGAAATCTTATTAAAAGGCGGTCAGCTTCGTCATGCTCTTAATAAATATTTGATAATACACAAATATTAAAAATCTTATATGCTTTGATCTATAAACTTTATAATACAAAACAAATTAAATTTTAGAATTTGATAAATTGAAAATTGAAACTATTATTCGTTTATTTTTTCATATGAAAATTATAATTTTTGTTTTTGTTGATTTATTCATACGAAAATTATGTTAAGTTCATTACTATTATAATTATATTACTAGCTTCAATTACCTCGCTCCTAACGTCGCTCGGTTTGATACTGACATTTATAAAAAATATTTTTCAATTTAAAATATTTTAAATTTGAAAGTATCTATTTTTAAATGTATTTTTGTATGTAGTTATATGTATGTATATATAAAACCTTTTAAAAACGAATTTTATGAAATAAAAAATGTTACATGTTAAGAAAATATAGAAATAGGAATAGTTAGAAAAACAGATATAATGAACAACGTCACTATCATTAGCTTGAAATTCATAGTAGTTTCTCATTTGTCATTTCTCGGTTTTTATAAAAAGTTTATTTTCACTTTGGGTAACACATAATAATATACGTGTGCTAAAGATTTATCATGAATGGATATGAAAAAAAAGAAAAACAAATTTAAAATAATTACTATTTAAACAAATTTTACAACATAACAAAATAAATATTAAAATTTGTTATAATAATAATTTCTTTAATTTGTTTTCATTTATTTTCTATGAATCATGTATTATAATCTTACATAAGTTGGTATGCGCTACTTACAGTGCAAATGAAATTTTCATAAAAACTTAGAAATGAGAAAATACTAAAAATTACTACCACTTTGACACGATAAGAACAGTAACGTTATTTTTTATAATAGTTCCTGGGAGATTATTTGTTAAGCGTCTTATTCGAGACATAAACTGTATTGACCATTGAGAAAGCTTCTTTAGAGTTATCACTTACTCCTGAGACAGTTAGAGCTTTTGTAGGGAAAATAAATAAGAAAATACAATACCAGTATATCTATATACGCGAGGAATAACAGATAAAAGAAACTTATTCCCTCTTATTACTTCATATATATATATATATATATATATATATATATATATATATATATATATATATATATATTATATCATATATATATATACTGGCAATGTTTTTTCTTATTCCTTATGTCTTCTTCTTTTAGCCTGCAAAGGTCTTAACTAAATTCCTTTTAACTTTCCTTATTCCTATATTTTCTTTGCATATGATTGGCATATCTCCTATACACTAAATAACCTCTTTCACGTGAAAGATGCTTGAAAACAAATTTCATATGTATATCTAATGAAAATATCTTAACATCTTTATTTTATATACATACGTATATATTTATATACATATCTGTATATATATAAAAATAAATTAAATTTAAATATTTAATCATATTGAATATTTTATATAAATACAAACAAGGTAAATAAGTTTAATTAATTTTTAATTTAATTAAGGTTAAGTACCGAGTCCGTGAAATGTCACCAATGAATGAATAGATATAGATATAATTCCAAATATTAAGCATTATAAAAAAATATAGTTTTATTTATCAATCTCATTTAAAAGAATACATTTCAAACTTTAATTTTGATATTACATGTTAAACGATCAATTAAAAATGTATCTAGAAAAAATTACATAAATTACACCGAGACCTCTTATACATGATTCTCGCGGAGAGAGAAGCATCGCGTTGATCAGCGCAATGAGAGGGGATATAGAAAAGACCCGAACGCGCGTTCATAAGCGCGCAGCTACGCCCCTAGTTTTGACAGTTAAGCGACTATTAAGTGTAACGCGTATACCTTCTAATGTGTAATATCCCTACTCTGATGCGGCAGAGTAGGAATATAGCGGCAAGCGCCGAAAATGCGAAGCATCTTGCTTAACGAAGAGCTTGTGCTCCACACTCGTGTGTCATCTCTTCAGAAATAAAGATTTAAACAAAATGTAATTGCCGAGTCAGTGCCTTTTCTTTGTGTTATTCGCTCACAAACGATGGTGAAGAAGTTTGCCGAAAGAGCAGCTTCCTAACTGTGAGTGAGCGAATAACATTTTACAAATAATTAAACCGTGATAGATTAATTATCGCGAGTGATTAAAAAGTGTAACTAAGTGTGGTGTGTAATTGTTTAATTTACCACACTTGTCTAACTAAATTCTCGTAAAGAGGCTAAAGCCTAAAAGTTAAAATCTTACAGAAGCGTGAGACTAGCAAAGCATAGCTTGGAGTTTTCACGCTGTTGCCAGAATAAAGTATAATCGCGAAGTTTATTGAATATATTCGCGTAACAAGTGATACATGAGGCCCAAGAATCCTTATGCTTTATTTCCTTCCTCCTTTCTCCTTTTCTTTTCAGGAAGAATCACCTAAAATTAATACATCTGGAGTAAGCTGGTGCATACGAACCGGAGCTTACAGAGCATGGCGTCTCTGTGGTGCACGGTTTAGCTTAGCTTACTCGCTTATCAAACAAAAAACCTTGCTCGTATACTAATAAGAAATTCGTGTGCGATTTAAAAGTGCGTTACACACTTGTTATCGTCTAAATAACAAATTGTGACGTCACAACACATATTATCAAATTCACAATAAATATAATAGATATTTAATACTTAAAAAAAATAGACGTTTTTTTTTATTAAGTTCTCAAAACTTTACTAAAAAATATGATCCAAGTTTGATATTTCAAAAAGATGTTTAAATATGAAAAAGAAATAATTCAAAATGAATTTTTCATCCAAGCAATTCATTTATTGGTGCAACGACTCTATATTTTTTTAATGAATCTTGATATAATTATTGTTATGTTAAATTATATCTTACTTATTGTATTATATTACAATATATTTCACTTTCAATAACATATACGTGATAGCAAGATTTAGTTAAATAATAAAAATATATTTATCATTATTTGAATTAATGTGAAAAGAGTTCAGAAAATTATTATAACTAATAACTTGTGAACTATTGTGTTATTGTACTTAATGAAATTCGCAATATAGGGCACCAAACACATTTTCCCCTTAGATTTATTTTAATTCTTTTAATGATAAAAATATTATTCAAAAGCAGACTGAAGAATTTTTAAATTGAATATTTAAGAAAAACTGTCTTGAAGTTACTTAGTTTGATACTTATAATAAATGCTTATAAAAATGTATTCACTCATTTACACTGCAAAAATATAGTCGATTCCTCTAGTCATATATGTAAAAAATACAATAAAATAATTAAAGCGACAAAAACATGCAAAATATTGTCATAAAATTGCCGCTTTGACTATGAAATAGTATTTTTTGCGTGACGATAATATTTTGTTTATTATTGTGGCTTTAACTATTTTAAATTATGCATGTACATGACTAGAGGTATTGACTTAATTTTTGTTGTATGAATAAGTAATTAAATTATTATAAGCGCTTATTATCAATACTGAACTAAGTATCTGATTAGGTTCCGACCGCCTCTTAACAAAATAAAAACGAAATTAGATATAGATAGGAAACTTTTCGGAGATCATTTAAGATATATTTATTATTAAATCAGCTAATCAAATAAAATTTGTATAGTATATCATCTTATTTTAGCTATAAATTTCTGGAAAATTGCAAAATTAAAAAAAGAAATGAAAATTATTTAAAGTTCATCTTGCTATATTCATCATATAAGTAAAAATAAATAAGATAGAGTAAAAAGATTTGTGAAAGGTGTTTTGTGCCCTTAATTAAATTAATGCAAAGACTTAATTTTATTAGCATTCAATTTTTTTTCTAATGACAATTCATAGCATTTTTCATAATTTTTTTTTGGTTTTTCAGCTTTTACGTATGAAAATACAATTAATCAAATAAGTTAATATAAAAGCAATTCTAAGTTTATTTAAAGTAAATAAAAAGTGTTGAAAGAATTTTAATTTTCAATAATGGTTCTGACTAAGGAAAATAAATTAATTGTTAAAGGACAAGGATTGTATGGTGGAATTAATTCGATGTTAACTGATAATCATATATTAGAATTAAATAATATTTTAAAACGGTGCACCTCATTTAATATGCAATCAACTTTACTTATTCAAAAACCGCAATATCTTAGTGTAGTAGTAGTAGTGTAGTATTCAGTACCTATTGATACCCAATTTATAGAATTATTATTTTCTGGAAATTTCAAAAGTGGTCACTGGATTTGTACGTATTATAATAATAAAATAATCCATATATATGACAGCTTCAATCTTAAATATTTGCAAGATGAGCATAAAATCTATATAAACAAATTATTTCCGAACAAATCAGAATTTAGCATAGTTTTCGAAACAGTACAATCACAAACAAATAATTATGATTGCGGCGTTTTTGCAATTGCTTTTGCTGTTTCAGAACTTTACAATTTATGTCCATGTTGCTTAAAATACGATATTTTCCAAATGCGATTACATTTATTAAAAATTTTTGAAACACAGCAAATAACAATGTTTCCAATTTAACATAATTATAATAATGTAACTATCAATTACAATAATCCACCGGACATGATAAGAAGAAGTTTTTGTCATGAACCTTGTTTAAAAAAAATACCATTAAATTTAGATAACGCTGAGATTAAACTTCTTGAAAAAAAATTACAAATGCAGTTATTAGCGGAACAAAAAAAAATGATGCAAATTTATTGCAAACCAAAAGATTCTAATCTTGAAATAATTCCAATGGAAATTAACAATGACTCTTCAGAAAAAAATTTTTTAAGACAAAATGATTATTTAATGGATTTTGATGATATTAGCATAAATCATAACGATGATAAAATTAGGAATAATGAGATTGAATTAAATCAAGAAAAAAAAGAATTAAAAGAAATAGATACCAAGAAATCTTCATGTATAACGAAATTGATTAAGAAAAAGATGACAGAAAAATCGAATAAATATCGAAAAAATGCAATAAAACAGAAAATTACAAAAATGCTGGAAAAAAAATGGAAAATTAGATCGAAAACGTAGCAATGATGCTTTACGAAAAAAATGAGAATGGAACAACCAAATAAATATAAAGAAATGTTAGAAAATACTGAGAAAGCGAAATTAGAATTCAAGAAAATGAAAAGTAATGATCAATTAGAACAAATACGTTCTGATGAGGCTTCACGTAAAAAAGAAGCTTATATGAAATTAAAAGATTCTGAACCAAATAAATATATAAAAAAGTTAAAAAATACTAAAAAAAAACAAAACGGAATCCAAGGAAATAAAAAGTACTGATGAATTGAAACAGCTACGTGAAAAAGAAGCATTACGCAAAAGAAAAACTTATAGAAAATTAAAAAATGAACATTATGTTGAATATGATAAAATATAAATAATTGAAAAAATTGATTATCAACAATTGGAAATTTCAGATGTTATTGACAAAACACAAATGAATAATAATTTTTACAAATTTCAACATTTCAATTATAATATTGGAATGCATAAACCAACAGATGAGAGAAAGCGAAAATATAAATATGATTCTTATCAATTAAAAACGTTACTTATAAAGTGTAAACGATTAAAAATTGAAGACATTAATTATTATATTGAAAATAATAATAATGATATTTGTAATAACAATAATAATATCATGATAATCAAAAAAAATGATAAAATTAAGGACATAATGGGAAAAAAATTGAAGAAATTGAATGAAAAAGTTCTAGCAGAAGAAAGTAATTCTAAACTCATTGGTTGTATTGCAAATATATATTTTGATGAAAATGTTATATCTGAAAATTACATTGGCTCCATGACACCTACATGTGTTTATTGTGATGCAAAGCATTTTGCTTTCGAATATAGTAAAAGTAAAGATTTCTCCAATTCTTGTCATAAAGGTAAGGTGGAATTGTTACACAATCCTCCTTACCCAGAACGATTAAAAATTTTAGCAACCGAACGTACAAAAGAAAGTATTGATTTTCGACAAAATGTAAGATTATACAATAATGCTTCAGCGTTCGCAAGTTTTGGTGCTATTTATATATTTTAGATAATGAAATGGCAACGATTAAACCGAATAAGTTTAATATAAATTTAACATTATTAAAACAATTAGATATCTTTGTAAGAGACATCAACTCTTATGCGAAAACCTCTAAAATGATGCATAAAGTAGAAGAAGAAGAACAACAACAACGATGTTCAAAAATCGATTGTCCTCCAACAACAGTTACAATGTCTATTGTCTGCAATAACAATTTGGATAAAAAAAGATATAATTTACATTTTTGTAATGAAGTCGTGATAGTATATGTTGGAGAAGATGATCTTCCTCCCATCGAACGTGATATTGTCATTTACTCTAAGTTTGAAAAACCAATTAGCATACCAACAATTAGCAAACATACAGATCCTATGACATATCTGCTAATTTATCCTAATGGTGGTTATGGATGGATGCCAAATATGAAAAGTAAATTTGGAAAAGCTAATATTTCAAATTTGCAATTTTATAATTATAGATTTAGTATTAGCAATGAATTTAATCCATACCTCAAATTGGGGGAAATATCTCATCAGGCAATCATTGATGCATTTGTAAAAGTTGAAACCTCTAGATTATATTTTATACGAAAAAATCAAAATATATTAAGAAGTGATTGTTACAAAGGAGTAATGGACTATTTACATAACAAAAAAGAATTAGAATCTTTAAAAATTAGAAAAATGGTCATATTACCATCAAATTTTATAGGCAGTCCACGATTCATGAAACAAAATTACATGGACTCGATGACACTTGTAAATTATTATGGTAAACCTGACCTTTTTTAAACTATAACGTGTAATCCACATTTGAAAGAAATAATTGAAAACTTGGAAAATTATGAAAATTCAATAGATAGGCCGGATATTGTAACAAAAGTATTTCATCAAAAAGTGGAAGAATTTAAAGATTTAGTAATTAAAAGAGGAATATTTGGAAAATGTGTTGCGTATGGTTACGTAATTAAATTTCAAAAACGAGGATTACCACATATGCATATGTAATTATTCTTAGATAAAAATGATAAAATTAACACTCCCGAAAAAGTTGATAAAATAATAAGTGCAGCAATCCCAAATAAAGATATTTATCCGAAATCATATAGTATTGTTAAACAATTTATGGTACACGGTCCCTGTCGTATGCAAAATATAAATTGTCCATGTATCGATAGAAATAAGAAACAATGTACAAAAAGTTTCCCAAAAGAATTTAATGATTCAACAGTATTTAAATTTAATGGCTATCCAAACGTACATTATACAAACGTAAAAATGATGGCATCAAAATAATTTTTAAGAATAAATTTGCAGAAAGAGTAGCAGATAATGGATTTGTTGTTCCTTATAATCCTTACTTATTATTAAAATTCAATGCAGAAATAAACGTAGAAGTATGTTCCACTGTACAATGGTGTAATATTTATTTAAATATTGTTATAAAGGTCATGATTGTGCATACATTAAAATACACGAAGTGAATGTTGATTTCCAAACAGAAAAGAAAGAGACTTTTCAAAATGATAATAATGAAAATGTTGAATATGAATATGATGAAATACAACAATACATAAATACACGATATTTATGTCCGCCTGAAGCAATGCACAGATTATTAGAATATCCCTCACATGTTATTTCACATACTATAAAAAGACTAAGCTTTCATGAAGAAAATTAACAAAATGTATTTCTTGAAGAAGGAAAAGAAGAAACGATCATGCAGAAAAATGTGGGAACAACATTAACAGCATATTTCGAATTGAATCGAGAAGATTTAGAAGCTCGAGATTACTTGTATACAGAAATACCGCATTTTTATACATTTTAAGAAAAACTAAAAAAGTGGAATAAAAGAAAAAAAATAAGGAAACCAATACTTAGTAGAATGTGTTTGGTAAATTCAAAAGATAGAGAACGCTAGTTTATTAGATTATTACTATCACATGTTAAAGGTGACATATCTCTTGAAGATTTACGTACTATTGATAATGTAATATATACTTCGTTTTATGAAGCAACTAAAGCTAAACAATTAATTAATCAAGATGAAGAATAGGACCGATGTTTAGAGGAAGCATCATTAATAGAATTCCCTTATGCTCTTTGTGAATTATTCGCTTTTATTTGCATTTTTCATAATCCCATAAATGCACGAGATTTATACGAAAAATATAAAGATCAATTTTATTATCCTAAATACGAAAAAGATATAGGCGAAATATTGGCATTGAATGTTATTCAAAATAATTTACATGTAAATGGATTTTCTTTAAATGATTTTAATTGACTTAACATAAGCACATACATAGAAGATAATGATGATGAAACAATTTTAAATTATAATGATGATATTCTAGATAAATTGGAAACAAAAATTAATTCCTCAAAAGAGAAACAAAGACAAATATTTGACTCTACTATAAAAAGTTTAAATCAAAGTAAACAAAAATGTATTTATATTGATGGACCAGGTGGAACAGGAAAAAGTCATTTACTTAACGTTTTAATAGCTCATTTTGAATATCATAATATACGTTACTTATGTGTTGCTTGGACTGGTATAACATCGAATTCATTGATTGATGGAAAAGCAGTGCACACAATAGTTAAACTACCGTTGAATATAACAGATTGCACAACATGTAATGTTAAGCCTAACTCTGCAGAAGGATGAAATATCTATGACTTCCAAATCTGCTTTTGAGGCAGTTGATCGTCTTTTTCAAGATTTATGCGATGAACAACACCAAACCTTCAGTGGTGAAACTGTAATTGTATCAGGATATTTCAGGCAAACATTAACAATTGTTCGACATGGATGTTGTTTTAATATTATAGAAAATTCGGTTAAATTTAGTTTATTATGGCAAAATTTTATGCGTACGACATTAAGTGAAAATCTGCGAATTTCAGATAATGATAATAATTTCAAACAATAGTTATTAGATATCGGAGAAGGAAAACATCGTAATCTTTTTGAAGATGATAATGAACTAAGTGCTATACCGGAAAATCTTATCATTGGAGAACATCTTGTCGAAGAAATATTTGGAAATAAAATAAAAATAAATAGTGAAAATCTAATAGATAAAGTTATTTTGGCTCCTAAAAATAATGATGTTATTCAAATCAATAACGACGTTTTGAATATAATAGAAGGAGACTATGTTCAATATTTAAGTATTGATACAGCCGAAGATGGTAACAAAAAAAATTTAGATGTTATATTACCTACAGAATTTTTAAATACCTTAATTCCTAATGGACTTCTACCAAATAAATTACATTTAAAAGTAGGAGCTATTATAATTCTTTTGAGAAATTTGAATGTAAATGAGGGACTTTGTAACGGGATAAGGTTAATAGTAAAAAACCTACTAAGATATTCTATCCAAGCTGAATTGGAAAGTGGAAAAAACAAAGGTGAATTAGTTTTTATTCCAAGAATAATTTCATCTCCATCTAAAGAAGATATCCCTTTTAACATGCAAAGAAAACAGTTTCCTATTAGATTAGGTTTTGCAATGACTATTAATAAATACCAAGGACAATCTTGTGAAAAAGTTGGTGTATATTAGCCATCACCCATTTTTAGTCATGGACAATTATATGTTGCCTTTTCAAGGGCAGAACATAAAAATAATTTAAAATTATTTTTAAGCAAAAGCGCAATAGTCAACGGAAAAAATAAGAATGATTAAGACACAATTTATACAAAAACCATTGTATATGAAGAAATATTATAAATAATATTGTAAATATTTATATAATAAAGATATTATGATATCTAATATAATAATATTTGATATAATATTCAAAATCATGATGCATTTTAGAAAGCACTAATGAATTGACTGTACACGGAAATGCGCAGTAATATAGATTGCATTTGAAAATTCACAGTATAATCGGCTGCATATGAGGATGCGCTGTTGAATCGGCTGCATATGCACAGAAAGAAATTTGGCAATAAATAATTACCATATTTTGTTCGTGTACGATTTCAGAAATAATCGAAATAATATATTTCGAATTCGGTAAAGCGTTTTTCTAAAAATTGTAATATACCGTTACAATAAGTTCTGAAATACCGTATACATTGAATCCTGTATTACAAGGAACGTTGAAGTAAAAAATTACCACTTATTTTATTTACAAATTCAAAAATAGTAATGTTAGTTATAATTACATTTAGTATTTCAAAAGACATTAAAATCCCCTAATGCCAAATTTCTTTCTGTGGTGAATGCGCTGTCAAATCGGCTGCATATAGGAATGCGCTGTTGAATCGGCTGCATATGAGAATGCGCTGTTGAATCGGCTGCATATAGGAATGCGCTGTTCAATCGGCTGCATATGGTGATGCGCTGTTAAATTGGCTGCATATGGGGATGCACTGTTGTACTGGCTGCACATAAAGATACACAGTCAAATCAACTGCTTAATAATTGTTGCTAAATATTGTGCAAATAAGCATCTGGAGCGGAGCCTGTTATAAAAAAATTAAAAAAAAACGCTTTACTAATAAATTCCTTAAAAAATAACAGGCTTGGATGAAATGCTCTATTAGAGTAAAAAATAGAAATGCAAAAGAGGACAAAAATGCAAGAAGCTGTAAAAAAACAGAAGAGCAAGATACAGTAAGACAAAGAACAAAGAAAAAACAAAAAGCAACGGCAAGCGAAAAAGACGTCTAGGGACAGAAAGAAAGAGAATGCATGGGAGAACAAAGAAGCGTAAGGGAGCAAGACATGGGAATGCGAGAAAAAGCATGAGAAAGCGTGAGAAAACGTAGAAAATCGAGAGAGAATGTAAGAGAGCAAGAGAGAGAGAGAGACCTAGTTTGGTACTTATAATAAATGCTTACAAGAATTTATTTACTCATTCACACTCCAAAAATATAATCGATTCCTCTAGTCATATATGTAAAAAATACAAAAATTAAAGCAACAAAAACATACAAAATATTGTCATAAAGCAAAAAATGCCGACTCGGCATATGTCGCATGCAAAAAAACCATATGAATGATCAAATAAATTATTGATTGAGCCCAAAAATTAAATAGAAAATACCCAAAAAAAGATTGAAAAATTAAAGCCCAAAAAATTAGGATAAAAATATAGCAACTATGAAAAAATAAGGCCCTAAAGATAAGGCAAAAAATTATATCTTCGAATTATTAATGCTTCACTACGTTTTATAAAATAATTCTTTTCTGGTATCTTTTGTTCACGGTAGCAAACAATATAAAAAAGTTATTTGACTCTATATCAATTAAAAATTTTTAATCTTAAAAACATTTATAGAAAAGAAACATTTTTAGAAAAGAAAAAATTATTGGGCCCAAAAAAAATAAGGCTCAAAAAATATAGAAAAGAAAAAATTATTGGGCCTAAAAAATGTAAGGCACAAAAAAAGTATAGGTTCCAAAAAAATATAAGGCTCAAGAAAATATAATGCTCAAAAAATATAGAGAAGAAAAAATTATTGGGCCCAAAAAATGTAAGGCACAAAAAAAGTATAAGTTCCAAAAAAATATAAGGCTCAAGAAAATATAAGACCCAAAAAATCATTGGGCCCAAGAAATATAAGGCCCAAAAAATAGCCCAAGAAAATATAATGCTCAAAAAATATAGAGAAGAAAAAATTATTGGGCCCAAAAAATATTAGGCACAAAAAAAGACCCAAGAAAATATAATGCTTGAAAAATATAGAGAAGAAAAAATTATTGGGCCCAAAAAATATAAAGCTAAAAAAAATATAAGGCTCAAGAAAATGTAAGGCCTAAAAAAATATTAGGCCCAAAAAAAAGGCCCAAGAAAATATAATGCTCAAAAAATATAGAGAAGAAAAAATTATTGGGCCCAAAAAAATATACAGTTAAAAAATATATAATGCTCAAAAAATATAAAGAAAAAATTATTGGGCCCAAAAAATGTAAGGCCCAAAAAAATATATGGCTCAAAAAATATAGAGAAAAAAAAATTATTGGGCCCAAAAAAAATTGCTACTTTTTTAAAAAAAAGATTAGACACATTTGAAAAGAGCGGAGAACCGGAGAACCGGAGAACCGGAGATGCGGAGAAAAACGTGGTTTCACTTTAATATAATATAGGATGTATATTATTATTGTAATTATCATTATATAAATTATAATCATACTTGACTCGAACTTCCACGATGATTCACATGAGTAATCTGGAATAATTTCTCAGAGTTAGTTTTATCGACCCTTTTTATCAATACAAGAATTTTAATAAATAATGATGATAAAATAATAAAAATTAATCTCAACTTTAATAAAAAAGAATTAATTATCAAAATAAATTTTGACATTAAAAAAATAAGTTTATATATAAATAAAATCAATTAATAATACAAATCAATTTAAGAAAGTTACATTTTAACTAATAAATGTTCATACTAATTATAAGTCAATTTATTATCACAAACAACGAACTTCAAAATTGAAAAAAAAATAATAAAATCCAATTACTCAGAAAAAAAATATTTAAGTTAATAAACGCTTAATCTTAATTTTTATATTAAACATAAACTTTGAAAAACTCTTACATATTTGCTGAAAAGAAAAAAAATATTATTAAGGCTATAAATAAAATACATATTTTTGGAGGGAAAAAACAGAAAATAAAAAAACCCTTTTTATTGAAAAGGAATTCAAAGAAAACAAATAAAGAATTACACTCTTTTACAAAATGTTATAATAATCTTAAACAAAACTAAAATTTTAAAATGATCGTGAATAAAATTGAATGTAAGATTACAAAAGGATAACAAATAATACAAGTTACAAAGTGACGATGGAACGAAGAAAAAAAATCGAGTATAATACTGCAAGAATTTTTCACTCATCACGTGTTGATGAGCGCAAATTATTGTGTGGGGTGCTTTACTCCTCATACAATACAAATTAACGACCCTAATGGGCAAAAACGACCTCGTGTCATATCTCGTGATTATAATTTTGATACATATGCATTTAACCTAAATTGCTACAAATAATAACCGCGTAACTACCATAAAGTGATCATGTCACAATATTTCGACAAATAAAATAAAAAAATTTCTTATTGTAAATCCGTTTGCATCAAGAAAAATTATATTAGAAAATGAAAACTATTTTTCTTTTACGCGTACTAATGTTTAACAAAATGATAAAACACAAATACGTAACTTATTTTTATTTGAATCTTGAAAAGGAAACAAGAGAATCCGCTGCTATATCTTTGTTGCCAAGGTCCGCTAATAAATGTTTTGAGTCAGAGGTTGGTTTTCTTATACATCTGCTCTCCTCACTAGCTGGGAAGAAACTAAAAAACAAAAAATGCAAGAGCTCGTGCTCCCCGCGCACGCTTTTATCTCTCACCAATCAGGAAACCAATCAGGAATCGCCAAAGAGGCGCGCTTCACTAGTTTCTTTTCGGTTTCTCACTATGATTTGTGACACGCTCTTTACATATATATTTGAAATTAAATAGTGGCGTAGAAACTTAAAAACTGTGAAGTTCGACGAAACAATACTCTCTAAATATAATCCAGTGAAATTTCACTGAATTCAAGTAACAGTCGCGGCAAAGAAGGTTTCATTTCATTTTTAGTTGTGGAGAGGTGTCATTTCAATTTTGATTGAAGAAAGGTGTGATTCCATTTTACGTTAAAAAAGTACTTTGGTTTCATTTTAATTTAAAGAAAAGTGCTATGTTAAAAAAATTTTTGTTTTATTTAATTATGTAGTAGATCTCAAAAAAATTATTTTTATTACAAAATTATAATAAATTAAATAAACAAATTAAATATATAAATCAAGAAACACGAGCCTCTGTTCAACCCAAAATGAAATTACAACTTCTTTTCCGCGACCGTCAAAGTCAAGATGGCTTTACTGCGGCTCAGTGAAATTTGATAGAATGGAATAGTTTAATATCCATTGAAATATCCATATATTCACTAAAATTGATTGAAATTTCAGCTGAACTTCAAGTACAGCGATTTTCACAGATCTATTGAATGGGATTCTACTAAATTATATTTAGAGAGTAGTTATTATTCAATTAAATTAATATTCCATCAAGTTTACAAGTCATATATTAAGATTTAAAATCATAAAAAAGCAAAAAACTAAAAAGATAAATTTCTGTCGCAAGCTATCAATTTTATATACATATTCTTCACTTTAGAACGAACATTCTTTCTCAACATTTTTTAATACGGTGAAATACTTAAAATATATAGCGTGTTGGAAAAAAAAATTTTTATTAGAAAAATCGTTATATATTTCTAGCTATCTAATTATAGTTAAGGGATAAATATTTTCATCGTAATTAGTGTGAGTGAGGCTGAGTAGCTTCAATAAAATAGAAGGACTATAATTTATTGAAGTTACTTAGTCTCACTCACACTAATTACGATAACTGTAACACACAACCAGAAAAGTATTACGCAATATCGGAAGTCGTAACGCTCTTTACCGGACGCCGGCGACAGAAGGAATAATGCAATGGCATTTCTTCTTATCTCTGCTCAGCTTCATCTCTCGTGCTGTACGCTGCGCGCACCGCAAAAGTGAGACAAACGATCCTTAACGGACCCAAGCTCAGCTACTCGAGTCAAGCTGCTTGCTAGCTATATTAGTACACATTATACGTGCTTTATAAATTCGCGCGTGTGTGCCAACGATTTTGGGTTATGCTTTTAGATATTTGATTCGCGTGGTCTGCTTTCCGTCTTGCCAGTAGTTAGATGCTCCCTTCTGTCGTCTATATGCGCTACAAATATACACCTAAGTAATATGGACAATATGCCATGTTACAGTATCACATGATAATTGAAATTACTCAGTGTTTGACACTTCAGAAATTGCTTTTCGAGGGCTTATTTTCTTCTATTTTTCATAAACTTCAAAATTAATTTTTGATTGTGTAAGAAGGAGCCACCAATAAGGAGTTATGACAGTTTGAAATATATATTTCCATGTATAATATATATTTCCATTTATTTTCAATATGAAAAATAAATCATACATAAAAATATATATTTCAAACTGTCATAACTCCTTATTGGTGGCTCTTTTTTAAGCAATCAAAAATTTATTATAAAGTTAATACAAAATAGAAGAAAATAAGCCCTCAAATAGCAATTTCTGAAGTGGCAAACAATGAGTAATTTCAATTACCATCTAATACATGTAAGAACCAATAGAAACATTCAAAGTTCAGGTCTGTAAAAAATCATGCTAACTCTCCTTTTCATTTAAAACAAGTAGTATTTTTATGGATTTCTCTCTTAAATATCAGGATTTTCAGAAAAAAATCATAAAGTTGGGACTTTTCAAAAAACTTTCCAAAAACTTTCCGAAAAATTTTCAAATTTCAAGGATCTATAGCTCTTGATCCTCTCAATCTAGATCATTGAAATTTTTATTACATATTATGGGTAATAGAAAGAATACATTCTCAGAGTTTAAGCGATTTTTATTTTTTTATCTCTCAGTTGACGTGAAATGTCGCATATATATATATATATATATATATATATATATATATATATATATATATATATATATATATGAGTCATTCTTTGATAGAAGGGACACCCTCTGAGTCCAAAATTGTAGTGGACTAAAAAAATTATATTACGGCTTAAAATCTTCCTTTTCGCATCTAGTTTCAGATGCCGAGTGGCGTTTTTGAAAATTCAAGATGGCGTCTCTATGTCGGTGGCTCAAACTTGGTACACTCGTAAAATTTTTTCAAGATTTGAACATTTCTCACCTAATATTGATGATAAGTATTTTTTCAAACCAGAAATGGATTCAGCGTTAAATTTTACATAAATATATGATATTTCGTTCAAGGTCAAATTAAATTTTCCAAGGTCATTTCAAGGTCGAATTCTTTTGCTTCTAATTTTTACAAAATTTTAAATTAAGAACATTTAATCAAAATTGATCAACGTTTCGTCCTCATTATTCTACTCTCTAAAAATGTACGAGTAACAGTTCACATAAAAAGAATGTTAGCGTAATAATAAAAAAATACAAAATACGTTATTTTTAAAAATTTGTGGAGAAAACTGGTTCATGTTTTCTTTTTGTTGATGAAAAAAGCGTTTTTACGAACAAACATTTTTCTTGCCTTAATTTGATAGTATACTTTATAAGAATTTAGTTTCAAAGTCAGTACCTATCTTGCAAAATGCAATATAACAATGAAAATAATGAAAATAATATTTTCATAAACATGAATGTTTTTTTAATTTATGGACGCTCTTTGTAGTGATTAACTATTGATATATTGTTTTTTGTTTGTATTTAAGAAAATTTCTTTCTGTTTATAATGGTTACATTTTTTCTATATTAAACTCATCATTTAATATTATAAAGAATAATAAGAAAATTAAAATCGCAAGATTGTGTTGTGTTACAATCGTTAAATCAACAAGATTAAATCTAAATAACTGAGTGTTTACCCATATAAGTTCTTTAAAACTTCATCTTTAATAAGTTATAACGGCGAATAAAACAAAATTTACTGTTTTTACCTAAATATTTGTGTGTGAATTGTTTGCGCATTATAAAAATTATATCAACATGTCTCGAAGATCTAATCAACATATTGATAGATGCTGCAATCCTTACTCTATTCCTGGTCAAGTTGGACATAAAGGAAAAGATTTAAGAAAATTATCTGATTCTTTGAAAAGAAAGTATCCTGATTTACCAGAAAATTCAAAAATTTGTTATAAATGCAGACGACTTTCTTATAAAAATTTTCCTTCTACTGCAATCTGCTACATTAGTACCTAACCAGAATGAATCATTAGATAATGATAACGAAGCACAAATATATAATAGAGAGTCTCCTAATGAAAATAATAACTTGATACATTCTGCAGAAGATTCAGAACCAGATCTGCGATCACAGAGAGAACTTGAGTTAGAGGAGATGATGGATGAATTAAAGGAAAAATTTTCAAGTTTATCAAGATATGATCCTGATAGATTAAGGATTCTCACTATCTGTCCAACATCTTGGAGCATGCGAAAAATCACAAGAGAATTTTGTTGTTCTAAAAATTTAGCTAGTAGAGCAAAAGAGTTCAAGAAATTAAGAGGAACCTTGGCTACTACTACAGCTACATCGAGAAAACGTTTATCAATGGATGTTATTCAAAAGATCGGAGAATTTTACGAGAGTGATATTAATAGCAGAGAAATGTCTGGGGTACGTTATACAAAATCTATAAAAACAGACAATGGTCGAGTATCAGTGCAAAAACGTCTTTTGTTATTGGATCTACGAGGTTTATACACAGCATATAAAGAGCAATATCCGAATGATGAAGTAAGCTTCAGTAAATTCGCCCAATTGAGGCCAAAGCATTGCATACTTATGGGAGCTAGTGGCACGCATTCAGTATGCGTATGTACCATTCATCAGAACATCAAATTAATGTTGGATGCTATAAACTTGGAGGAGCTCTCATGTATGCTTGGGCAATCACTATGTACATATAAAGATTTCCTAAAGCAAATAATGTGCAAAAATGCAGAAGCTTCTTGTTACCTTGGTGATTGTGAGAACTGCCCTAGTACTTTAACTCTATCGCAAATATTATTGCGATACTTTGAAAACCATATCATGGAGTATATTCGATTCAGTTCATGGACAGGGACTGATAGATCAACTTTAGAATCTACAATACTTCCTACTGAAGATTTCATTGAAATCTTGTTCACAAAGTTACAGATTTTGAAACCACACTCTTTTATTACGAAGCAACAAGCAGAATACATTTCAAATAAGAAAAAAACATTAATATGTGGGGAAATATTAATTACCTTAGATTTTGCAGAGAACTACAAATACGTAGTCCAAGATGCTTCACAGGCATTTCATTTTAATAATGATCAATGGACTGTATTTACTGTAGTATGTTATTACAAATTTCAAACAGAGATAAAACATAAAAGCTTTGTATTTTTATCAGACAGCAAAAAACACGATGCTGCTGCAGTTTATGTAATTCAACGGATGTTAATATCCGAAATAAAGAAGGAAATGCTAATTACAAAAGTCATTTATGTCAGTGATGGTGCAAAACAACACTTCAAGAATAGATTCCAGATTACGAATCTTATTCACCATAAGGATGATTTTGGCATGGAAGCTGAGTGGCATTTTCACGCAACAGCGCACGAGAAAAGTGCCTGTGATGGCGTGGGAGCGAGTTTCAAACGAGAAGCGGCAAGAGCCAGTTTACTGGCTGGACCAACAGAAGCTATACTTGATTCGAAAGCTCTTTTTAAATGGGGTAAGAGTTTCTTCAAAACTATATCAGTTCAATATTATAGCAAAGTTGATCATGAAAAAATAAAAAGACATCTAAGGAAGCGTTTCATCGATGCTCCAGCAGTACCAGAAATTCAGAAGAGCCATTGTTTCATAGTGTTACCATAAAAAAAGTTACTTATAAAGAAATATTCAAATGAATCTCATGGTTCTGAATTATCTTATATTTAAAAATAAATTGTTTTGATAACCTCAATGCAATATATACTTTTCTTTACTCACCATATCCCTTATTAACTCCTTCATATCACACACAAGTTTAATTAAAAAATCTTCCTATTAAAACTCCATTAATTCTCTTACGAGGAAATATTAAATTTAATTTTGATTTAGCATCAAATTTACATTTCAATTTTTATTTTATTTCTAAATTTATTTATAATATGAATGTGAATCCTTAATGATAAGATATAGATCGCTCAGAATTTTTTGAAACTCTTGTTATACACTTTTTTGAGAAAATAATTTTTAACATTCAACGATCTTCAATACAGTTCATATTGTCAGTCAAACTCTAGAACTCGTACTAGATACAAAATATTTTTTTAATGCTGTTTAAATAATCTCTTTTATCAAAAATTTTGCAAAAAATAGAAGCAGAAGAATTCAACCTTGAAATGACCTTGGAAACCTTAATTTGACCTTGAAGAAAATACCATATACTTATGTAAAATTGACCGCTGACTCCATTTCTGGCTTATAAAAATACTTATCATCAATATTGGGTGAGATATGTTCAGATTTTGAAAAAAATTTACGAGCATACAAAGTTTGAGCCACCCGCATAGAGACGCCATCTTGAATTTTAAAAAACGCCACTCGGCATCTGAAACTAGATGCGAAAAGGAAGATTTTAAGCCGTAATACAATTTTTTTGGTCCACGACAATTTTGGACTCAGAGGGTGTCCCTTCTATCAAAGAATGACTCATATATATATATATATATATATATATATATATATATATATATGTCGTCATAGGCCAAATTTGGCTCAATATCTATGGACCAAGCTAGATTTGTATAGACATAAATATGTCTCAGCTCGTCTCACAACTATGTTCAAATGCTTTTATACGTACCCAGTGATGTATAGCAGCTTTTTATATAAACCTGGGGTCGTATGGATTATCAATGTATTAAGACTAGTCAGCTTAAGTCGATCGTTTACACGAGTGTGTCTATGCCTACAGCTGATCCTGACATTTTTTTAACTTTAAAAAAAATTTTGGGATATACGAGCAGCAATGCAAAAAAATTAGACTGATGTTTACAAATAAAAAATAGATGAAAGACTGACATCAACTGATTTTGACACATTATCAAAAAATCCTAAGGAAACATTAATATGTTATTTATTAAGAGGAGGTCACGTATCTCTGTCCTTTTCTAATCAAAGAATTGAGTTTTTTACAGAAACTAATAACTTTAGCAAAAAATGAAAAGAAAGCCGCATCTCGTAATAAAAAAAGCAATATTTTCTCTGATAAGAAAAAATTAATTTTATTGCTTCGTTTTCAAGAAAACTTTGAAAAACTTAAATCATAGAGGTTAGGGTGGACAATTTGGTTTTTCAAGGTTTTCTTGAGAACGAAGCAATAAAATTAATTTTTTCTTATCAAAGAAAATATTGCTTTTTTTGATACAAGATGCGGCTTTCTCTTCATTTTTTGATAAAGTTATTAGTTTTTGCAAAAAAATCATTTCTTTGATTAGAAAAGGACAGAGATACCTGACCTCCTCTTAATGTTGAAAATATAAAAAAAAATTGAATTAATAAAAAAATGCTATACAAATAAAAATATTGTGGTTCATCGATTTGAATCATTCAATCGAACGAATTAATATGTTGAATTAGATGTAAAGTGTGTGTGTCTTTTGTTCTTATTTTGAATCAATTTCGTTATAGTCCCTCATTCGGCCTACAATGAAATAAAATTATCTACGTGACTTGGGTGTACGGAGGATGAATATGGTCTCGACTAGTATTTGTCGATTAAGCAGTAGTCAGTCTCGGGCGGGCTTCGTGCACCCTCGATCCATTACTAGGGAAAGAGGTTCGGTTGTGGGCATGGTTTGATTGTGGACACCCCTGCGTTTCTTTTGACAGAAAGCAGATGAAGTTTTTCTGACAAATGTCATTTATGTATTATGGCAGCACGTTTTCTTATACCAAATATTGAAGCAAACAAACGCGTCTATTGCGTGCTGTAAGCAAATTAATTTTTCTGTGCTTGAAAAAAAATCACAAAAATTTATTTGTACTTATGTATTTTTTTTCAAAAGAATTACAAATCGAAATGAATCAATAAGTATTATGCACATTTATTCGGTAGAAATTTATTCCTACACGGAAAAAGGAAAATACCTGAAAAGAATGTACTAATTTGAGACAGTACTAGAAAGAATATTACCAGTCGTTTTTTAATTGATACTCAGTATATATTTTAAAACGACCTATATAAGTACATTTTTTAACGCGACTCGTCCCAAGAATTGTGTGGTATAGTACCGAATTTTTCCGTACTACGGGACTAAATTATCTTTTACTAACATAGTACCTATACAATATTTACTGCGGCGCTGTCGAATATGAAACTTCAATACAGCTAATTTATCATAATGTAAAAACCATTAAATTGCATAAAAATTTTTAGCAATCAATAAATATAATATCGATCATATAATATGTAAAAATTTCAAATTACTAATTATTAATTTTAAACTTTAGTTGATTATTATAAACGGGAAAAAGCAGATGAATTTTTTTGCTACAATAAAGAAATTTGTAAGATTAAGCTTGAGTGCGGACAACTCATGAAATCCACCGGGATGCTATACATAAAAAGTTATATACAAACTTACGATGTATAGTATTTCGAGGTTAGGTTTGTCAAGCTTGATCTAACTTTCAATCCAAGTTTATAAAAGAAATAAATTCAAATGACTTTTTATTTTAACAAAAATAATTGTACTAACATAGCTATAGCGCGGATACGTTAGAATATTTGTTTGATTAATGAATTTAAAAAGATGTCAACAAAATAAAAAAAGCAAAAATCGATTCTAACAGCTCTGACATCCTGTTAAGTTGAAAATTAATTATTAGTAATTTAAAATGGTTATATATTATAAAAATGATTTTAGAATCATCAATTTTTAATTCTAGTATGGGAAAATCAGTTCTATATATAGCAATTATATTCTCTGCAAAATTTTACCCCTGGATCGGATAGGTGAAATATCAGTCCTAGTACCGAAAAAATAGGTACTACGTAGCGGAAATTCATGCACTCAGTTCGCAATATAGTTATGCCAGCATTAGTAGTTAAAATTTGAAGTATAGTATTGATTAAAATTATACTATTACATTTTTTTTCAATACTTTATCACAGAAATAATACATACTACGTGTAGTATTAATTTTAATGGTATTTACCTTTTTCCGTGTACTTTGTGATGCAATATGGATTGCAACCAATATCTTAACACCAACAATTTTGCATGATTGTCCACAACCGAATCAAAATCTTTTTTGGTTCGGTTGTGGACATTTCACAAAATTAACAAAAAGAAATTATTCTATTTGATGAAATCGATCTTGTCCCTTCGTTGGTAGTTAGCTGAGATCTTTATCTTTCTATAGACATCTCTTAGTCCAAAAAATATACAATTGGTGAAAAGTTATGAGCCAAAAACAAAAGGGTGCACACAACCGAATCCTTCCCCATTCTCAATCGACAATGCCTCGTCCATATTTATTTACTGTACGCCCAAATTACGTATAATATATATATATATATATATATATATATATATGAGTGCCTGTGCATGTGTTATGAGCTAAAAGCAAAAGGGTGCACAAAACCGAATCCTTTCCCATACTTAATCGACAATGCCTCGCCCATATTCATCCACCGTACACCCAAGTTACGTATAATACTAATATATACAAGGTTGTTCAAAAAGTTTAGAAAGCGACGACTATAGAGCAGAGAGAAGAACCAAAATTTCTACGCCATTTTAATATTTCATCTTTCATATGAACATACCCAAAGTCTCATTCCACTCTGTCAATTCATTGTTTGTTTACAAAATATTTGAAGTTGAGGAGTCAGTGGATTTTTTTACAATGGAAAAAACCGAATATCATGCAGTGATAAAATTCTTTGTTTTGAAAGGTTTATCAGCAACGGAAATTCATACTAAAATAGTGAAAGTGTTAAAGGAATCTGCTCCTTCATTTCCAACTGTGCATCGATGAGTTTTAGAGTCTAGACGTGATCGAAAAAGCGTTGAAAACGATCCACGCTTAGGACGTATAGAAAGTGCAACAACACCAGCATTCATAGCAAAAGTACAGGATATGGTTTTGGAAGATCGTCGATTGACCAAGAGAGAATTAGCAGAGGCCCTAGACATCTCATTGGGCAGTGTGAGTTATATTTTAAGTGAAGTTTTAGGTTTCAGGAAGCTCTGTGCACAATGGGTGCCGCATTCGCTTACAATGGAACAATAAATTCTGAATATTATTGTAACCTTTTGGACCAATTAGATGAAAAAATTTGTGAAAAAATACCCGGTTTGCAGAAAAAATAATCATTTTTCATCAAGACAATGTATGTGTGTGTGTGTGTATGTGCGTGCGTGCTTGTGTGTGTGTGTGTGTTCAGGCTAGTCACCTCAGGTAGACCGTATGACGCGAGTGCGCCAATGCTTACAGCTAACCTTGAGATTTTCTTAACCATAAAAAAATTCTTGAATATACGTACAGCGTTGCCAAGGAATCAATGTTTCATGTTCAAAAATAAAAAAAAACAAATGAAAGAGTGACGTCAACTGATTTTGACACAATATAGAAAAATTCTAAAGAAATATTAATATATTATTTATTAATGTTAAAAAAATATAGAAGTACTCTAATCAACAAAAAAATATTATGTAAATAAAACTATTATGGCGATTTGATTAAAATTATTCAGTTTAACGCATTAATATTTTGGATTTAATATTGGGGATTTAATAGTAGTGAGTTTTATTTTAAATCAATATTATTATAGTTCCTTATTCAGCCTACAGCGTCAAAAAATTATTCACGTAACTTGGGCGTACGAAAAATGAGCATTGTCTTGACTAATACTCATTCTTCGTACGCCCAAGTTACGTATATAACTAAAGCATATCTTTCTATATTATAAAACGGTTTCGCAGCAACCGCTGCCGCTGCCGCTGCTGCTGTGTATAAGAATTCGATTTGTCCTTGGTTAGCTAGAATTTAGCTAGAATCTAGCTGAGATTTAGCTTGAATTCAGCTAAAAATTAGCTAAAAGTTCTTCTTTCTCGATGATATGATGTATAGTAATTGTGTTTTTATTCTTTTACAATTTCATCTTAATTCATTCTAATGAATATTAACTTAGTCCAGAAGCCCAGTGGGCCACCGTTACCTTTTTAATTCTGATGAGCCCACTGAAGCTTTTTTCATATATTTTTGAACACTCATTACGAATATCAAAGGGGGATCTCGATCCAAGTAGTCAAAAATTTGTTATAAGCAACTTAATTATTTAGACTGTTATAACTGAAAAATTTAGAGAGATACATGAATCTTTCTAATAACTTTCTTATTCCTTATGTAAAAACACAGGGATTCATTTTTTAAAAACGGGAAAACCATTAATTAAAACCGGAAATATTGCTATTTTTGTTTAAAATATTCGCAAATTAGCGCGACACTAGCGCTCAACGGATCATAACGAGGCTTCTGATAATAAATAAAAGTTCTATGACCTCTTATTTTAAAGCTTTGATTATGAGCTTAAAAAAATCAATCATAAATGATTATTTCAATTCATTACAAGTTTATGTTAATTTAAAATTGAAATTTTAGCCGAAAAATTCCAAAAGTATTTATTTATAATCATCATACTTATAAATGAAATTGTTTTATCAAAATCCATAGACGTCATAAAAAAAATTAAGGCAAACATTTTGAGCTAAGCTCAATGTTTCTTAGTTTATTTCTTTTCAAAATATAGAGTTTTTAACCTTTTAAGGACGGGACTGGTCGATATATCGACCACCAATTTTATCAGGCACTCCACGTGATATATTTTTTCATTTTATGCACAAATATTGTTTTAAAAAAAAAGTCGAATTTCAACGTCAAAATCCCCGTCCTTAAAAGGTTAATATTGCTAAATTGGCACTCAATGTGTTGATTGCTTTTCATAATATGATCTGAGATTTTAAAGAACTACCATAGCTACAGAAGGCATTTATGCCATCGGAAAATTGTGTGACTATAACACTTTTGGGAACACCAACAGTGATGTCCTTAACGTAATAAGGTATAGGAGTGGACTAAGTACACCACATTGCAGTACACTCATACAGCTGTACCTAAAAGATAGTTCTTCTGTGTGTCATGAATTTGATAAATTTAACTAGAGATTCTAAACATCCGATTGATGCTAGTTTTACTAATAGGACGTCACTGTTGACATTATCATTTTCAAGAAAAAAGGCTAACAAGTCTTTACCATTTGCAAGAGCTTGAGCTGTCTGAAGTGAGAGTTGCGAGGTTGTCAGAACAAGACCAGCCTTTTCCGAAGCCCGATTGGCTATTTGGTATAATATTATAAAATTCGCAGAACGATTGTAAACGGTTTTAATTAGTGATTCGAAGAGCTTGCCTAAACTTGCTGTCAGAGAGATAGGTCTTACACCTTTGTTGTAAGGTTTGTCGATAAATTGGACGAAAGATTGAAGCCAGGACTTGAGGTAACAGTCATGTAGGTACATTTCATTCAAAATGTCAAGCATAAGTAATTTGTATTTTATGTGTACTCGGATAGACTTTTTGGGGCGATAGACCTTGGTAAATCTTGAGGTGTGAGACTCTTATTAATAGAGCGATTCGATGAGGTATCATGCTTTGAATATAAAGGCCTGATACCTTTATCTTGAAGACTGAAGGCATAAAGCCGGACAAAACTAAATCTGTGTATATATCAGTCGAACGTAATAGACGCACGGCCTTGGTGACAAAGGTCTGAGACCTTTATGCTCAAGATGAGACAACTCACTTGCTTTATCGAGGCGCCCGGCCCTACACTACCAGAGGTCTCTTGCCCCAAAAAGTTTCTCCGTGTAGATCTTGTATCACTTTGTTACGTTACAACGTATCTTCTATTTCCAAATTTATTATTCCAAAATATGCAGTTGTTGATCTATCAGATAATTTAACTTAGTAATCATATTATAAAATTAAGTCATTATTTAAGAAACAAAAGAAAGTTACATGAACCAGATTTACCACATTAACTATATCATTCAATAAGAGTCAAAATGCATAATAAGCATTACTCCATCGATTGACATCAATTCAAAGTTCAAATGATAAAACATTTATTATTAAACAAAAGCAGGAATTATCAATATAAAAAGACAGATCAAGTCAAGATTGAAGAGCATTTTTACCCTCACTTTTCAATAAGCACTTCCAAATTTATTACAACTATACTTCTCGCACTTTGAAATTATACAATTATTCGCGCAATATATTAAATCGTACTATATTCAATTAATTATAAAAGTATCAAATACAATCTCTATAATTAAAATATTAAATCAAGTGTACTTATTTACTGTCGGTCTGTATCTACTTAGCTGAATCATGGTAAGATTATTACAATTATATTTCTATATATTCTTTCCGAATTCAAATATATTTAATCGTGACAGCGATTCAAATCAATTGAAATTGGTAGAGTTTTTCTTCCACTAGACTAACATTTATTTATTTTTTTATTTATTTATTAAACCAGTACAAAATTACAACATAAGATGTAAGATTCGATGGAGGCAAAACTAGTTTGCCTCTAAACTTACATACTTAAATAAATCTAAAAATATATAATATTGGAAAACATTAAGTAAATTATGAATGCAATAACTTTTAATCTGTGCTAGACGCAATAATAGTACATAATTTTTAAATTTCATTTGCTAGTAACTTAAAAGTCTTAACTTCAGCTATATAACTATTCTTATTACTTATAGTTTTATTTATTTTTGGTAAAGGAATACTCTTGTTTCTATTGCAGGTCACTCTAGTATTAAAAATTACACTTCATTTGTTATAATGGTACTGTAACACTTCATTTACAAAAGATCGTTCAATACTTAGAGGCTGCTTATTGATTAACCTGCAGTCGGCTGGAGTGATGCCGATCGGCATCACCTCAAGGTCGGCCCACATTGTTAGTCCATTGGGAACTTTTGGTATGGAAAAATTTTTCAAAGTATCACTTTTGGACATTCTGAAATGCTGGCTGCCTGAAAATTAAAAAAGTGTTTTTACTAACAATCTTCTATAATTCGTTTTGCAATCTCTGCAGCAGCTGTAGACAATTTTTATAGGCACCACCCCATGCAATGATGCCATATGTTGCAATACTATGAAAAAGTGCATAATATAATGTTATTAGTACATCACTTGTGATAAAGAAAGAGAAATCAGCAGAAACAAGTCAAATGTTTTGTTTTGTTAATAATCCATATGGCTATCCCATTTCATATTGTAGTCCAAAAATAATCCAAGATATTTACATTTATTTACCCTTTTCATACTGTGGTTATTAATTTTCGAACAAATTTTTTCTGAAACACTATCACAGTAATTACTGTGTCATCGTCATAAGCTATCAAGTTATCCGAAAGCATGTACTCAAGAAGATCGTTCATGTAAAGTAAGAACAGTGGCCCAAAAATAGTTCCTTGTGGGACTCCCGTAGTTAAAGCATTACTCTACTAAAAAAAATGACATGAGATCTCACGATTGAAAATGAAACAATATCTCATGTGCCGCAAAATTTTTTTGCCCATGTGAGATCTCATGGGCAAAAAAATTAATTTTTCCCGATACCCGATCTCACATGAGATCTCACATGAGATCTTTTCGACATGATATCAAGCGAAAAAATTAATTTCCCCGTTATTTAATCTCACATGAGATCTCATGTGCAAAAAAATTAATTTTCCGCTATTTAAGGAGGTTGGTCACCAGTTTCATCATAAGAAATTCATTATGTTAAGAATGCTATGAAATTTTTATCATAATTTGAAAACAACATCATAAATAAGTGGTAAAAATTTCAAAACGATTCATTGCTTCTAAATTGAGATGGATAACTTCAAAATTGCAACTATGACGTAAATTTCTTCAAAATTGTAATTTTATGGTTCTGTATCTCAATTTAGAAACAGTGAATCGTTTTTGAATTTTCACCACTTATTTATAATGTTGTTTTTAAATTGTGATAAAAATTTTAAAGCATTCTTAACATAATGAATTTCTTATAATGTAACTGGTGACCAACCTCCTTAATCTCACAAGAGATATCATGTGAGATTGAGTAACTTTCGACTAACTTTACCGATCTCATCGATCGGTAAAACTAGTCGAAAGCTGATCCTTTATTGGAAAATGACGCCATGAAATACCATGCAAAAACGGAGTGGCCAAAATTAGAAGTACTAACCCTGGGCAAGATACATTGGGTCTTATAGCTCTACTAAATTTATTGAATATGATGATGTTCTAGTGTGCGAATACGTATTCATAATATAAGTGTAATTATATGAATTCAGGGCATAGTGATGCTTCCCTCTTCTAATAATATTACTGATCCAAGTTTATGTTTCACTTTAATAAAAAAATTAGTAGGATTCAACTTGAGTGTGAACAACTAAAGAAATCTACCAAATTCTTAAAAAGTGATATACAAATTAGCAATTTATAGTATTTCAGGGTTAAGTTTGGCAACTTTGATATATGATTTGCGATTCAAGTTCATAAAAAAATTACAGCTCAAAAGGATTTTTTTATTTTAACTAAAATAATGGTATTAATATAACTAATGTCAAAATTTGTCAAAATTTAAAGAACAAGCTGAAAAAAATTAAAAAGTAATAAATATCTCATTCAAATTATTCAAATTGAATATAATATATATAAGAGATCCCATGTGAGATCATATATTAGATCGCACACAAGATTGCATATCAGATGTCACATGAAATCGCCTATGAGATCGCATATGAAATCGAAAGTATTTTCGTTAAATTTTTAAAATAAAATGAATATATGTGCAATCTGACATGAGATCTCACATATATTTATTTTATTTTCAAATTTTAACAAATATATATGAGATTTCATAGGCGATTTCATATGAGATCTGACATGAGAGTTCATACAATATTTTTAGTAGGGATGATTTTTCTCGGCTTGTTCTTGAAATTTATACATAGTTACACTCTTCCAATTCTCATTTATTTAAAATGAGTTCATACCTATAAGTACAATCGGTTGTAGCGCATGGACTAAGGCTTTTGGCTCATGCTGTAGTAGACCGGAGTTTAATCCCCAAGAAAATTTTAGAAAAGTTTTTCTGAATTTTCCTCTGTGAAATAGAACTAAGAGACCAGGAAAAACCAATTACAAATTCTTCCTGGCCAATAAAAATTACACGATTGAGGTGAAATCACGGGTTTCTGTCTACAGCGATCAAGACACCCACTGGCAATTAAATAGAGGAGAAGATGATATCTCTAATCCCAAGTGGAAGTATAAAATGTGCATTACTGTTTGAAATAGTTTAAAATTATTCGAAACTGTTAAAAAATTTTCAAAACTATTCAAAATAGTTTATAAATGTAAAATTTGGGACATTTTAAACAGTTATAAACAGTTTTAAACATTTTTGAACAGTATTGAACAATACAGAATAATTAAAAAGTGAAGTGAACATTTTCTCGTATATATTATATATATTTTAATATATATAAGAAAATTTTCACGAACAAAATTATAAAACACTGTTTGAAATCATTTCGAACTTTTTAAAACTTTTTAAAACTGTTTAAAACTGTTCAAAGGTGTTTAAAACTGTTTAAAACCGTTCAAAACTGTTCAAGCTAATAAAAAATAGTTCATATTAATTTAAAGTTGCTTTGAAATATTTTGAATATTTTAAATAATTTATAACTTTTTAACATAAAAAATTCAAAACTATTAAACACTGTTTGAAATCATTTCGAACTTTTCAAAACTTTTTAAAAGTGTTTAAAAATGTTTAAATCTGTTCATAACTGTTTTAAATGTCCTAAATTTCGCACTTATAAACAGTTTCAAACAGTTTTGAATAGTTTTATACATTTTTAAACATTTTATATTTCCACTAGGGATTACAAAGAATTCTGATATTTATTTATATGAAAAAAAACGAAATTTAATTTTAAACTATATTTGATTGAAAAAAGCAAACCCTTAAAAATTTTGTTTTATAATAGGTCATTTATTTTTGTCCTTTTCTAATCTAAATCTCAACTTTATTATATATTGTATCATGAAATGAATCTTTGAATTAGTGTTATTCAAAAACTAAATAGTAATAAAAAGATATAATTTTTTTATAAATTATTGGTTTTTTCAATAATATAGCATAAAAGAAAAAAATAATTTGACATTAGTGAGTAATAAAATAATCAATGACTGTTAATCAAAAACGTATTATTTGTAAGATATTAAAAGAAAACATGCACGTTTGTTCCAAATTTATCCTAGAGCAGGTGGCTCATCTTTGTCTTTTCATATTAATGAAATGAAATTTCATTTTTAACTGCAGAATGTTAAAAAAAAAGGAAGCCTTATTTTTCACCATGAATATAGTTATTAGACATTGTTTTGAAATTATATTAAATTAGTATGTGAAAATGTTTCTTTTATCAAGGAATTTCACGCAAAATATGAAACTACACAGCGTAAGAAGTTTTTTTAACTTTGAAGAAGGTGTTTTTCAATAGAAGAAATACGGTGAAAAGAAATGAATTTTCTTCGAATCGAAGAAAAATTATTTTTAAATTCATGAAATAATTTTTAAAATAAAAAAAAACCTTTGAATATTCTTTGGTAAAATATTATATTCGAAAAAAAATGTTCGAATTTAGAAAAATATCTTATTAACTTTAAGAAATTAGTAACTTCCAAAATAGTATTGAAAGTCAGTAAAACTTTCTTAAAAACAATGCTATATTTTTTTATTGAAAAAATGTAATATTTATTTAAAATAATTTTTATATAAAAATGAAAAAAATATCTTACATCAAATAATTTTTTAATTCGAAGACATCATTTTCGAATCAAACAAATTAGTTCATGACTTCGATAAACCTATCTCTTTTCAACAATAGAATGTATGTTAGTGCAAAAAAGCAGTGTAATTGATTACATTTCTTTACATTACAAAGAGGATTTTGAATTGAAAAAAATAATTGTCAGAATGAAGAAAATATAACTGAAAAACTTTGAAAATTTTCTCATTTTAATAAAGTAATTATTATTTTGATTAAAAACGTACATTTCAGTGAAAAAAAAATTTCACAACAATTATTTATTAATATAATTAAATAAAAGTAATTTTATTTAAAATCATTTTGTAACTCTTTTAAAGAAATATTTTTTTGAATAAAAAAATAATCCTTTGAATTAAAAGAGTTTCAGTAATTGAAAAAAATTGAAATTTATATTGCAGAAAAAGAACTTAAATTTGCTAAAACATTTATTTGAATTAATATTTTAAATTTACTTGTAAAAAATTATTTCCATGCCTAAAAGTGATGTTTCATGTTCTCAAAATAATATATTCTTCTACAAAAAAATATTTTTCAGGCTTGAAAAATTCAGATATATTTTTAAAGAAAGATAATATTTATTCAATTAATAGTTACTTCTATTTGGTATGCAGAAATTCATTAATACGCAATATTTTTTATATGCATAAAAATATTTTATTAAAGGAAAAAAAATTTATTTCAATTATTTAACTTAATTTTTATTTTGACATTACGAGATATAAATTTAAAATAAAATTAATAATTTCCAGTATGACATTTTTTTAAGTTCAAGAAATATCTTATGTATGTTGAGAAATATTTTATTGATATTTAAAAATTTTTTATTTTCACTGACAAAATAAATGATATTGATAAAAAAAATATTTCCCCGATTGCCCGAAAGAATATATTCGATACAATAAAATTTTTTTCGTTACAAATAAATTTTTTTTCTAGTGTAGCTATTAGATCAAGTAACGGCTGTATCATCTGTCTCTTATTCTTATCATGGAAAGACACAGACAGAATAAGGTTCAAGTAACAACCGCTACTTGAGTTAGGTCTATAAATAGGAGCCTAAGATCGTCTATGATAATAAAAATTTATATGGTTGGAATATATATTCAGAATAGATTAAATTACAAATATTATTTTCTCCATTAAGAAATAATAAATTGATTGAAAAAAAAATTTTTCCGCATTTATTTTTAGTCCATTTTCAATTATAATAAATTTTATTAAAAACGGAGCAATTAATTTTAACATATTTTAACAATGAAAATAATACTTTTAATTATATTTAAAAGTATTATGAAAATAATATTAATCTATAAAATTCATAATAAAGGATTGAATATTTTCATCTTACCTTCCGGAATTAAAATGTTGGCTCTCAAATATTCACTTTTGTGACTCGAAATATTACAGTGAAGTTGACAGTGGTTATTTATAACGAAGTAAAATCCGTTATTATCAAAGTCCTCACAATCGTCTGGCATAAAAGACACAAGAGTATCTTTTTTTTGTACTTTTCTAATACATCGGCTTTGTTCCAGATGCTTCTCGGGATTGCGCACGCCGTAATCGCAAAATTTATATATATATATATATATATATATATATATATATATGTAGGTTTACTTTCCGGGACTTTTTTTTCTGATGTGGATGTCTACTTTCCGGGCATCCCGGAAATTTTATGTCGATTTTCTGGGCATCCCAGAAATTGCATATCAACTTTTTGGGCATCCCAGAAATTGCATATCAACTTTCTGGGCATCCCAGAAATTGCATATCAACTTTCTGGGCATCCCAGAAAATGAAAGACAATTTTCCAAATATCTATGAAAAATATTCACTTCTTTTTCTTTCAAATTTTGCTGGGGAAATTTAAAAAAAAATGAAATGAAATATGGAACAGATCAAAAAAAATATTTTTCAATTTTAGAAAATCAATAAATATTATTTATTTTTATGGCTTTTCAAATTGTTTAATTAGTACTTTCTAGGATACTTTCCATAGTAGTAATTTTCACACTTTCCGAAACTTTTTTCTGATGTGGATGTCTACTTTCCGGGCATCCCGGAAATTTTATGTCGATTTTCTGGGCATCCCAGAAAATGCATATCAACTTTCCGGGCATCCCAGAAACTGAAAGACAATTTCCCAAACATGAAGGAAAAATATTCACTTCCTTTTTCTTTTAAATTTCAAAAAGAATAAAATGAACGTATGGATCAGATCAAAATATTTTCCAATTTCAGAAAGTCAATAAAAATTATTTATTTTTATGGCTTTTTAAATTTTTTAATTAATATACGCAAATAATTTTCAAATCTTTTCTCTACAAGAAAATATTCTAGTAAAAATGGGTTGAATGTTGACATTTGGAGATTCGTTAAAAGGGGATATCGTAAGTTTGGATTCACTCAGACTTAAAAATATTTTATGTGCCAGAGAATATGACAGAAAATAACAAATCAAACGTTAGATTTTTATGAATCAGTTGCATAGTAGGTGTTTTATGAGTTCCAACCTATTCGATAGGTACCGAAAAAGTGTGAAATTCACAATAGATTATAAGTTGATTCTAACATGCGCAGTAGATGCTCAGTGCGTTTTTACATGCGCAATATGTGCGAAGTGTGTTTAAATATGCGCAGTAGATGCTAAGTAATTTTACTAATATATGCTTAGTGAATATTTGTATGATAGTGTATATTCGTAAGTGATAATTCACACAGTATTGAATAGGTTCCAGCCTGCGCAGTACATAACAAATGGGTGCAAATAATGAAATACGTAATTCATTGAAAATGACATAATTTCGGTAAGTCATACTTTTCAGTAGGTCATTACTTTTTAAATATTACGAATCTTCCTATTCAAAATGAGTACGTATTTCAAGTATGTACTTCAAGTATACTTTACTTAAATACTAACTATTTTGCAACATTTTAGTAGGTACTTTTTTGAGAAGTATGTACTTTTATTGAAAGTATGTAGTTTTTTAAGTATATTTTGATAAATAATATTTTTAATGTTTGTACTTTGTTAGAAAATACGTATTTTTTAAAGTATATACTTATTAAAAACATTTCAGTAGGTACTTTTTTTGAAAAGTATATACTTTTCAAAATGTACATACTAATGTGTTCTAAAAAAATTATACTTCAGCATAAAGGTACATACTTCGTATAAAAATTATACATGAAAAATTTCTAAACAGTATATACTTCTATATAAGTACGTCCTTTTATTCAAATAGAGTACTTACTTCAAAGATAATAAATGAAATTTTATAGAAAAATCAGTAAAAGTTTTAGAGAGATTTTATTTTTAAGAATACATCAAGTTAATAACTTGCTAATTATTTTCTTCCTAAAGGAAGATATATCAGCTCTACGTAGATCGAAAAGTTGAAGCGAACAAACTCGAAATGTTATAACCTTATATACCTGTGGCTCTAAAATTTGGATAGGCGATCACAGAATTAAGAAAAACACCACCTAATGGTCAAAGACAGAATTAATAGTCCGTTCGAATAATTTTTTCAATACTTACGTTTTTAACTGTTAGATAGTGTTTTACTTAACTTTGCAATCCCTTATCCGAATTTTCAAGATGCAGGTATGTAAGATTATGATATTCCGTATTTGTTTGTAGTTGGAAATCAGTACGTGCTTCAATTACGTATTTTGAATACGTATTTCAAGTATATAATTCAAATATATACACTTTAGCTTACGGCTGTTCTTCAATGATGTTACACGTTACATGTTACTCCGTCACACTTTTTAAAATTTTGTTGTCCGATCTCTATTGCAATCATGATCCATGGCTTAAATACGCATGTTTTTTTCTGACATAGATTATAAATTCAGTAGACATCGGACATTAAAATTTTGGAACGTGTAAAAAGTAACGTGTAACGTTATTGAAGAACGGCCCTAAAGGTTGTACGCGCTATACAGTCTGTACCAAAAGTTAGTTTTTTAGAAAATCGTTTATATTTTTCGGTAAAAAGTAATTATCTAATTTTTGGCTTAGTAACTTATTGGATAATATTAAAACAATCATTTTTAACTTTATTTCATTTTAATACAATAAATTATTAAAGAGTTATAGCATTTAAAAGCTGATAACTTTTACACAAATCTAATGAACTTATAAAAAATAATCGAAAAGTTTCAAGAATGATTTTATTTGACTGCAACAAAGTTTATTTTATTCAGTTTGAAATTTATAATCTATTGACAAGGATGGAATTACAATTTTTATTTTGTATTAAATTTATAGCCAATTTTCTGCAAAAAATGCATATGTCTCTAATTGTTTTCTAATTTCTCTTAATTAGGAGTTTTTGTGGCTTTTCTGCCATTTGGATACCAATCCGTATCATATTTATAGTACTAATTAGATTAAAACCTAGCAGCTTTCTCATTAAAATAAGTGTTTAAGTGTTATTCAGAATAGAATTAATACTTTCTAGTGCATAACATTTTGTTGAATTACGACAGTCTAGATAAAATATATTGCATTGATAATGTAGACCACAATGTGTTAATAAATGTCAATAGTTATAAACCCGAATTTTGATTCTGATCACTATCACATTGGGATTATTAAAAATGCTAGGTGGTCTATTTTTATTTTATAATAGAATAAAGGTTAAGAGCAGGTCGAATATATCTGTCCTTCTCTGATCAAAGAATTGATCAGAGAAGAACAGGAAAGAATTTTGCAATAACTAATAACTTTAGCAAAAAATCAAGAGATAGCCTTATCTCGTATTACAAAGAGCAATATTTTCTTTGATGAGAAAGAATTGATTTTATCTATTCGTTTTCAAGAATACCTTGAAAAAATTAGAACATAGAGGTTAGGGTAAACAATTTGGTTTTTCAAGGTTTTCTTGAAAACGAATAGATAAAATCAATTATTTCTCATCAAAGAAAATATTGCTTTTTGTAATACAAGATGGGGCTATCTCTTTACTTTTCGCTAAAGTTGTTAGTTATTGCAAAAAAATAATTCTTTGATTAGAAAAGGGCGGAGATACGTAAACTCCTCTTAATACTAATATGTCCTCAGAATCTCATTTACCTATTAGCTTCTATTTATGTGTTCATTGATATTCTTAGCTCTCCCAACCATCAATCTGCAATTGATGGTTTGACAAATTATGCGATTTATAGTTGTGGCTGTTATTATGGAAAACAAATAAACTGTAAAACATTCATAATGTGGTTGCTCAGATAATAAATAAAAATATTTTTATTATTCATGACACTTTTGGCTTATTATTTTAAAAGTTCTACCTGTAAAATATTAAGCAGGACGTTTTTTCTCCTGCATCCAAAATTTTTTTATGCTCACTAACATTCAATACCTGGAATAGTAGGCTGCATTTATTTAATAATAAACAAAAGTATTTTATATCGTTGTGAGAGACAAATAACTAAAATGTCTTCAGAAATCATAACCACTACTGATACTTTGGTGGTACACAATGAACATTTTGATTTTTGTTATATGTTCACATTGGTTTATTTTTTTGAAGTCATCTGGTATAAACCCGCACCGCTGTTGCTAAAATTAAAAACATAAATAACATCTGAAGGAAGGTTCAACATAAAACTATGATCTTAGTGTAGGTTTATTTTAAATATTAGCTAGTCTACTATTAGATAAGGCTTGCGATTCCACGCTTGCAAGAAGCTCATGCATAGTGAACACTAAAGCATGAGACTAAATTCGACTGTCGACAAAATGTTTCAACATATCTATAAGAATTCGGATTGACTTTTTATTCGAAGCAAAAATCTGGCGATCCTAATATAAACTTTATCCTCAGGACAAACATATATATTGCTTATTTATCTTAGCGTCATAGTCTGTATGGAATAGTGTCTGATCAGGGCAGACTAAGTTGACTTAATTTATTTCTCCAGATCTTTGAACAGCTATATTGTATCTACTAGACTCGTTTTATTTTAAGCTACTAGAATAATGGACTGCTCCTAATTTGTCTTTATCAGGAGTTTTTGTGGCTTTTCTAACATTCAGATACCAATCCGTATTATATTTATAATACTAATTAGATTAAAACCAAGCAGCTTTATCATTAAAATAGGTGTTCTAGTGTTATTAAGAATAGAAATAATACTTTCTAGTGCATAACATTTTATTGGATTACGACAGTCTAGATAAAATATATTGCATTGATGATGTAGACCATAATGTGTTGATAAATGTCAATAGTTATAAATCTGGATTTTGATTCTGATCTCTATCATACTGGGATTATAGAGAATACTAGATGGTCTATTCTTATTTTATAATAGAATAAGGGTTAATACTGATCTGCCCTCATAATTTCATTCACCAATTAGCTTCTATTTATGTGTTCATTAATGTTTTTAGCTCTCCCAACCATCAAACTGCAATTGATGGTTTGACAAATTATGCGATTTCGAGTTTTGGCTGTTATTATGAAAAACTGATAAACTGTAATACATTAATTATGTAATGGCTCAGATAATAAATAAAAATATTTTAATTATTCATGACACTTCTGGCTTATTATTTTAAAAGTTCTTTCTGCGGAATATTATCAAGGACGTTTTTTCTTTCGCATCCAAAATGTTTTTATGCTCACTAACATTCGATAACTAAAATTGTAGGCTGCATTTATTTAATAATAAACAAAAGTATTTTATGTCGATGTGAGAGACATATGACTGAAATGTCTTCAGAAATCATTACCACTACTGATACCTTGCTGGTACACAATGGACATTTTAATTTTTGTTATATGTTCACATTGGTTTATTTTTTAAGTCATCTGGGATAAACCCGCACCGCTTTTGCTAAAATTAAATGAAATAAATACTATCTGAAGGGAGGTTTAACATAAAACTATGATTTTAGTGTAGGTTTATTTTAAATATTAGCGAGTCCACTATCAGATGAGGCTCAAAATGTAACGCTTCTAAAAAGCTCATGCATAGTGAACACTAAAACATATGATTAAATTGGACTGTCGTCAAAATGCTTCAACATATCTATAAGGGTTCGGATTGACTTTTCATTCAAGGCACAAATCTGGCGATCCTGATATAAACTTAATCCTCAGGAAAAGATATATATTGCTCGTTTATCTTAGCGTCAGAGTCTGTATGAAAAAGTATCTAATAGGAGCAAACATATTTGACCTAATTTATTTCTCCTGATCTTCAAACAGGTATATTATGTCAACTGTACCCGTTTTATTTTTTCAAGCTACTAGAATAAAGGACTGCTCCTAATTTGTCTTTATCAGAAGATTTCGAGGTTTTTCAGACATTTAGATACCAATCCGTATCATATTCATAGTACTAATTAGATTGAAACCTAGAAGCTTTCCCATTAAAATAAGTGTTTTAGTGTTATTCAGAATAGAATCAATACTTTCTAGTGCATAACATTTTATTGAATTACGACAGTCTAGATTAAATATATTGCGTTGATGATGTAGGCTATAATGTGTTAATAAATGTCATTTGTTATGAATTTTAATTTTAATTTCGATCACTATCATATGGAGATTATTAGAAATGCTAAATGGTCTATATTTATTTTGTAATAGAATAAAGTTTAATACTGATATGTCCTCAGAATCTCATTTATCAATCAGCTTATATTTATGTGTTGATTAATTTTCTCAGGTCTCCCGATCATCAATCTGCAATTGATGGTTCGACAAATTATGCAATTTCTAGTTGTGGCTGTTATTATGAAAAACTTATGAACTGTAATACATTCATAATGTAGTTGCTCAGATAATAAATAGAAATATTTTAATTATTTATGACACTTCTGGCTTATTATTTAAAAAGTTCTTTCTGTAAAATATTAAGAATTACGTTTTTTCTTTTGCATCTGAAATATTTTCATGCACACTTACATTCGATACCTAGAATAGTAGGCTGCATTTATTTAATAATAATCAAAAGTATCTTATGTCGTTGCAAGAGACATATAACTAAAATGTCTTCAAATATCATTACTACTAGTGATACGTATCAGTAGTGGTAATGATTTTAAAGACAATTCAGTTATATGTTTCTTACAACAACATAAGATACTTTTGTTTATTAATAAATAAATACAGCCTACTATTCTAGTTATCGAATGTGAGTAAGCATGAAAATTTTCTAGATACAAAAGAAAAAACGTCATTGTTAATGTTTTACAGAAACAACTTTTTTAATATTAAGCCAGAAGTGTCATAAATAATTAAAATATTTTTATTTATCATTTGAGCAACTACATTATGAATGTATTACAGATTATAAGTCTTCCATAATAACAGCCACAACTAGAAATCGCATAATTTGTCGAACCATTAATTGCAGATTGATGGTTAGGAAACCTGGAAATATCCATCAACACATAAATTTAAGCTTATTAGTAAATGAGATTCTGAGGACAGATCAGTATTAACCTTTATTCTATTATAAAATAAGAATAGACCATCTAGCATTCTCTATAATCCCAATATGATAGAGATCAGAATCAAAATTCAGATTTATAACTATTGACATTTATCAACACATTATGGTCTACATCATCAATGCAATATATTTTATCTATACTGTCGTAGTTCAATGAAATGTTATGCACTAGAAAGTATTAGTTTTATCCAGAATAACTCTAAAACACTTATTTTAATAAGAAAGCTGCTAGGTTTTAATCTAATTAGTACTATAAATATGATACGGATTGGTATCTAAATGTCAGAAAAGCCACAAAAATTCCTGATAAAGACAAATTAGGAGCAGTCTATTATTCCAGTAGCTTAAAGAAAAACGAGTACAGTAGATACAATATAGCTGTTTAAAGATCTGGAGAAATAAATTAAGTCAACTAAGTCTGCCCTGATCAGACACTATTTCATACAGACTATGACGCTGAGATAAATGAGCAATATACATGTTTGTCCTGAGGATAAAGTTTATGTTAGGATCGCCAGATTTTGGCCTCGAATATAAAGTCAATCCGAATTCTTATAGATATGTTGAAACATTTTGTCGACAGTCGAATTTAGTCTCATGCTTTAGTGTTCACTATGCATGAGCTTCTTGCAAGCGTGGAATCGCAAGCCTTATCTAATAGTAGACTAGCTAATATTTAAAATAAACCTACACTAAGATCATAGTTTTATGTTGAACCTTCCTTCAGATGTTATTTATTTTTTTTTAATTTTAGCAAAAGCGGTGCGGGTTTATCCCAGATAAAATCAATTATTTCTCATCAAAGAAAATATTGCTTTTTGTAATACGAGATGGAGCTAACTCTTTACTTTTCGCTAAAGTTATTAGTTATTGCAAAAAAATAATTCTTTGATTAGAAAAGGACAGAGATACGTGACCTCCTTTTAATACTAATATGTCCTCAGAATCTCATTTACCAATCAGCTTATATTTTTGTGTTGATTGATTTTCTCAGGTTTCCCGAACATTAATCTGCAATTGACGGTTCGACAAATTATGGAATTTCTAGTTGTGGTATTTATGAAAAACGAATGAACTGTAATACAATCATTATGTAGTCACTCAGATATTAAATAAAAATATTTTCATTATTCATGACACTTCTAGCTTATTATTTTGAAAGTTCTATCTGTAAAATATTAACAAGGACGTTTTTTTTTTGGCATCCAAAATGTTTTTATGTTAACTAACATTCAATACATAAAATTGTAGGCTGCATTTATTCAATAATAAACAAAAGTATTTTATGTAGTTGTGAGAGACATATGACTAAAATGTCTTCAGAAGTCATTACCACTACCCTGAAAGAACTTTTTGCATGCTGTATGCCAAAGCGTGAGGGCGCAGTATACTACAAGTTTACGGGAGACAGAAAAACAAATGTTAGCGTTTTGAAAGCCAACCGATACCAGTCACCGGTGCGCACGCAACTCATAAGTACCTTTTGGCATTCAAAACGCCAATATATGTATTACTGTTCGCTGCTGAGTATGAACGGACTGTATACCTCCCTCTTGGTTGGCAGTTTGCTAAGGCATCTATCCGTGTACTGATACCTTGCTGGTACACAAAGGACATTTTAATTTTTGTTATATGTTCACATTTGTTTTTTTTTATTGAACTCATCTGGGATAAACCCGCACCGCGTTTGCTAAAATTAAAAAAAATAAATAACATTCAAAGGGAGATTCAACATAAAACTATGATCTTAGTGTAGGTTTATTTCAAATATAAGCTAGTCCGCTACCAGAGGCTTAAAATTTCTCACTTTCGAGAAGCTCATGCATAGTGAACACTAAAGCATCAGACTAAATTGTAATGTCGTCATAAGGCTTCAACATATCTATGAGGGTTTGCATTGACTTTTTATTCGAGGCAAAAATCTGGCGATCCTAACATAAACTTTATCCTCAGGACAAACATATATATTGCTCATTTATCTCAGCGTCATAGTCTGTATGAAATAGTGTCTGATCGGGGCAGACTTAGTTGACTTAATTTATTTCTCCAGATCTTTAAACAGCTATATTGTATCTACTGTACTCGTTTTTCTTTAAGCTACTGGAATAATAGACTGCTCCTAATTTGTCTTTATCAGGAATTTTTGTGGCTTTTCTGACATTTAGATACCAATCCGTATCATATTTATAGTACTAATTAGATTAAAACCTAGCAGCTTTCTCATTAAAATAAGTGTTTTAGAGTTATTCTGGATAGAACTAATACTATCTAGTGCATAACATTTCATTGAACTACGACAGTATAGATAAAATATATTGCATTGATGATGTAGACCATAATGCTTTAACAAATGTCAATAGTCATAAATCCGAATTTTTGTTCTGATTATTATCGTATTAGGATGTATTAAGAATGCTCGACCGTCAACCTTTATTTTATTATGGAATAAAGGTTAATACTGATATGTCTTCAGAATCTCAAGTTACCAATGAGCTTATATTTATGTGTAGATTAATATTCTCAGGTTTTCGTACCATCTATCTGCTATTGATGGTTCGACAAAATATGCGATTTCTAGTTGTGGCTGTCATTATGAGAAGGAAATGTACTATATGCAAGTCTAAAGTTTAGACATTTGCTAAATTTATCATTTTACGTCTTTAACTTTTTCATTATGTAGAGGTTCAGATAATCAATAAAAATATATTGCTCATTTCAGACACTTCTATTTTTTTTTTTTAATAATTATTCCTCAAATATTTGCAAGGACTTTTTCATTTTAAATCTACAATTTCTCCAGGCTCACTCAAATTCGGTACCCAAAATTGTTGGCTGCATTCATTTGATAATAAACAAGAGTAACTTATGTCGTTGTTCGAGACATATAACCAAAATGTCTTCACAAATCATTACCACTACCAATACCTGCTCGTACACACTGAATATTATGTTTGTTATATATTCACATTGGTTTCTTCTGCTGAAGCCATCTTGGGATAAGCCCGCACTGTTTTTACTTTAATTGAGATAAATAAATTACTCAGAATGTTAAGTTACTTATGAGTTCATATTCGTGTGTTGGTTCATAATGTTAGGTTTTTTCTGCAATTGATGGTTCGACGAAATATGCAATTTCTAGTTGTGGCTGTCATTATGGAAAACGAATGAACTATAAGCAAGTCTAAAGCTCAGACATTTGCAAGATTCATAATGATACGTCTTCAACTGTTTTCAGTATCGCACATTTATTATCTAGTTTTTCAGATAATAAATAAAAATATATTGATTATTCCAGACCCTTCATCCATATTTTTCTTAAATGTCTATTTGCAAAATATTAGCAAGGATGTTTCTTCTTGAACTTATAGTATCTTCGTGCTTATTCACATTTGATACCCAAAATTGTTGGCTGCATCTATTTAATAATGTACGAAAGTATACTATGTCATTGTAAAGGGTATATAACTAAAATGTCTTCAGAAATCATTACCACTACTGAAACCTAGCTGTTACACACTGGACATTTCAATTTTTGTTAAATATTCTTATTGGTTTCTTCTTCTGAAACCATCTTGGTATGAACCTGCACCGTTGTTGCTGAATCTGAGAAACATATATATATATATATATATACAGTATCGACGATAAATTCGTGAACTCAATTTTGAAAAACATCGCTCCTTTAAAGAGCATTATCTCTGGTTTTAATGGTCGCAGAATAAAAATAAAAAAAGTAAATTAAAGTATACGAAAAATACTAACTTTTTATGGTATTTAAAATTTTTCCAAATCATTTTTTCCATTTTTTATCCTTTTTTAAAAAAATGTCACTTTTTCAGATTTTTAAACATTTTTTCAATCACTTATATTTTTTTTGAAAATAATTATTAGTGTAAAATTCCGACGGGAATCGAAAGAATTCTAAAAAATCTAAAATTTATCGCACATGGTTTTTTTTTTCTACAAAGCTTATTTAGATAGTTATAAGCGATTTAATGTTGAGAAGTACTACAATAAAAATACGAATAATTTAACAGAAACATCCATGAAAATTTAATTATTTCAACATATTTGTATATAAACTTTTTAAAATTATTTATTTTCATAATTTTTTATGAAAAAACTTTAATTTTTGATAAAATAACACCTAATTTTTTTAAGAAATGTGACAAAAAATATTCTGAATCATTATTTGCATATTATTATTCGTGTTTTTATTATACTACATCACAACATTCAATTGATTATAACTACCTAAATAAACTTCGTAGAAAAAAAACCCATTAGAGATAAATTCTAGATTTTTTAGAATTCTTTCGATTCTCGTCAGAATTTTTCACTAATAATCATTTTCAAAAAAGATATAAGTAATTGAAAAAATTTTTTTAAATGTGAAAAATTGACATTTTTTAAAAGGAGGATAAAAAATGGAAAAAATTGTTTGGAAAAATTTTAAACACCATAACAAGTTAGTATTTTTCATATACTTCAATTAACTTTTTTGATTTTTATTCTGTGACCATTAGAACCCGAGATAATGCTCTTTAAAGGAGCGATGTTTTTCAAAATTTTGTTCACGAATTTATGGACGGTACTGTATATGATGGTAGATTTGACATAAAACTATGATCTTAGTGTAGATTTATTTTTGAAAGTAGCTAGTATACTTTAAAATAAAGCTTCAGCTTCTATACTTTCAAGAATGTCATGAATCAAGAACGATAAACAGCTAGACTAAACTGAAATGTCGTCAGAAGGCTTCAACATATCTATAAGCTTCTGAGTAACTTTTTATTTGATGCAAAAATCTGGCAATCCTAATATAAACTTTATTTTTAGGATAAATATTGATATTGCTTATTTATCTTCTTTTGAAACGTATATTTGTAAAATATTGGCAGGGAGGTTTTTTTTAATCAATAATATTTTTATGCTTACTTACATTTGATACCTACAATTGTAAATCGCAATTATTTATTAATGTACTAGAGATATGATTTTACACGATATATAACTGAAATGTGTTCAGAAATATATACAACTTTTTCATTTTCAAAAATAGCTAGAATTCTATTAGATGAAGCTTGAACTTCCATGCTTGCAAGGAAACGAAAGGCTCAAGAGTTGATGAATCAAGAACGGGTAACAATCGGATTTAATAGGATTGTCGTCAAAAGACTTTATTATATCTTTAAATGATCTCCAATGACTTTTTATTAAAGAAAAAATTGAGTAGTCCTAATATACTTTTTATTCTCAGTACAAACGGTGATATTGCTTATTTATCTTAGCGTTATAGACTTTATAAAATAGTGTCCAATTACGGCAGATATACTTGTCTCTTCAGATATACTTAACTTTATGCTCAAGACAAACATTGATATTTCTTATTTATTTTGGCGTTACAGATTTAGATTACTGGTGTCTAATTACGACAGATTCACTTATTTTGATTTTTCTTAACTACTCTCTAAACAGCTATATTGTGTCCTCTAACCTCGTAACCTTTTTTTTAACCTTTAAAATGAACGACTAATTCTAATTTTTCGTTAGAAGAATATCCTGCGGTACATGTCACATTTAGATAGGATTTCTAATTATATTAAAAGTACTTTAGATTAGAATTTAGCAATGGTCACATTTGAATGGGTTTTCTAATCTTATTAAGGATACAATTGATTTTTCCTAGCGTTTCATATTTTATCAAATCACGCATCTATAGATGTAGAATATTCCTAGTATAATTTAGATCCTAATGTTGGATGTTATGTGGATCGTTAAGAATCGAAATTGTGGCTCCAATCACTATTATATAAGGATTATATCAGAAACGCTAGTCAGTCAATTTTTATTGCACAATAAAGTAAATGTCAATACTTATATGTCCTCAGAATGTCGAGTCACCAATTATCTCCTATCTATGTGATGTTTGATATCGTCAGCTTTAACCTGCAATTGATGGTTTGACGAAATGTGCAATATTTAGTTGTAGCTGTCATTATGAACGACGAACGAAATGTAAGCATGACTTAAGAGGCGGTCGGAACCAAATCGGTGACTTGCGGTATATATCAAGTCAGCATTTTTCGCTTTACGATAATATTTTGTATATTTTTATGGCTTAAACTATTTCAAATTATTCTTTATATACATGACTAGAGGAAATGACTATATTTTTATCATATGAATAAGTAAATAAATTATTATAAGCATTTATTACAAATATCAAACTGACTTGACATATACCGCATGCAAAAAACTGTCCTGTCGATTGTTAGGTGGCATTTTTCGCTTTATAATAATATTTTGTATATTTTTGTGGCTTCAACTATTTTAAATTATTCTTTATATACATGACTAGAGGAAATGATTATATTTTTACCATATTAATAAATGAATAAATTATTATAAGCATTTATTACAAGCACCGAACTAAGTCACCGATTTGGTTCCGACCGCCTCTTAAGCTCAGAAATTCGCAAAATTAATCATTTTGTGTCTATAAATGTTTGCAGTATCTTATATCTATTATGTAGTGGTTCAAATAATGAATAATAAAAATAGATTGGTCATGCCAGTCACTTCAGCCTTATTTTCTTCAATTGTCTTTTTGTTAAATCTTAGCAAAGATGTTGTTGCTTATGAATTTTTAATATCTTAATAATTATTTACATTTGATGCCCATATTGTTGGCTGCATTTATTTAGTTATGTACAAGAGTATACAACGTGGTTGTAAAAGATATAGAACTAAAATGTCTTCAGAAATTTATACAACTTATGATAGCTTGCTGGTGCACACTAAGCATTTTAATTCTTGTAAAGTATTCACATTGATTTTTTTTCTTGGACCATCGTGGAATCAGCTGGAACTGTTATTATTACTAAATCTAAGAAACGTTGATAATCAATAACGAAAGGTTTGATATATAACTCTGATCTTGGTATGGGTTTATTTTCAAAAATAGCTAGAATACTATTAGATAAAGCTTAAACTTCTATGCTTGCAAGGAAACGAAAGGCTTGAGAGTTTATGAATCAAGAGCGGATAACGATCGGACTTAACTAGATTGTTGACAAAGACTTTTTATTATATAAAAAAACATCTATAAATATAGCTAAAAATATAGGTAAAGAAAATACAGCTATATTGATGTGTATTATACCTATATTTATGTGTTTTTTAGCTGTATATCTATGAGAAATATAGCTAGATTTTTAGCTATATTTCTAGCTATAATGGGCTAAAATAGGGATTGTACCTATAAAGATAGGTAAAAATATAGCTAAAAATCTAGCTATATTTCTCATAGATATACAGCTAAAAAAACACGTGAATATAGCTATAATACATAATGTAGCTGTATTTTTACCTATATTTTTAGATATATTTACAGATGTTTTTTTTTGCAGGGTACCTATAAAGCATCTGCAATGACTTTTTATTAAAGGAAAAAGTTTAGCAGTCCTAATATAATTTTTATTTACAGTATAAACATTGCTATTGCTTATTTACCTTAGCGTCATAGACTTTATAATATAGTGTCCAATTACGACGGATATACTTGTCTCGATTTCATTCTCTTGATCTTCAAACAGCTATATTGTATCCTCTACATTCGCTTTTTCTATAATGCTCATACTAATGTCGATAGTTGAAAATAAAAATTTTAGTTTTAGTCCAGTCAATCTACCGAAAAAAGTCTTATTCTGCCAAAATTAGTAACCAGCAGCGACCTACGCGATCATTTAAAAGATAGTCCGTAGATGTTTACTTATATGTTTTGGACTAGCAACTATGATTTATTAATTAGTTATTAACAAATTAGTGCAAAATAACGCGTTTTTTTTGTTTTTTTGTTAATAAAACGAAAACTATTTGACGAATCATTATGGTGTCAATGAGAAAGTTGTAGAAAATTGAATTATCAACAAAACGAGAGGTCAAACGACCCGATCGGTTTATTAGAACCGAAGAAGATTCGAAAAAACCGGAAAATTTTTCATTTTTTTTTTAAATCCATAACTCTGTTGTTTATGAATATTAAGAGCTGAAATTCGGCACAGAAGTAGATAATTATATCTACTTTTAACATGCCAAAGGCAGATACTATCGGATAATTAGTTTCTGTGCAATTGCAATTTTTATTTTTTTTTCGGTATTCTTCCCTTCTTTATATTACCGATTGAGAACGTCGTACATACATTTTTGAAACGGTTTTGAAAACTAGAAACAATATACTATTAAACGTATATTCTAAGTTTTCAATAAAATTGTGTAAAAAGGGTGAAATATGCACTCGAACATCGACGTAAACGGTCGAGCGCGCGGTATACAGCAAAAAGTGGGGATGGAGGAGAAACGATATATATAGATATACAGGCGCGCGGCGTCAAACGTTCAATTTTTTAACTGGCTTGTTTTTGGCGATTAATGCATTTATATTAAAGTGTTTTTTTTAATTAGGATATTTTTTACCGAGGAATCTGATTTCCTATTCAGATTTCACGAATAATGAAATCTTAAGGTATTTTCAGATTTCGGAGTTTTTTAAAACTCACAGCAAACGAAGCATATACATGTAACTACAGCAGGTATAAATTTTGAAAAGCTGTATAACCGTCTTTTGTAGCGTCTCTCTTAAAAAAAAAAACACTTTGATATAAGTGCATTAATCGCCAAAAACAAGCCAGGTTAAAAATTGAACGTTTGACGCCGCGTGCCGGTATATCTATATATATCGTTTCTCCTCCATCCCCACTTTTTGCTGTGTACCGCGCGCTCGACCGTTTACGTCGATGTTCGAGTGCATATTTCACCCTTTTTACACAATTTTATTGAAAACTTAGAATATACGTTTAATAGTATATTGTTTCTAGTTTTCAAAACCGTTTCAAAAATGTATGTACGACGTTCTCAATCGGTAATATAAAGAAGGGAAGAATATCGAAAAAAAAATAAAAATTGCAATTGCGCAGAAACTAATTATCCGATAGTATCGGCCTTTGGCATGTCAAAAGTAAATATAATTATCTACTTCTGTGCCAAATTTCAGCTCTTAATATTCATAAACAACAGAGTTATGAATTTAAAAAAAAAATGAAAAATTTTCCGGTTTTTTCGAATCTTCTTCGGTTCTAATAAACCGATCGGGTCGCTTGACTTCTCGTTTTGTTGATAATTTAATTTTCTACAACTTTCCCATTGACACCATAATGATTCGTTTAATGGTTTTCGTTTTATTAACAAAAACCAAAAAAAAACGCGTTTTTTTGCACTAATTTGTTAATAACTAATTAATAAATCATAGTTGCTAGTCCAAAACATATAAGTAAACATCTACGGACTATCTCTTAAATGATCACATAGGTCGTTGCTGGTTACTAATTTTGGCAGAACAATACCCTATTTTGACTGGCCTATTTTAATCACTATTATTTTAGATGTATTTAAATTGCCAAACAATCTATATTTATTTCACGATAGAATGAAAGCTAATACTGGCCTGTCCTCAGAATGTCAAGTTACGAATGACCTCATATTTATGTGATGTTCCATATTGTCAAATTTTTTTTGCAACTGACAGTTCGACGAAATCTGTAATTTTTAGTTGTAACTGTCATTATGATAGGCAAAAACACTGTAAAGAAGTCTTAAGCTTAAGCATTTGCAAGATTCATTATTCTAAGTCTTTAAATGATTGCAGTATCTTATATTTATTACGCAGAGGTTCAAATAATAAATAAAAATATATTAATTATTCTAGTCACTTCTGCCTCATTTTTATGAAATGTCATTTTGTAAAATCTTAACAGTAATATTTCTGCTTTTGAATCTATAATATCCCAATTCTTATTTACATTTTGTACTCACATTGCAGGCTGCATTTATTTAATAATGTATAAAAGTATACTTTGCGGTAGTAAAAGATATAATACTGAAATGTCTTCAGAAATTCATACCACTTCTGATAACTTGCTGTTACACACTGGACGTTTGAATTTTTGTAAAATATTCTCTTCGGTTCCTTTTCCTGGGACCATCGTGGAATTAGCCGGCGCTATTATTGTTTAATCTAAGGAATATTCATAATAAATAGCGGAAGATTCAATATTAAACTATAATCTAAGTATGGGTCTATTTTTAAAAATAGCTTGGATACTATTAGAGAAGCTTAATTTCCATTCTTGCAAGAATGGCTCGAGAGTTCATGAATCAAGAGTGGATAAGAATTGGACTGAACTGAACTGTTGTCTAAAGGTTTTATTATATCGATAAAGGATCTGCAATAATTTTTTATCGAAGGAAAGAATTGAGCTGTCCTAATATAATTTTTATTTTCAGGAAAAACATTGATATTGCTTATTCATCTTAGCGTCATAGAATTTATAAAAAGGTGTCCAATCACGACGGATATACTTGTCTTTTTTTCTCCTGATCTTCAAACAGCTATATTGTATTCCCTATATTCGCTTCTTCTATAATGTTTAAGGTAATGTCTATAGTTAAGAATCAAAATTCTAGTTTTATTCACTATCATTTTGGATGTATTGAAATTGCTAAACAATTTATTTTTATTTTACGATAGAATGAAAGCTAATACTGACATGTCCTTAGAATGTCAAGTTACCTATTGGCTCATATTTATGTGATGTTCTATATTGTTAGGTCATTTCTGTAATTGATAGTTTAACGAAATATGCAATTTCTAGTTGTAGATGTCATTATGACAAACGAATGAACTGTAAGCAAGGTCAAAGCTCAGAAATTTGCAAGATTTATAATTTTGTGTCTTTAACTGTTTGCAGTATTTTATATTAATTATGTAGTGGTTCAGATAATGAATACTAAAATGTCTATTTGTAAAATGTTAGAAAGGATATTTTTTTTAAATCTATAATATCTTCATGCTTACTTAGATTTTATATCCAAAATTGTAGGTTGCATTCATTTAACAATGTATAAGAGTATACTATTTGGTTGTAAAAGATATGTAACCGAAATGTCTTTAAAAATTGATACTATATCTGATAGCTCGCTGGTACAAAGTGAACATTCTAATTTTTGTAAAATATTCACATTGGTTTCATTTTCTGGAAACATTATGCAATAAGCCTGCACTGATTTTGCTTAATCTGAGGACATAGATAATAAGCGGAGGCAGGTTGAAACTTAAACTTTCATGATTGCAAGGATCCGAGAGGTTTGAGAGTTCATGAATCAAGAGCGTGAAACAATCGGATTAAACTGAACTGTCGTCAAAAGGCTTCAAAATATCTATAAGGGTCTGGAATAACTTTTTATTTGAGGCATAAATCTGGCAGTTGTAATATAAACTTTATCCTCAGGACAAAAATTTATATTGCTTATTTATCTTTGCGTCATAGACTGTATGGAAAAGTGTTTAATTGGGGAGAATATACTTGTTTCAATTTCTCTCTCCCGATTTTCAAACAACTATATTGTATCTTCTATACTTGTTTTGTTTTTTTTTTGCCTCTAGTATGAACGACTGTTCCTAATTCGTCTTTATTAGAAGCTCGCGCGGTTTGTCTGAGGATTAGATAGCAATTTGTATCATATTTATATCAATATTTAGATTCAAACTTAGCAGCTTTCACATTAAAATAAGTCTTTAACTCTTATTTAGAATAGAATTAATTTTTTTAGTGCATCACATTTTATTAAACTACGACAGTATAAATAAAAAATATTGCATGATGTAGACCATAATGTTTTAACTGATGTCGATAGTTGAAAATCCAAATTCTTGTTCTGATGACTATTATGTTAGGATGTATTGAAAATGCTTAACAGTCTATCTTTATTCTATGATAGAATCAAGGTCAATACTGACATGTCCTCAGAATGTCCATTTACCAATCAGCTTATATTTATGTGATGTTTGGTATTGTTAGGTTTTTTCTGAAATTGATGGTTTAACGAAATATGCAATTTCTAGTTGTTGATGTCATTTTGAAAAACGAATGAACTGTAAGCAAGTCTAAAGCTCAGAAATTTGCAAGATTTATCAATTTATATCTTTAAGTGTTTGCAGTATTTCATTTTAGTAATCACTATAGTTAGTACCCACACTTTGATTTCACATTTCTTGAGAAACTTGATAATGTACTGCATTACCGTAATATTTGAATTGATGAGGAAACTCTTGGGCATTTCTGATAAATGTGGTTTACATCTTGTGTGTAGTAACCACAGGTGCACGACGTGCTGCTAGCTACTTTAATCTTAGCCAAAGACTCGTAGTGTCCACTACGACATCTATATATCATGACAACAACTTTCCTGTTTAAGTCGAATTTTAAACCTTGGTAGCGGGGAAGTGAATAGTACACAGAAAAAAAGTAAGAAGCTTCTGCCTTGTACCCGAGTAGATGTTGCCTAGTAAACTCAAGTAATGCAGTTTCACAAATTTATTCAGTTTAATTTGATTTGTTTAACAGACATTAATCATAATTTTTATTCTTAAATTAAAAGAAATCATACTAATATAACAAATAAATTTTTACGTCGAAACTATTTCCAAATTTTAATATTCATTTATGTAAAGAATCATAACCTCACTTTGATCGCATCAATTGTAAAAACTTTTAGTTTTGAATAATTTCAATTTGAAAAACGTGGTAAAATATACAGAAACCTATGGAGAATATTTAGTTTTAGTTGATTATTTGACTAGTTAAATATCCAATTGATAAAAATCTGATTTAAAAAACAAATGTGCATATTTTAGTCACTTACTATTGCATTTTTTAAATTAATAGGTTAAATAATTAATTAAAACTTAATATTTTCCATAAGATTTCCTACACTGAGTAGACATTTTTTAGCTAGCAGAAGGCGCCAGTTGTAATGCCAATTGTGACACAGATTTTTACTCAATTTGTAAATTAAAATCGACTAACTTTTCAAAAAACATTAGACTGCATATACACATTTCAATTTTTTTATTACTGTATCGCTTGAAAATTTTAGTCTTACTAGTGACACAGAATAAAATCGATTGTCGTTCTTAAATCCATTGGAGCCTGCTCTTACTTTTGTATAAAATTTGAAACCCTTGATGCTTAAACACCAAACCTTTAACCTTTTAACTCTTAACCACTAAGGCTTGAATTTATAATCAAGACTCAATGCTCAATATTTAATCCTCAATTATGTATACGAGCTTCTCGTATTTATATAACTATATACTTCACTTTAAGTGACAGTAAGGGCCTTGGCAGGCTAAAAACATAAGACATAAGGAATCAGAAAATACAGTGCTAGTATATCTATATATACGAGGAATAAGAAGCTTACTCCTCCTTATTCCTCGCATATTTAGATATACTGGCAATGTATTTTCTTATTCTTTATGTCTTATGTTTTTAGCTTGCCAAGGCACTAACGCCAGTAAATACGTGGAATTTTGAATGCAGTATTAAGTAGTCGAACTGAAAAGTATATCTTATAACAAGCAAGGTACGCGGATTCACTAATATTGGACGATGAAGTTTGGAGTATGCATTATTAAGTCTCGACTATAAATTTGAGCTTAAATTCCGAAACCTTTAAACTACAAATCTTTTAACCCTTGAATCTTCTAACCCTAAACTCTGAACTCTTGAATCTTCTAACCCTAAACTCTGAACTCTTGAATCCTAAACACTTGAACTCTTAGGTTGGGATTCATAGACCTAACTCAATCAACATTTTACTTGAGTATTGATGTTACTTGAGTAACGTTTATAAATTTAAACAAATATATTAAACCCTTAAGAGCATGTCGTAGCTGCCCCCCTCCTAATAATATTTTTATTTAAAGTTTATGATTAAACGGTACGTCAAATCAAGTTCTTTCACTACAATTAGAAAATTTGTAAGATTAATCCAGAGTGTGGACAATTTAAAGAATTTACCAAAACACTACACATAAAAAGTTATAAACAAAATTTTGATGTATAGTATTTTGAGGTTAGGTTTATCGAGCTTGATATCTAATTTTCATTCAAAGTTCATGACAAAATAACAAACTTAAATGATTTTTTATTTTAACAAAAATTATTGGCTTAGCATAGCTTTAGTGCGGACAAATTATTATATTTATTTAAATAGATGAATTTAAACAGATATCACCAGAATAAAAAAAGCGAAAATTGATTCCAACAGCTCCAACATCTCGTTTCGGCCGTATAGTTCTGTCCTTGTCTAATCTAAATTATCGTTAGGCCCATCAAACGCTAAAAAAATATAGGAACAGGAATAGTTATAAGAACAAATATAAGGAATAACGTCGTTATTCTTATCATGGCGAAGAAATAACCTATACAACTTCTCATTAGTTTTGTTCAGAAGTTGTAGGTCATTTCTTCGCTATGATAAGAATAACGACGTTATTCCTTATATCTGTTCTTATAATTATTTCTGTTCCTATTAGTCCGGATTTCCTCCTATGTGCCCGTGGCCGATCGAGGTCCACGGATCCACCCAATTTAATTATATGTATTTAGACCCCCTGAACACGAAAAACAAGGGTGGATCACTTGAATCGTTGCCAAATTTTCAATATCAACAAATTTTTACAACAAATAAAAAAATTCATTGTTGCTACAAAAAAATTTTTTCCGCATTTTTTAGTTAATTTTGAACAAAATGTTCTATATCAAGCCCATATCTAAACTGCTTAGGTTTAGAGATAAAAATTAAGAAAGTTTGAAAAATTGCGATTTTTCGAAATCTTGACTTAGCATCATGGGGACATTACTAATTCTATTATTGCCTATCATGGCTTAAACTATTCTTTCAAACATATTTTAAGATAAAAGATTTACGAGCCTGCTACCATTTGTAGTTGTACAGTAAATAAAAAACGAATGTATATTTTTAGATCTTATGCATAAAAAACGATATTAGTCTAAGCGCTTTGGAGTTTACTACTTAAAAGGAGAACACCACAGCTTTGGGGAAAGCATTCGGCTGAAACTGCAGAGTATGATTTTTAGATAAAAAAAAAGAACCCATGTTTTTTCTTTTCATCAAATAGGTCCTCTAGATAAAGATATAGACATTTTTACGAAAATGTTGCAGAAAGTAAAACTTTTACAAAATAATATATAAAAGATAAAATGAAGTACAGGTTTAATACTTGAATTTAAGCTTTGTTTCATTAAAGAAGCTTTTGTGGTTCAAAAACTGCGCCTAATTGAAAATTACTCCGTGTATGTTCATATTTTCAGCATGTAATATATATTGAATTTTTTACGCTATTTCATTAGCAAATTTTAATCATCTGTAACTTTTGAACCAGATGAGATTTTTCAATACAATAAAGCTTAAATTTAAGTATTTAACTTTGTAAAGTACTGGTCGGAGACAAAACTTTTATTGTTTGAAGTATCAAAAAAAGCGTCTGCGCGCATGCGCTATAGTTTCAACTTTTAATTCCGACTATGCGCACAGACGTGGCGCGTTATATGAGTACACGCACACACTAGTCGTCGTTAACCCATCTGTTTATTACGTTAACTTGAATAGCGTATCCTTATAGAGATTAATCTATAAAGATGATATTGCGTATATAATAATTTTAGATTGGTGAAATAAAATTCAAGACTTTATTTTAATTTTGAAACTTATTTATATTTTATATATATAAGAAGCTGGTCGGAGCGATGTGCACACGACCGATTACAAAGTGTAACTGACTCTATTTAGGTAAAAACAAAACGCTCGTTCTATAGAGGTAAAAAGGTACAGTAGGAAAATCTCCAACGTATTCCTTTTTTATTAATTTCGGGGATTTCCAAATGGACGAAAAACTAACGGTATTCTGGAAATTTTATATTGTTTAACTGCTATAAGAGGGTCAAAACATGTGTACGAATTTTTATAACTACGGTGCGAGTAAATACATTCATTTTAGACCCAGACAATTCGCCGTACAATAAAAATCGGACTTAACACATTTTCAGATCAAGATTAATGTTATATAGAAAAAAAATACGAAAAGAAGTTATAAAACAAAAATATTACTGGAAAATATCAATTGTAAAACTTAGTGACAAATATTATTTTCGGTACAATAAACATTTGAAACCTATAGAATAACGCTACACAAAGGAAATATATAAACGTGTTCGTAGGTATATGTGATGTAAGGAAATTCAAAGACTTATGTCCGCTACACCATCACTACTCTCTGTTGGTTTCACGTGCTTAGATTCATATATTTCTATAGACATTTTCTATTTGTATATATGTTTGAGTTGTAATTTCTCGAAAACGGTACCAGCAAGATATAAAAGTGATAAAAGAAGAACACGAGAAATTAAGAGACAAAGTAAAAAACGACAAAGCCAAATGGGAACAAGAAAGAAAAGAATTGACAATTAGGAATAAAACACAAGAAGCAAACATAGAAGAATTAACAAAACAAACAGAAGAAATGACAGTAAAAATAGGAGAATTAGAAGAGAAAATTAAAGAAATGAACGAAAAATTAAACGCTGCAATAATATCACAGGACGACACAAAGGGAGACATGACAGACGAATTTTACATGTACGACCAAATAGATGGCGCCACTGGTTCCAGCTGGAGCCTTAGAAGTGCGTCGAGTGAAAAAAGTGTACGAAGCAGACTAAGCGGACGAAGCGCAACAAGAAGCACAACGAGCAGGTTTAGCAATGTTTCAGATACATTAACAGAAAGAGAGGTAACACAGATGAAAAAACTTTTATATGATAAAGACAGATTAGATAGGGCACATAACATTGTATTAAAGGGTATGAAAGAACAGATAGGAGAAATTGAAAAAAATGAAATATATAAAAATGATTTAAAAGGGTGGGCTGAAAGGTTTCTCGCGATGAAGATAGGAATTAAAGTAAATATAATAAACGCAAGAATCAGCGGGGGTATAGATAGAGTGATTATATTAAAACTAGGTAACGAAGAAGAAAAGAAAGAGGTAATGAGAAATAAATCAAAATTAAAAGGGACAAATATTTATATCGAAAATGACTTGAACTTTGAAGATAGAAAAAGACAGGAAGAAATAAAAAAATGGGCCTATGAAAGAAAAATAAATAATTGGAATATTAAAATAGGAATAGGAAGGGTGTCAGTAGAGGGAGAGTGGATTAAGTGGGAAGATAAAAACAGGTTAAATAAAATCGAATACGAAGAGACGAAAAGAAAACTAAACGAACTTAAAGAAAGAGAAAGACAACAGACGACAAACGTCACGGAAACACATGACGGCACAGAGACTGATAACCAAATAAATTTCGAAAAGCCCAGGGATGGTACATAGACAATGAGGAAAATTTTAATAAAACAAAAAGGGATAAGACAGATACTAAACATAAGCTAAAAGATGTAATATACAATAAGATTGATAATAAAAATAAAAATGTAAATAGAAATAAGAATATAATCATTAACAAAAACAAAAATAAAGAAAAACATGAAATAAAACGTAATGTAAATAAAAAGATAATGGTTGAAAAAAAGAAAGAAAGAAAGAAAAAAAATAGACGAGGAAAAAAGTACATGTAATATATTAGAATTAACAAAAGATAAAGATTATAGTAGACATAAGATAAACGATAAGCTTTGTAATGAAAATATATGCAAAAATAATTATAACCTAGTAACAAAAGTAAATACGAGTAGAGAGTTAATAAGAGGGAAAAAAGAAAAAGACACAAATAAAAAAATAGGAAAAAAAACAGAAAATAAAAGTAATAATAATAAAAAAAAATTTTTATTTTGGAATGTAGCAGGGATATATAACAAGGATGTCGAATTTTGGGAATATATAGGAGAAAATGATTTTGTGAGCCTGTCTGAAACTTGGGTAGAAAATAAACACATTGAGTATGTAAAATCAATATTACCGGTAGAATTCGAGTGGGAAATTATTGAGGCAAAAAAAACACACAACAAAGGGAGGGCGACAGGTGGATTAATTATAGGAATAAAGAAAAACTGGACTAATATAAAACATATTAAGACAAAATTAGTACAAGAGGGCTTGATAAAAACAGAGATCATAGATGAAAAAGATAATTATATAATATGGTCAGTTTACAACTCAAAAAACACAGACAAAATAATAAATAAACTCGAAGAAATAGAAGAAAATGATAAAAGAAAAGTGATAATAGGGGGAGACTTTAACATAAGAATAGGTGAAAAAGGTAAATACATAAACTTAGATAGAGACGGCGAATATGTATATAGAAAAAGTAAAGACAAAAAATGCAGCAACAACTGGGAAAAAATAACTGATCTATGCGAAAACAAAGAATGGAAAATACTAAACGGCAACACATCAGGAGACAGAGAAGGCGAATACACATTCATAGGTGCAAGAGGCTCGACAGTAATAGACTATATTATTGTTAATGATGAAATATGGAATGAAGATAAAACCTTTGAAATCCAGGAAAGAGTTGAATCGGATCATTTACCACTCGTATTAAAAATTAAAAAAGAACAAACAACAACAGGTAGAAATACAACAGAAACAGAAACAGAACAGATAAAAAAAATCACCATTTGGAATGAAGAAACAATAAAAAGATTCCAAGAAAAAACAAAAGAATTATGCAACGAAATAATAGAAATAGAAGAGGACAATGTAGAAACCAGATGGAGAGACACTAAAGACATAATTGAAAAATCATGGACTCAAGAAATAAAAAAATATAGAAAAAGAAAGTTAGGGTACAAAACATGGTGGAACAAAAACTGCACGAGAGCAAAAAGGAAGACAAAAAAAGAATATAGAAAATGGAAACTAGGTAAATCTGACAAAAATAACTATCTTGCAGCAAGAAGAGAATGAAAAAATATATGTAGAATAAGCGAACAAGAATGGAAAGAAAAACAACTAAAAGAGTTGAAAAACATCAAAGGAGAAAGCCAAGTATGGAAATATATTAGTAAACATAGAAAAAAGAAAAGAAAGATAACTAATAAGAATGAGATAACAATAGAGCAATGGGAAACTCATTTTAAAAGATTATTAAAAGGATCAAGCAACAGAAAAACAGGAGAAAAAAGAAACCCGGTTACTGATAACACAGAAAAAGAAAAAGAGAAAATCACGGTTGATGAAATAAAACTGGCGTGGAAAAACTTAAAGAAAAACAAAGCTCCTGGTTGGGACAACATACCTAACGAGGTATGGCTAAATGGTAACGAAGAATTAACAAATAAATTAACTGCAATAATAGGAAAAATATGGGATGGAGAAGAAATACCTGAAGACTGGAAAACCGGAGTTATAATTACAATACACAAGAACGGGGACATAAATGACACAAATAACTACAGAGGATTAACGCTGCTCCCAACAGCATATAAAATATACGCTGAAGTAATTAGGAGAAGACTAGAAGCTGAGGTAGAAAAAAAAATTTATTACCAGAATGTCAAGCAGGATTTAGGAAAGAGAGATCAACTATAGACAACATATATATACTAGACCACCTGATTAGGAAAAAGAAAAAACAAAAACAAAAACTATACGCATTATTTATAGATTTAAAAAAAGCATTTGACACTGTTAATAGGAAAAAACTATGGGAAATACTGGAAAAAATAGGAGTAAGTAAATATTTAATCGAAAGACTAAAGGGACTATATGAAGAAACGAAAGCTAGAGTGAGAACGGAGAAAGACACAACGGAAGACTTCTGGATAGAATTGGGACTAAGACAAGGTTGCGTTTTAAGCCCAATTTTGTTCTGTTTATACATAAGTTAATTAGATAAAGAATTTAGAAAAAGAAACATTGGAGGTGTTAAAATAGGAAATACGAGAATCTGGAGTTTGGATTATGCAGACGATATAGTGCTATTAGCGCTAAATAGAGAAGCACTGATAGACATGATGCACATCTTAAAAAAATTTTTTAAAAAATTTTAAAAGAAAGAGACCTGTTGCTAAGTCCGGAGAAAAGTAAAGTTCTGATTTTTAACAAAAAAGGTAACGAAAAAAAAGAAACTTGGACATGGGAAGGAAAACATATAGAAGAAACGAAGACATTTAAATACTTAGGATTTACATTCAACTCGAAAGGGAATCATAAAGACCACATAAAAGAACTGAAAAAGAAAGGAATAGCTGCAACCAAAGAAATATGGGGATTAGGAGAAAGAGCTTGCAAATGGGATATAAAAAGAAGAAACATGCTATTTAATTACCTAGTAAGAAGCTTAATGGAATACGGAGTAGAAATTTGGGGATGGGAAGAAAAAAGTGAGCTGGAGAACATTCAATTGACTTACTGGAGATAGGTATTAGGACTTGACTTCTGTACAGCCAAATATTTAATATATAAAGAAATGGATATAGAAAAACTAAAAGGTAGATGGGCCGTCAGAGCATTAAAATACGAAAATAAAGTAAGAAATGAAGAAGAAACAAGACTAACAAAAATTTGCTGGAATGAAAAAAAAGAGAACGGTAAAGAAGATGATTATATGAAAGAAAAAGAAAGCTACTTAAACAGCTTAGGAATAAGCACAATTGAGATAGAAAGAATAAATGAGTTCAAAAAGGTATACGCAGAAATGCTAAGGAGAGAAAGAAATACAAGGACAACTGACAATAAACAAAATAGAGAAATCAAGATATAACAAAAGATACAAGGAAATAATGACAATAGGCAAACCAGAGTATTTGAGTAAAGAATGTAGGAATTATAAGGAAATAGCCAAAATCAGATGTGGAAACTTTGAAAAAGCGAATAAATACTGGGTACCAGAGGAAAAAAAAATGTGCGTACTATGTAACAGGGAAAAAAGCACCCTAACACATATGTTAGATAAATGCATAATCATAGAAAGCTACAAGACAGGCTCACATAAGATAGGATATAGGGATCTTGAAAAAATTTGGGAAGGTAAAAACAATGAGATAATAATTAAGCTGTTTAAAAAAATTGAAAAAGAAATAGAAAAGAAGAATAGAATAGAAAAATAGAAAAAATAGGGAAAAAAGAAAAAAGAAAAAATTAATTAAAGGTACTGAGATGTTGAGATTAATGTTAAAAAAAAATATAATGTATGTAATAGAAATAAATAAAAATGTAAAAATGTATGTAATTATTATAAAGTAAAATGATGTAAAATAATGTAATGTATAAGATAAAATGTAAAAGATAATATGTAAAACACAAAATAGAACAACATAATTTAATTTAATTTAATGTAATAATAATAGAATAAGATATGATGTATTGCGATATATTATGATGTATTTTGTACACAAACAAACAAAACTGTAACATAACTGTAATAAACATGTATACACTCAGGTCCATTTCTGGGCTATGTAAAGCTGAAATTTAATAAATATATATATATAATAATGTATTTATTCTCATTGATGCTTTTGAGATAGAAATTCAAAAGCCATCTAATCCTGTTCAACAAGCACTTACATAGTCAGAATACAAAAAGTACAATACTCTTAAGAGCAGGCCGGAGTAGAATTTGATACCGACCGAGTAAAAATAGAGTTTTTTGTTATTTACTCAAGTATTAATCGATGTATCTTCAAATTAAAGGTTGAGCGCAATAGATATTATTATGAACATCTATGCACAAGAAAAAAAAATTCTACCGCTTTGTTTTTGAAAAAAGTAAGGAACGCCGAAGTAAAAGTTTATGTTTATAATATTTTCGCGTTCCTTACTTTTCTCAAAAACAACGCGGTAAATTTTTTTTCTTGTGCATACATATTTGTAATAATAATATCTATTGCGCTTAACCTTCAATTTGCAGATACACCGATTAATACTTGAGTAAATAACAAAAATCTCAATTAGACAAGGACAGCAAATCCGGCCTGCTCTTAAGTATTTAATAGATTGTACGCCAGATGGTTTAATGATTTTTATTTCAAAAGGTTATGGTGGTAGAGTAAGTGATACAATTTTATTTCAAGAGAGTCAAATTATGAATGTATTATCCGTAAATGTTGAAGTAATGGCTCATCGTGGTTTCAAACACATTGAAGAAATCCCTGTTGAAAAGAAACACGTGTTTTTTTCACGTGTAAAAAACACGTGAAAAAACACGTATATTTTACACGTGTTTTTTACATGTAAAATTTGCGTGTTTTTTCATGTCATTATTTCACGTGTATTTTTGAGATGTGTTTTTCACGTATTTTTTCATAGCTTTTCAAAGAGCTTCTACCGTCTGGCCTCTTATATCTGCGTCTTCCAAATTTGTGTAAGGGATGACAAAACTTAGAAAAACGCCACCTAGTGAATTAAAATCGCTATTAATGATCGATTACGTCGGTTTGACTTTAAGTCACTAGGTGGCGTTTTTCTAAATTTTGTCATCTCTTACACAAATTTGGAAGACGCAGATATAAGAGGCCAGATGGTAGAAGCTCTTCGAAAAGCTATGAAAAAATACGTGAAAAACACATCTCAAAAATACACGTGAAAAAAACACGTGAAATAATGACATGAAAAAACACGCAAATTTTACATGTAAAAAACACGTGTTTCTTTTCAACAGGGATACTCCAGAAAAAAAATTGCAGATTAATACGTCCACCAAGTGTATCACAATTAAGAATACCCAGTAAATCTGATGTTTTGGAGACAAAAAGGATAGCCAGTCTACGTATTCATGTAGAAAGAGTGACACGACGAGTGAGAGAATACAAAACGTTAGCACCTCATGCAACTATAGATTTATCGTACATAAATATAGTTGATAATATTGTTGAAATAGCCTGTGGACTTATTAATTTACAATCACCTATTATAAAAACATAAATATTAAAAATTTGTAAAAGAAATTTAATATTTAATTTAAATAAAATATTTTAAATCAATAATTTATTTTTTTAAATTTATGTACCTTTTACATTATTTAATACATTTTACCCTCAAGAAAACACAAATTTGTACATCATACGTTGTAGCAAATATGAATCTGACAATCATAAAAATTTAAAAGCAAAACAAAGAACATAATTTTTAAATAAACAAACTTAGTAGAGATAAAAAAATAAAATACTTATCTAATTTCTATATTAGTAAAATAACAATTAATTACAGATTTGTTTTAACGTATACATGTCTTAGTTTATTATAGGTTATACATTCTTGACACATCACATGTTGACACATCATGCTGCTTAGCAGACAGCAAACACCAGACACCTACTGCTACACACTATCTTTTGAGCTAGGTCTACAATACACATATTATCAGGTTACTTTATTTATAAATTAAAGCATAAAGATAATTTTATTTTTAAAATAATTAAATTCAACAAAAATTTTTACTAAAAACATTCTTTTATTTGTTAATTAAAAAAAATATAGTAAAATTTATTGAGCATTATTTTTTATTATTTTATAAAATAATTTAATATTTATACATCACAAACAGATTTCAACAATACAGGATAAATATTTTCTTTCCAGAATATAGTTGCTTTCTCAATCAATGAATTAATTAAATTTTCATCATAATCAACCCAATGTAAATGTAATTTTTATTATTTTCAAATCCAGAATCTGCAACACAAAATAAACCTTTTGTCTTCTCGGTGGCTAACATCTGTAATAATATTTGAGCATGAAACTTTTCATTCATTTTTCCTTCATTTAAGTAATTTTTAAACGTTTCTTCTTTACTTGGATACTTGATTTCAACAACAAAATCATTACTTACAGCATCAGGTGATGCTCCTAAAATTGGATGTGATGGAATCAATATTAATCCACATTTCTCAATATTAAAATTTTGCTTTTTAAGTTGAATGAAAACATTATCTTCTAAGTCTCGTCCCCATTTCATACTTATGTATCATAAGCTTTAGATGAACTAATTATTTTTTTTACTAAACTTCCATCGCTGGTCTTACATCTAGCAGCTTCATAAATATTTGAGGCTGTGTTTCCGCCCTATCTTAATTCATACCAAAGTAAATTTTTACTCTGATTTTTTGTATAATTCTCAACCTCTTTACACAAATTAATATCTAATTCATTCTTTGGATATTGCAGAAAATTTTGTACACAGTGGTCATCTTGTGGAACAAACGATAATAATAACTGATGAATTGACAGATTGTACAAATGTCTATTTAGTAAATTAATTTTATATCTTGAAAGATGTACATCTACTTGTTCTTTTTTAAATTTCATAATCATATCTCTTAAAAATGTCGAATCATCTGGTAAAGATGTAGTATATGAAGGTTGAGTTGACATTTCTGAGGCTAAAATAAATTTTTTACTAGTTCCAACACCAGATAATACTGATTTTTTCCAATAACAAGTAACATCAGTTGTTGATGGCTCTTCAGTGCGTCTGTGAAGCCACATTAAAAAAGCAAATGCATGTTTACATCCACCTTTTGAAAAACAAATTATATGTTTATCAATAATAGTATATGTAAACAAAATATTAAATTAAATAATTATAATACTATACCTTCAGCAGCTGCACAGTCCGCACATTCCAGATTTAAAATTGTTTTCTCAGTCTCATTAATTGTTAATGTAACTGAATAACTTTCTTGCCTTACTTTATGTTCTGAGCAAATTTTAGCTTTCACTATGCAAATTTCTCCTTCTCTTTTTACGCGAACATAACCTATGGCGTTGCCCCATAACTTTCTCTTGAAGATCTTTATCAATAAAAACACAATTAAATTTAATAATTAATAAAAAATAACAATTTAATTTAATATTTTCACTACAATTTTTAATACTTACACGTCTGCTTTTACTCCGCGTATTTCTGGAGCATTAAAGCGATCATCTATACTTATAAATTCGTAAATCATAAAAATTTCTACTTTAGGAAGGTTTCTTGAATCAGCTTTATAAAACTCTTCTTCTAATTCATTTGTCATATTGCATTGCGTTCAATATATTAAATAAATTTTTGCGATTTATTACTAAGCTAATAATGTTGAAATTGCAATAGTCAACAGAAAACTGAAGTAATATTAAAACGCTTGGCAAACTAATTCCAAAACAAAAACAGCTGACATTCTATACTTTTAGAGTCAACAAGCTATTGTAAATAGCGGGAAATTATGTGAAAATCGTTAAAACTTGACTTTTCTTATGTAAAAATTAAAAAATTATGTGTTTGTGACGTTATAAGATGACTGACCAATCAGAAACGTTTCGGCGTCACGTGATCGAGTTTAAAAATTTACATTTTTAATAATTTTTTTCTCGTTGTAAATAAGCTCAAAAAAATCTGGAAAAAAAATTTACTACATAAAAAATAATAAACTTTCTGAAAATAATTTTTTTTAAATTCATGAAACATCCTAATTGTTTACATTTTAATATTAGGTATTTTATTACTATAAAAAGAATATGAAAATATAATATAAAATGCTAATCTGATATTATATATAATTAAATTATTAAAAAAATTTATTACTTTTTCTGGAAAATATTTTATCGTAATAATAATCTTTAATATATTATTTAATAAAATACTATTTCTTAATAGTAAATAATATCAAAAATAACATATTGAAAATTATTTTAGCAATGTGAGCGCGAGTTTCTCTAATCAACGATCTATAAAAACATCTACTATACACTCATAAAGATGCTCAAATGAAAGTCCTTAGTTGTAATAATAAAGATACTGAAAGCAGTATCTGCATTTCTAGTACTAGTCGGATAAAATCCTATACTCAGTCTCATCAAAATTAGTATTGATGTAAGTCGTTGAAATTTCAGTACTAGGTATATATATTTTTATCGGGATACTCCATGTTTTTCTAGTGACTGACTATCAGAATTTATCGTACTATACTGAGAAGCAGTTTTTATGCTACTTCGGTTTCTCCGTGAAGAATAATTTTCTTTTAATTTAAATAAGCATAATCCTATTAAAAAGATCCAGCAGAATATCCAGTACAAATCCAGTCACATCCTGGTTTATATAGCTAGATATCCAGCTGGATCTTTTTAATTAATAATTATTAATGTACATATAAAAATAATAAATTATTTATACTTAACAACTTTGACTTTTCAACTCTTAAACCACTTAGAAATGATATATCACATTTAAAATCAAGAGCCTTGTGATATAATTTCATTAAAGGCACTCTTAAGTGCAATAATATTTGTCATTTTGCCAAATGTCTTTTCTTCTATTGAGAAATTCATTTGTAAGTTTAGTAATATATTTTGTACTATCTTCTCTTACTCCAATATTATTATATATATTTTCACAATCTAGAAACACATTTACATCACTTTCAGGGAAACCTAAATATGAACTTCTTGAATCAAATGCATATACTTCAGCATTAGGATATTTATGTATTACGGTTTCTTCAATTGACTCTAATAATATTTGTTCCTTTTCTTTTTCGTTAAATATTTTGTCTGATTCGGGTATCAGAAGTAAAATATAATCAAAATAAATTTCAACAATTTATAAATTTCTTTGGATTTAGACTGTTTTGAAAAATTACAATTGACCAAAGAATTTTTATGAATGACATCAGCATAATGTTGACTGTAATCAGATGAACCATACGAACAAAGTGAGCAAACAAAACAAACGTTGATTTTATTTTCTGCATTAACAACTTTTGATTTTTCTATATGCTCTGGTTCTTGTAAGTGCTTTATAAAACTGATTTCTTTGTGTATTCTTATATATATAACATACATTACATTTAAATCTATCAGCATAATACCAGATGTCTTAAAACATTTTTGAAATATTTTCAATCTTATCATCCAAACCAATTATTTCTTTATGAATTTCGATTTTGGAAACATGCTTACTTGATTTCATATGAGTTTCAATATCATTGTCATAATTTGATATTGTTATGTTACAGATTAAACACATGACTGACTCATCTGATTTTTCTTGTATCATAAATGATTTTTCAAGATCTAAATAGCTAAATCGATTTTGATTTTCTTTATCTTCTTTTTCCGCAACAGACAAGTTTGTAATATATACTTTCTGTTGCAGGTGATCATACAAAAACAATGGACGATCTCCTCCTGATTTAGATTTAAGTTTGTGACCCATTTATCAACAGAACTTAAAGTCTTGTGTATATTTACATCTGACAATTCTGTTTCATCTAATTTGATATGACAGAAATTTAATGCATGTTACATTGCCACTTCTGAACATCGAATCACAGTTTCTTTATTAGTTTCTATAATGACAAGTCACTTTTCTCAAAATATTTGTCCTTCATAATATCTAAAGAAGAGTTTTTTAAAATTTTGCAGAAATCGTACATTATATCTGTGGGTGCAAATATTGTTGCAGTTTTTGCATCAGCTTTTTTTATATGTATGATTAAAAATTGAAGAACCTAATGTAAATGATGTTTCTTGATTTTCATATAATTTATTGTCATTTTTTACAAATTTGTATGACTCTATAAGAGATTGGTTAATAAGTACTGAATCACCAAAATGAATACTATTAGCCAATTTCAATTTTACTAATTTCATGGATGCTTGAGAATCTTCTACCGAACAATAGCCTTTTTTTCCTTCTTGAATTCATTCATTTAAAAACGCCTGGGCAAGAACTTTTAATTTAATCTTACCATATCTGTCTCCACTTAAATTAAAAATCACAGATGTGTCAATAATGTAAGGATGCATCATTTTTAGAGCATGCATATCCAAGTTAAGACTCTGTCCTACAAGTATAGTATCAGGCAGAAGTAATGCTCTTCTGAATCTTTGTACATCAATTAATTTTGTTGTTACATCTTCTAACATTTTTACTGTAATACCACTAAAACAAGTGAAATAATCAACAATTTCATTATCTGGTTTTACAAGAGTGTCGAAATATATATTTAATTTTTCATCATCTTGTAAGTACTAATAAACCTGTAGTTGTCTTACACATTTCACAATCCAAACCAAACGTTTGTGATCTTGAATTCACTTCAGCATATTCATCTTTGGTTAATACATAATTTGCGTATCTTGTTGCAAGTCTACCTTTCAAAGGAATTGGATAATTTTCTGCTACTAGTTGACATGATTTATTTATACTTATTTATTTATAAATTTATAACTATACTTTTATCATCATAACCTATTTATATTTTTTACTATATACAAAATTTATTTTATATGCATCATCTGAATCTAAAGACGTATTTAATTTATTTTCGCCAACATTTTTCAATTTATTAAACAACAAAGAATAATTTGGAGTTGATTTTCTGCTATTTTTACTAAATGTTTATTTGATGATACTTTCATTGGAATGGATAAAACTCAATGATTAATCAGATTTCAATTTTGGCTGAGGTTTTTCAAAGCTAATCATATTAATATTCCTCCAATAACATTTTTCTTCCTCCTTTTATAGGCAATGTACTCCAATCTCATGACTCATGATGGCCAAGGTGACGTTATCGTTGTCATATTCATCTAAACAACACCGCTCTTTTAAAACTGTTATATTGATTGAAAATTTTCTAAACTTGATATGGCTCTCATAGTATTGAATGTCAAAATTATTAACAATCTTTGCAGCCACAGAAAGCAAGAGAACAAATTAATACGTAAAGTATGAAAACAATTCTATTCCAATATATTATAACATAGTCTGTTACGTAACTTCAATGCAGAATTTCATAACTATTAAAATGTAAATCTAAATCAAGTAAAATGTACTTGAATTTAAAAAAAAAAAAAAATTTACTAAAAACAGAATTATATAAATTGTATTTTATCTGTGCATGGAAAGAATTGAATTCACTATTCAAAATAGCAGTATTATAATGTTGCACAATTGACGATAGACTTTATACTGTTGATTAATATTTGCTCCAACAATTTGCTGTGACCATTATTGCTCATGATAAGGATGAAGGGGATGATGGTCATCATAATAAAATATATCATTTTACATAAATATTTTTGACCGTGCTTAAAATTTTGCAGTTATATATGTTTATATATGTTTCTTACAGGATAGAAAATTTGAATTTTATACCATAATAAAGAATTAATTTCAACATTTAATATTATTCAATTTTTATTATAATCATTTACATTTTATAAAAAACAATCACAACTAGAAATCGCATAATTTGTAGAACCATTAATTGCAGATTGATGGCTGGAAAACCTGAAAATATCAATCAACACATAAATAGAAGCTAATTGCTAAATGAAATTATAAGGACATAGCAGTATTGACCTTCATTCAATTATGAAAGAGAAATAGACTATCTAGCATTTTTAATAATCCCAATATGATAGTGATCAGAATCAAAATTCGGATTTATAACTATTGACATTTATTAAAACATTATGGTCTACATCAGCAATGCAATATATTATATCTATACTGTCATAGTTCAATAAAATGTTATGCACTAGAAAGTATTAATTCTATTCTAAATAACACTAAAACGCTTATTTCAATAAGATAGCTGATAGGTTTCAATCTAATTAGTACAATAAATATGATACGGAATGGTATGTAAATGTTCAAATAACCACGAAAACTTCTGATAATGAAAAATTCGGAACAGTCCTTTATTCTGGTAGCTTGAAAAAATAAAACGAGTACAGTTGATATAATATAGCTGTTTGAAGATCAGAAGAAATTAATTAAGTCAAGTATATCTGCCCCAATCAGACACTATTTCATACAGACTATGACGCTAAGAAAAATAAGCAATATATGTTTATCCTGAGAATAAAGTTTATATTAGGATTGCCACATTTTTGCCTCAAATAAAAATTTAGTACGAACCATTATAGCTATGTTGAAGCATTTTGACAACAGCCCTATTTAGTTTCATGCTTTAGTGTTCACTATACATGAGCTTCTTAAAAGCGTGAAATTTTAAGATTCATCTAATAGTGGACTAGCTAATATTTAAAATAAACCTACACTAAGATCATAGTTTTATGTTAAACCTTGCTACAGATGTTATTTATGTTTTCTAATTTTGGCAAAAGCGGTGCGGGTTTATTCCAGATAACTTCAAAAAATAAAACAAATTTAAACATATAACAAAAATTAAAATGTCCATTGTGTACGAGCAAGGTATAAGTAGTGGTAATGATTTTTATGACATTTTAGTTATATGTCTTTTACAACGACATAAGATTCTCTTGTTTATTGTGAAATAAATGCAGCCTACAATTTTCGGTATCAAATGATAGTGAGCATGAAAATATTTCAGGTGCAAAAGAAAGAAGTCCTTGTTAATATTTTACAGATAGAACTTTCAAAATAATAAGCCAGAAGTGTCTTGAATAATTAAAATATCTTTATTTAATATCTGAGCCACAATACAATAATTGTATTACTGTTTATTCGTTTTTCATAATAACAACCACAACTAAATATTGCATAATTTGTAGAACTATTGATTGCAGATTAATGGCTGGGAAACCTGAGAATATCAATCAACACATAAATAGAAGCTAATTGGTAAATGAAATTATGAGGACATAGCAGTATTGACCTCCATTCTATTATAAAATAGAAAAAGACCATCTATAATTTTTAATAATCCCAATATGATATGATCAGAATCAAAATTCGGATTCATAACTATTGACATTTATTAAAACATTATGGTCTTCATCACCAAAGCAATATAATTTATCTCGACTGTCGTAACTCAATAAAATCTTATGCACTAAAAAGTATTAATTCTATTCTAAATAACACTAAAACACCCATTTTAATGAGAAAGCTGCTAGGTTTTTATCTAATTAGTACTATGAATATGATACAGATTGGTATGTAAAATGTCCGAAAAACCACGAAACTTTCTGATAAAAGAAAATTAGGAGCTATCCTTTATACTGGTAGCTTGAAAAAATAAAACAAGTACAGTCGATATAATATAGCTGTTTGAAGAGCAGGAGAAATTAATTATGTCAACTATATCTGCCCTAATCAGACACTATTTCATACAGACTATGACGCTAAGATAAATAAGCAATATTTATATTTGTCCTGAGCATAAAGTTTATATTAGGATTGCCAGATTTTTGCCTTGAATAAAAAGTTAATCCATACCCGTAAAGATATTTTCAAGCCTTATGACGACATTGCAGTTTAGTCTCATGCTTAAGTGTTCACTATGCATGAGCTTCTTGGAAGCGTGGAATTTGAAGCTCCATCTAATAATGGACTAGCTGATATTTGAAATAAACCTCCACTGAGATCATAGTTTTACTTTTACGTTAAACCTTTCTTCAGATGTTATTTATGTTTTTTATTTTAGGCAAAAGCGGTGCGAGTTTATCCCAGATGACTTAAAAAAATAAAACAAATCTGAATATATAACAAAAATTAGAATGTTCATTGTGTACCAGCAAAGTATCCGTAGTGGTAATGATTTTTGAAGACATTTTAGTTATATGTCTCTTTCAACGACATAAGATTCTCTTGTTTATTATTAAATAAATGCAGTCTACAATTTTAGGTATCGAATGATGGTGAGCATGAAAATATTTTAGATGCAAAAGAAATAACGTTATTTTTTTTTTTCTTTTTTTTCTGGTTCGCCCTATTGGCCCGGTGCAGCCTCTTGGCCAAGCTACTGACATCCTTGACCACCTCTAAGTCAGGATGTTTGCCTACCTTTATCTCTTACCTATATATTTGCTGTACCTATATTCTTACTACCTTTTTTCTTTACCTATTTTAATCTACCCATACCCGAAAAATCACAGACTGCCGCGTTCCTAGAACAGTCGGTAAGTAGATTTCTACGGTAGATTTCTGCATTTGCCCGAGCCTGAGCCTGTGACGTAGGAACAACTCCCCCAAGAAAAAACCTACGCCAGGAATATTTACCCATCACGCTCAGAAGTTCTTTTTCCGATGAAAAAACGTCTGAAAAAAATTTCAGGTGTTTTCACCGGGAATCGAACCCCCGACCATTCGGAGCGAATGTGTAGAGACCGTATGAGGCGTATGCCTAAGCCGGTTACGTCACAGACGCCCTACGTTATGGTTAATATTTTACTGATAGAACTTTTAAAATAATAAGCCAGAAGTTTCATGAATAATTAAAATATTTTCATTTATTATCTGATCTACTACATAATTTATGTATTACAGTTTATTCGGTTTTCATAATAACAGCCACAACTAGAAATCGCATTATTTGTCGAACCATCTATTCTATATTGACGGTTCGGAAAGCTGAGAATATCAATCAATACATAAGAAGGAGCTAATTGCTAAATAAAATTATAAGGACATAGCGGTATTAACCTTCATTCAATTATGAAATTGAAATAGACCATCTAGCATTTTTAATAATCCCAATATAATACTGATCAAAATCAAAATTCGCATTTATAACAATTGACATTTATTAAAACATAGTGGTCTACATCATCAATGCAATATATTTTATCCAGACTGTCATGATTCAATAAAATGTTATGCACTAAAAGTATTGATTCCATCCTAAATAACACTAAAACACTCATTTTAATAAGAAAGCTATTGGGTTTAAATCTAATTAGTACTATGAATATGATACGGAATGTAAATGTTGGAATAACCACGAAAACTTCTGATAAAGAAAAATTCGGAACAGTCCTTTATTCTGGTAGCTTGAAAAAATAAAACGAGTACAGTCGATATAATATAGCTGTTCAAAGATCAAGAGAAATAAATCAAGTTAAGTATATCTGCTCCAACCAGACACTATTCCATACAGACTATGACGCCAAGATAAATAAGAAACATTTGTTTATTCTAAGAATAAAGTTCATATTAGGATTGCCACATTTTTGCCTTAAATAAAAATTCAGCACAAACCATAATAGCTTTGTTGAAGCATTTTGACAACAGTCCAATTTAGTTTCATGCTTTAGTGATCACTATACATGAGTTTCTTAAAAGCGTTAAATTTTAAGCCTCATTCGATAGCGAACCAGCTAATATTTAAAATAAACCTCAACTAAGATCATAGTTTTATGTTATACCTCCTTTCAGATGTTATTTATGTTTTTCAGTTCAAGCAAAAGCAGTGTGGATTTATGCCAGATGATTCCGAAAAAATAAACCAATGTGAACATATAACAAAAATTAAAATGTCCATTGTGTACCAGCATGGTATTAGAAATGGTAATGATTTTTGAAGACATTTTAGTTATATGTCTCTTACAACGATATAAGATACTTTTGTATCCTATTAAATAATTGCAGGTTATAATTTAAGGTATCGAATGTTTGTTAGCATGAAAATATTTTAGATGCTAAAGAGAAAACGACCTTGTTAATATTTTACAGATAGAACTTTCAAATAATAAGTCAGAAGTTTCATAAATAATTAAAAAATTTTCATTTATTATCTAAGCTACTACATAATTTATGTATTACAGTTCATTTAGTTTTCATAATAACAGCCACAACTAGAAATCGCTTTATTGGTCGGACCATCTATTGCATATTGACGGTTCGGAAAGCTGAGAATATCAATTCATACATAAATAGAAGCTAATTGGTAGATAAAATTATGAGGACATAGTAGTATTGACCTCCATTCTATTATAAAATAGAAAAAGACCATCTATAATTTTTAATAATACTAATAAGATATGATCAGAATCAAAATTCGGATTCATAACTATTGACATTTATTAAAACATTATGGTCTTCATCACCAATGCAATATAATTCATCTGGACTGTCGTAACTCAATAAAATGTTATGCACTAAAAAGTATTAATTCTATTCCAAATAAAACTGAAACACCCATTTTAATAAGAAAGCTGCTAGGTTTCAATCTAATTAGTGCTATGTATATGATACGGATTGGTATGTAAATGTCCGAAAAACCACGAAAACTTCTGATGAAAGAAAATTAGGAGCAATCCTTTATCCTAGTAGCTTGGAAAAAAATAACAAGTACAGTCGATGAGATATAACTGTATGAAGATCAGGAGAAATTAGTTATGTCAAGTGCATCTGCTCTAATCAGACACTATTTTATACAGACTATGACGCTTAGATAAATAATCAATATTCATGTTTGTCCTGAGCATAAAGTTTATATTACGATAGCCAGATTTTTGCCTCGAATAAAAAGTTAATTCATACCCTCATAGATATTTTTAAGCCTTATGACGACATTCCAGGTTAGTCTTATGCTTTCCTGTTCACTATGCATGAGCTTCTTAGAAGCGTGAAATTTAAAGCCTCATCTAATAGTAGACTAGCTAATATTTAAAATAAACCTCAACTAAGATCATAGTTTTATGTTATACCTTCCTTCAGATGTTATTTATGTTTTTCAATTCAAGCAAATGCGGTGTGGGTTTATCCTAGATAATTACGAAAAAATAAACCAATGCGAACATATAACAAAAATTAAAATGTCCATTGTGTACCAGCATGGTATTAGAAATGGTAATGATTTTTAAAGACATTTTAGTTATATGTCTCTTACAACGATATAAGATACTTTTGTATCCTATTAAATAATTGCAGCTTATAATTTGAGGTATCGAATGTTTGTTAACATAAAAATATTTTAGATGCTGAAGAAAAAACGTCCTTGTAAATATTTTAGAGATATTACTTTCAAAATAATAAGTCAGAAGTTTCATAAATAATTAAAATATTTTCATTTAATATCTGAGCTGCTACATAATTTATGTATTACAGTTCATTCAGTTTTCATAATAACAGTCACAACTAGAAATCGCATAATTTGTAGAACCATTGATTGCAGATTAATGGCTGGGAAACCTGAGAATATCAATCAACACATGAATACAAGCTAACTGCTGAATGGAATCATGAGGACATAGCAGTATTGACCTTTATTCAATTATGAAATAGAAACAGATCATTTAGCATTTTTAATAATCCCGATATTATAGTGATCACAATCAAAATTCGAATTTATAACTATTGACATTTATTAAAACATTGTGGTCTACATCATCAATGCAATATATTTTATCTAGACTGTCGTAATTCAATAAAATGTTATGCACTAAAAGTATCAATTCTATTCCAAATAACCCTAAAATACTTATTTTAAGGAGAAAGCTGTTGGGTTTGAATATAATTAATACTATGAATATGATACGGGATGGTATGTAAATGTTCAAATAACCACGAAAACTTCTGATAAAGAAAATTAAAAGCAATCCTTTATCCTAGTAGCTTGGAAAAATATAACAAGTTCAGTCAATGAGATATAACTGTTTGAAGATCAGGAGAAATTAGTTATGTCAAGTGTATCTGCTCTAATCAGACACTATTTTATACAGACTATGACGCTAAGATAAATAAGCAATATTTATGTTCGTCCTGAGCATAAAGTTTATATTACGATAGCCAAATTTTTGCCTCGAATAAAAAGTTAATTTATACCCTCATAGATATTTTTGAGCCTTAACACGACATTCCAGTTTAGTCTCATGCTTTACTGTTCACTATGCATGAGCTTCTTAGAATCGAGGAATTTGAAGCCTCATCTAATAGTGGACCAGCTAATATTCGAAATAAACCTCAACTAAGATCATAGTTTTATGTTATACCTTCCTTCAGATGTTATTTATGTTTTTCAATTCAAGCAAATGCAGTTTGGGTTTATCCCAGATGAATACGATAAACTAAACCAATGCGAACATATAACAAAAATTAAAATGTCCATTGCGTACCAGCATGGTATCAGAAGTGGTAATGATTTTTGAAGACATTCTAGTTATATGTCTCTTACAACGACATAAGATACTCTTGTTTACTATTAAATAAATGCAGCATATAATTTAAGTTATGGAACGTTTGTTAGCATGGAAATATTTCAGATACTGAAGAGAAAATTTCCTTGTTAATATTTTACAGATAAAACTTTCAAAATAATAAGCCCGAAGTGTCATGAATAATTAAAATATCTTTATTTTATATCTGTGCCACTATATAATGATTGTATTACAGTTCATTCGTTTTTCGTAATAACAACCACAACTAGAAATCGCATAATTTGTAGAACCATTGATTGCAGATTAATGGCTGGGAAACCTGAGAATATCAATCAACACATGAATAAAAGCTAACTGCTGAATGGAATTACGAGGACATAGCAGTATTGACCTTTATTCAATTATGAAATAGAAAAAGATCATTTAGCATTTTTAATTATCCCAATATGATAGTGATCAGAATCAAAATTCGGATTTATAACTATTGACATTTATTAAAACATAGTGGTCTACATCATCAATGCAATATATTTTATCCAGACTGTCATAATTCAATAAAATGTTATGCACTAAAAGTATTAATTTTATCCTAAATAACACTAAAACACTCATTTTAATAAGAAAGCTATTGGGTTTAAATCTAACTAGTACTATGGATATGATACGGAATGGTATGTAAATTTTAGAATAACCACGAAAACTTCTGATGAAAGAAAATTAGGAGCAATCCTTTATCCTAGTAGCTTGGAAAAAAATAACAAGTACAGTCGATGAGATATAACTGTATGAAGATCAGGAGAAATTGGTTATGTCAAGTGCATCTGCTCTAATCAGACACTATTTTATACAGACTATGACGCTAAGATAAATAAGCAATATTCATGTTTGTCCTGAGCATAAAGTTTATATTACGATAGCCAGATTTTTGCCTCAAATAAAAAGTTAATTCATACCCTCATAGATATTTTTAAGCCTTATGACGACATTCCAGTTTAGTCTCATGCTTTACTGTTCACTATACATGAGCTTCTTGGAAGCGTTAAATTTTAAGCCTCATTCGATAGCGATCCAGCTAATATTTAAAATAAACCTCAACTAAGATCATAGTCTAATGTGATACCTTCCTTTGGATGTTATTTATGTTTTTCAATTCAAGCAAATGCAGTGTGGGTTTATGCCAGATAATTACGAAAAAATAAACTAATGCAAACATATAACAAAAATCAAAGTGTCCATTGTCTGCCAGCATGGTATTAGAAGTGGTAATGATTTTTGAAGACATTCTAGTTATATGTCTCTTACAATGACATAAGATACTCTCGTTTACTATTAAATAAATGCAGCATATAATTTAAGGTATGGAATGTTTGTTAGCATGGAAATATTTGGATGCTGAAGAGAAAACGTCCTTACTAATATTTTGCAGATAGAACTTTCAAAATAATAAGCCCGAAGTGTCATGAATAATCAAAATATCTTTATTTTATATCTGTGCCACTATATAATGATTGTATTACAAATGACCCGTTGTTCATCATAACAAACAAAACTAGAAATCGCATAATTTATATAACCATTGATTGCAGATTGATGGCTGGGAAACCTGAGAATATAAATCATCACATAAATAAAAGCTAATTGCTAAATAAAATTATGAGGACATAGCAGTATTGATCTCCATTCAATTATGAAATAGAAATAGACCATCTAGCATTTTTAATAATCCCAATATGATAGTGATCAGAATCAAATTCGCATTTATAACAATTGTCATAATTTACTAAAATTTTATGCTCTAAAAGTATTAATTTTATCCTAAATAACACTAAAACACTCATTTTAATGAGAAAGCTATTGGGTTTAAATCTAATTAGTACTATGAATATGATACAGAATGGTATGTAAATTTTGGAATAACCACGAAAACTTCTGATAAAAAAAATTAGGAGCAATCCTTAATCCTAGTAGCTTGGAAAAATATAACAAGTACAGTCGATGAGATATAACTGTTTGAAGATTAGGAGAAATTAGTTATGTCAAGTGTATCTGCTCTAATCAGACACTAATTTATACAGACTATGACGCTAAGATAAATAAGCAATATTTATGTTTGTTCTGAGCATAAAGTTTATATTACGATAGCTAAATTTTTGCCTGAAATAAAAAGTTAATTTATACCCTCATAGATATTTTTAAGCGTTATGAAGACATTCCAGGTTAGTCTAATGCTTTACTGTTCACTATGCATGAGCTTCTTAGAAGCGAGGAATTTTAAGCCTCATTCGATAGCGAACCAGCTAATATTTGAAATAAACCTCAACTAAGATCATAGTTTTATGTTATACCTTCCTTCAGATGTTATTTCTGTTTTTGATTTCAAGCAAAAGCAGTGTGGGTTTATCCCAGATGATTCCGAAAAAATAAACCAATGCGAACATATAACAAAAATTAAAATGTCGATTGTGTACCAGCATGGTATTAGAAATGGTAATGATTTTTGAAGACATTTTAGTTATATGTCTCTTACAACGATATAAGATACTTTTGTATCCTACTAAATAATTGCAGCTCATAATTTAAGATATCGAATGTTTGTTAGGATGAAAATATTTTAGATGCTAAAGAGAAAACGACCTTGTTAATATTTTACAGATAGAACTTTCAAATAATAAGTCAGAAGTTTCATAAATAATTAAAAAATTTTTATTTATTATCTAAGCTACTACATAATTTATGTATTACAGTTCATTCAGTTTTCATAATAACAGCCACAACTAGAAATCGCTTTATTGGTCAGACTATCTATTGCATATTGACGGTTCGGAAAGCTGAGAATATCGATTCATACATAAATAGAAGCTAATTGGTAAATAAAATTATGAGGACATAGTAGTATTGACCTTCATTCTATTATAAAATAGAAAAAGACCATCTATAATTTTTAATAATACTAATAAGATATGATCAGAATCAAAATTCGGATTCATACCTATTGACATTTATTAAAACAGTATGGTCTTCATCACCAATGCAATATAATTCATCTGGACTGTCGTAACTCAATAAAATGTTATGCACTAAAAGTATTAATTCTATTCCAAATAAAACTGAAACACCCATTTTAATAAGAAAGCTGCTAGGTTTCAATCTAATTAGTGCTATGTATATGATACGGATTGGTATGTGAATGTCCGAAAAACCACGAAAACTTCTGATGAAAGAAAATTAGGAGCAATCCTTTATCCTAGTAGCTTGGAAAAAAATAACAAGTACAGTCGATGAGATATAACTGTATGAAGATCAGGAGAAATTGGTTATGTCAAGTGCATCTGCTCTAATCAGACACTATTTTATACAGACTATGACGCTAAGATAAATAAGCAATATTCATGTTTGTCCTGAGCATAAAGTTTATATTACGATAGCCAGATTTTTGCCTTGAATAAAAAGTTAATTCATACCCTCATAGATATTTTTAAGCCTTATGACGACATTCCAGTTTAGTCTCATGCTTTACTGTTCACTATGCATGAGCTTCTTAGAAGCGAGGAATTTGAAGCCTCATCTAATAGTGGACTAGCTAATATTCAAAATAAACCTCAACTAAGATCATAGTTTTATGTTATACCTTCCTTCAGATGTTATTTATGTTTTTCAATTCAAGCAAATGCAGTTTGGGTTTATCCCAGATGATTACGATAAACTAAACCAATGCAAACATATAACAAAAATTAAAATGTCCATTGCGTACCAGCATGGTATCAGAAGTGGTAATGATTTTTGAAGACATTCTAGTTATATGTCTGTTACAACGACATAAGATACTCTTGTTTACTATTAAATAAATGCAGCATATAATTTAAGGTATGGAATGTTTGTTAGCATGTAAATATTTCAGATGCTGAAGAGAAAACGTCCTTGTTAATATTTTACAGATAGAACTTTCAAAATAATAAGCCCGAAGTGTCATGAATAATTAAAATATCTTTATTTTATATCTGTGCCACTATATAATGATTGTATTACAAATGATCCGTTGTTCATAATAACAAACAAAACTAGAAATCGCATAATTTATATAACCATTAATTGCAGATTGATGGCTGGGAAACCTGTGATTATCAATCATCACATAAATAGAAGCTAATTGCTAAATAAAATAATGAGGACATAGCAGTATTGACCTGCATTCAATTATGAAATAGAAATAGACCATCTAGCATTTTTAATAATCCCAATATGATAGTGATCAGAATCAAAATTCGCATTTATAACAATTGACATTTATTAAAACATAGTGGTCTACATCATCAATGCAATATATTTTATCCAGAATGTCATAATTCAATAATATTTTATGCACTAAAAGTATTAATTCTATCCTAAATAACACCTAAACACTCATTTTAATAAGAAAGCTATTGGGTTTAAATCTAATTAGTACTATGAATATGATACGAAATGGTATGTAAATTTTGGAATAACCACGAAAACTTCTGATAAAGAAAAATTCGGAACAGTCCTTTATTCTGGTAGCTTAAAAAAATAAAACGAGTACAGTTGATATAATATAGCTGTTAAAAGATCAGGAGAAATAAATTAAGTCAAGTATATCTGCCCCAATAAGACACTATTTCATACAGACTATGACGCTAAGATAAATAAGCAATATATGTTTATTCTGAGTTTAAATTTTATATTAGGATTGCCACATTTTCGCCCCGAATAAAAATTTAGCACGAACCATTATATCTATGTTGGAACATTTTGACAACAGTCCAATTTAGTTTCATGCTTTGAGGAGATGATGACAGATGACTTCAAAAAATAAAGCAATGTGAACATATAACAAAAATTAAAATGTCCATTGTGTGCCAGCAAGGTATCTATAGTGGTAATGATTTTTGAAGACATTTTAGTTATATGTTTCTTACAACGACATAATATTCTCTTGTTTATTATTAAATAAATGCAGCCTACAATGTTTAGTATCGAATGATAGTGAGCATAAAAATATTTCAGGTGCAAAAGAAAAACGTCATTGTTAATATTTTACTGATAGAACTTCTACAATAATAAGCCAGAAATGTTATGAATAATTAAAATATTTTTATTCATTATCCAAACCACTACATAATTAATGTATTACAGTTCAATTGTTTTTTATAATAACAGCCACAACTAGAAATCGCATTATTTGTCGACTCATCAATTGCAGATTGGTGGTTGGGAAAGCTGAGAATATCAATCAACACATAAATAGAAGCTAATTGGTAAATAAGATTCTGAGGACATGTCAGAATTAACCTTTATTCGATTATAAAATAAAATTAGGCAATTTAGCACTTTTAATAATCACAATATCATAGTGATGAGAATCGAAATTGGGATTTATAACTATAGACATTTATTTAAACATTATGGTCCACATCAGCAATGCAAGATATATTATCTATACTATCATAGTTCAATAAACTGTTATGCACTAGGAAGTATTAGTTCTATTTCAAATAACACTAAAACGCTTATTTAAATGAGAAAGCCGCTAGGTTTCAATCTAATTAGTACAATGTATATGACACGGATTGGTATGTAAATGTTTGAATAACCACAAAAACTTCTGATAGAGAAAAATTCGGAACAGTCCTTTATTCTGGTAGCTTGAAAAAATAAAACATTTTTTGAAGCATCTGTTGAAGCATTTTGACAACAGTCCAATTTAGTTTCATGCTTTAGTGATCACTATACATGAGCTTCTAGAAAGCGTTAAATTTCAAGCCTAATTTGATAGGGGACTAGCTCATATTTAAAATAAACCTCAACTAACATCATAGTTTTATGTTATACCTTTATTCAGATGTTATTTATGTTTTTAATTCAAGCAAATGCAGTGTGGGTTTATCCCAGACAATTACGAAAAAATAAACTAATGCGAACATATAACAAAAATTAAAATTTTCATTGTCTACCAGCATGGTATTAGAAGTGGTAATGATTACTGAAGACATTTTAGTTATATGTCTCTCACAACGATATAAGATACTCTTGTTTTCCTATTAAATAATTGCAGCTTATAATTTGAGGTATCAAATGTTTGTTAGCATAAAAATATTTTAGATGCTAAAAAAAAAACGTCCTTGTAAATATTTTAAAGATAGAAATTTCAAAGTAATGAGCCCGAAGTGTCATGAAAAATTAAAATATCTTTATTTTATATCTGTGCCACTATATAATGATTGTATGACAAATTATTCGTTGTTCATAATAACAAACAAAACTAGAAATCGCGTTATTTGTGTAACCATTAATTGCAGATTGATGGCTGGGAAACCTGAGAATATAAATCACCACATAAATAGAAGCTAATTGCTAAATAAAATTATGAAGACATAGCAGTATTGACCATCATTCAATTATGAAATAGAAATAGACCATCTAGAATTTTCAATAATCCCAATATGATAGTGATCAGAATCAAAATTCGCATTTATAACTATTTAAATTTATTAAAACATTGTGGTCTACATCATCAATGCAATATGTTTTATGTGAAATGTCGTAATTCAATGAAATGTTATGCACTAAAAGTATTAATTATATTCTAAATAACACTAGAACACTGCGACGATTCAAAAATCGCGCTAGACTTAGTACTTGCACTCAGCCGCTACGAGGCGCTACTCCCGCAACGGGAATAGCGAGCTCCATAGCATATATAAGCGAGCCGCCGAGCCAGCATCAGACTCTCTCTCCTTCCTCTGTGTAAGAGTGGGATTGCTCGGCACAGTGGGAGTTATCCTTTCCTATACTCCTGTCTTAAGCTATGTAAGGGTGGGATTGCCCGGCATAGTCTCCTATCTATCCGTCAGTGTAAGAGTGGGATTGCCCGACACTGACTCCTAGTTACTACCTCCACCATCGCCGGTCGGGGTAGATTCCTCCATTGGTCTGCGACCAAAAGTCTCCCCCCTCTTCTCTACTCATGGTTTAGAGGGTTACCATCCTACTTTTTCCTGTATTACCTTACCTGGCTCCGTTACCGACTGCGCCGAACTCCGTTGATGAAGTAGGTCGCAAATTTACCCGCCGAGTCTATTTTTGTTACATAATTAACCATTATATTTCCTTTTCTGTTTTATTTATTACAGCTGATAAATACGAGATAGCGCCACCTAACGGTCAAGAAGAGAACTAAAGATTTTTTTCTTTCTTTTCCTTCGCAACGTGCGAAACGTTATTTCACTCAATTATAATTTTTTTTATTTTTTTGTTATTAAGTATTATTGAAATCGGTGTTGTAATTATTTTTGTTATTTTTTTATTAATAAATATAAAAGAAAAGATAATTTAGGTTTAAACCCAAAGTGTCGTGTTTGAACTTAATCACCAGTCCGCAGTACCCATCCTGCTTCCTCTCTCGACCATTATCACTTAGTACATAAGGATAGGTAAGCTTTGGATCATTTATTTATTATTTCTTTTAATTAATATTATTCCTTTTTCTTAATCATTTATATTTTTCTTTTCAAATATTTAAATGGATTTTTATTTATTTCAATTTATTTCTTTATCTTTCTTATTATTAATTTTTATTAATATAATAAGGTTAGGTTAGCTTAGTATGTAAGTTTGAACTTTGGCCTTCGAGAATCAACACCTACAGCGCCCTCTAAAAGTCTGACGCCTACAATATCAAGATCTAATCGAGGGCAAAAGGCCAAACGTTACAATACACATTTTAATAAGAAAGCTGATAGGTTTCAATCTAATTAGAACTATGAATATAATACGGAATGGTATGTAAATGTTGGAATAACCACGAAAACTTCTGATAAAGAAAAAGTCGGAACAGTCCTTTATTCTGGTAGCTTGAAAAAATAAAATGGGTAACGTCAATATAATATAGCTGTTCAAAGATCAAGAGAAATAAATCAAGTTAAGTATATCTGCTCCAACCAGACACTATTCCATACAGACTATGACGCCAAGATAAATAAGCATCATTTGTTTATTCTGAGGATAAAGTTCATATTAGGACTGCCACATTTTCGCCTTAAATAAAAATTCAGCACAAACCATAATAGCTTTGTTGAAGCATTTTGACAACAGTCCAATTTAGTTTCATGCTTTAATGATCACTATACATGAGCTTCATAGAAGCATTAAATTTAATTAAACTATTCCAAATAACACTAAAACACCCATTTTAATAAGAAAGCTGCTAGGATTCAATCTAATTAGTACTATGAATGTGATACGGATTGGTATGTGAATGTCCGAAAACCACGAAAACTTCTGATGAAAGAAAATTAGGAGCAATCCTTTATCCTAGTAGCTTGAAAAAATAGAACAAGTACAGTCGATGAGATATAGCTGTTTGAAGATCAGGCGAAATTAGTTATGTCAAGTGTATCTGCTCTAATCAGACACTATTTTATACAGACTATGACGCTAAGATGAATAAGCAATTTTTATGTTTGTCCTGAGCATAAAGTTTATATTGCGATAGCCAGATTTTTGCCTCGAATAAAAAGTTAATTTATACCCTCATAGATATTTTTAAGCCTTATGACGACATTCCAGTTTAGTCTCATGCTTTACTGTTCACTATGCATGAGCTTCTTAGGAGCGTGAAATTTGAAGCCTCATCTAATAGTGGACTAGCTAATATTCAAAATAAACCTCAACTAAGATCATTATTTTATGTTATACCTTCCTTCAGATGTTATTTATGTTTTGCAATTCAAGCAAATGCAGTGTGTGTTTATCCCAGATAATTACGATAAAATAAACCAATGCGAACATATAACAAAAATTAAAATGTCCATTGTGTACCAGCATGGTATCAGAAGTGGTAATGATTTTTGAAGACATTCTAGTTATATGTCTCTTTCAACGACATAAGATACTCTTGTTTCGACGAATTTAATCAGGCTAAACATTTTAAAATAACTAACTTATTTTTAAATTAATTTTTATCACCATCATCACTATACTTTAAAAATGAGGTGTTTAACAATTTTGGAGGGAAAATCGCTTTAGCTATAAGCTTTATGAACTCGGGTTCCATATAACTTAGGTTGGAATTCGAACTATGAATTGGTTGGAATTCGAACTATGGAATTCATAGATTCAACTAAGGGTGCAGACAGATCAGTAGAATAGAGACTGCCGAATAGAAGATGCGTAACAGAAACAACCAATCAGCGCTTAGGCTCGAATTCATAGACGTGACTTAAGTATTGAGTATAACTTAAAGTATTATCTGTCTTTTTTCTTATTATGAGAGAGACAAAGACAGATGATACTTCATTTTATACTCAATGCTTAAGTCACGTCTATGAATTCGAGCCTTAGAATGGAAAGTATGAAATAGAATTGATTGGCTGTTTCTATTATGCATCCTCTGTTCGGCAGTCTCTATTCTACTCATCTGTCTATACCCTGAGTATCGATGTTACTTAAGTAACGTTTATAAATTTAAACAAATCTTTTCAACGTTACTCAAGCAACATCGATATTCAAGTAAAACCGTTGCTTGAGTTAGGTTTATAAATTCCAACCATAAATATCATAATACATAATACATAATTAATAATGAGCTATATATAAGTGATTCACTAGCACGTGTTCATTTCTCGAAAAAATTATAATTCGTACTTACCTTTTTGATCTTAATTAAATATGAGTTTTGGATGCTGGAATAATTTTGGATTAGATTTGGGCTCGTATTCATAAACTTAACTCAAGTAACAATTGTTGTTCAAACCTCATTCTCTCTTCGTCTCTCTCATAAAAAAAAAAAAATAGTCGATACAACCGTTACTCGATTTAAATTTATAATTAAAAACCTCATTCAGCAGTTACGCTTGTTCTTTAATAATGTTACATGTTACTCAATATACGCTTTAAAATTTTGTTGTCTGATATCTACTGAATTCATGATCTATGATTGAATGAAATTAGTTACGGAAATGATTTATTTTTCTGCCGTAGATTATAAATTTGGTAAAAGTCAAACAATAAAATTTTAAAACGTGTACCGAGTAACGTGTAACCTGTAACATCATTGAAGATCTACTTCCAAAACTTAAAAGAGATTTGACATCTCCTGGTGGAAAATGTTCTGATCGTAGGATAATTCTACATCGACGAAACATTATCTGCACCAAAGTACACCTAGTTTCATTGCCGACAATTAAAAAAGATTTGTCTTTTTCTCATAAAGGATGTCCAGGTTTCGGTGTGACCTCATATCGACGAAACATCATCTGTGGAAAGTGTATTTAGTATTGTTGCCAATAATTAAAAGAGATTTACATCTCTTACTCGAGAATGTCCAGGTCCGGGGGTTATTCTATAAGTGTCTCACAAGCGACACGACCTGTATTGACCTATCAGAGAGCTTTTTTAGGTCTATTTCGTTTGTGAGCCAATTACCGAATACGGCCTCAGGGTGACCATATATAGACGGAATATAATCTGCAGCAAAGTGCACCTAGTGATTTTGCCGACACTCGCAAGAAATGTTTCATTCTCTTGCGGAGGATGTCCAAGTTATAAGAAAAACCCATTTTGACAAGACATCATCTGTCGGAAAATGAATTTAGATTTGGATTTATAAACGTCACTCAAGTTATGATTGTGTCCTCTGTCTTTTTTTCTTGTCTCAAAAAGGATAGACAGGATCAGGTTTGAGTAACGATCATTACTTGAGTTAAGTCTATGAATTTAAGCCCCAGTGTTATTACCAGCAACGCCACATGTAGTTCGGTTATAAACTATGAGAGTTTTTCTGAAACCAATCCTAGGCTCGAGTTCATGGACGCGACTGTATAACTAAAGTATCATTTATTTTTTTTGTATTATGATAGAGAGGAAGACAGATAATATTTTAGGTTATACTCGATTCTTAAGTCACGTCTATGAATTCGAGCCCTAGTGAATACTCTATTCTCACTTTTTTAACTTCACAATAATAGAATTATACATATACATTTTCCGGTAATTACTTGAAATTGCATATACATTTTCCGGTAATTACTTGAAATTGCATATACATTTTCCGGTAATTACTTGAAATTGCAATTATGATTTCCGGGCATCCCAGAAAATCAATATTTATTTTCTGGGATGCCCAGAAACCATAAATATATATTTTCTGGGCATCCCAGAAAATCAATATACATTTTCTGGGCATCCCAAAAAATCAATATATATTTTCTGGGATGCCCGGAATATAAACCTATATATCTATGTTTTCTGGTAAGTCCCGGAAAGTCGACGACATCCCAGAAAGTCCACAGTTTTCTCTCTAAAAGTCCCAGAAAATATATTTGTTTTATATATATATATATATATATATATATATATATATATATCTATATATATATATATATAGTCGTAAGACAAGATTCAACCGAGCCCCCCCCTCAGCCCCCTCAAATGTCTGTCGGCATAGCCCCCTCAAATTACGTTGTAATTCCTCTTATAAATGGCTATTCCAGAATTAACGTAACTTAGGCCCCCTCTCAGCCCCCTCACCCCCTCAATTTTTGTAGTAACCCCCTCAGCCCCCCTCAATTTGCCCCCCTCAAATTACGTTGTAATTCCTCTTATAAATGGCTATTCCGAAATTAACGTAACTTAGGCCCCCCTCAGCCCCCCTCAATTTTTGTAGTTCCCTATCAGCCCCCCTCAAATGTCTGTCGGCATAGCCCCCTCAAATTACGTTGTAATTTCTCTTATAAATGGCTATTCCAAAATTAACGTAACTTAGGCCTCCACCTCAGCCCCCTTACCCTTCTTAATTTTGGTAGCCCCCCTCAGCCCCCTCAATTTGCTTCCCCCTCTCCCTCACTTTTTATAGCCCTCCCTCATTATGCCCTCCTCTTAACTATGATATTATGATTAAGTAATTAGTAATAAAAAAATATTCTTATTATTAATAGTATTCTATTATTATAATAACAATTATAAGTAATTTAATATTATTATAATTAGTAATATTTTATGATTATGATTGTAACTGTAACTATTTAATCATATAAAGTTTTTTCGTATTCTAATATTGAATTTCAAAAATGAAAAAAAAAAAATTATTATTATTAATATTTTATTAATATAATTGCAAACATAATTAATTGATAATACAAAGCTTCCTCTCTGCATTTTCTTTATTCAGATAAATATATAATATTTTTATTTTTAATCTAATATTTTTATTTCTATATATTGTATCTTTATTTTTATTATTGAAAAAATTTATTAATTAAAATAGTAAACTATGAATTACAAAATGAATTTAGCTTAATATCCATAGGTACTTTATTAACAATTGTATTTAAATAAAACATGTTTTTTTCAAATTAGAAATAAGATATTTACATATTTGTCTTAAGAGCAGGTCGTATATCTCTGTCCTTTTTTAATCAAAGAATTTATTTTTTTGCAAGAACTAATAATTATAGCAAAAAATAAGGAGATAGCCCCATCTTGTATCATAAAAAGCAATATTTTCTTTAATGAGAAAAAATTATTTTTATCGATTCGTTTTGAAAAAAACCTTGAAAAACTTAACAAATATAGGTTAGGATGGACAATTCAGTTTTTCAAGGTTTTCTTAAAAACGAAGTGATGAAAATAATTTTTTCTTTTAAAAGAAAATCTAGCTTTTTATTATACGACATGGGGCTTTCTTTTTATTTTTTGCTACAATTATTAATTTTTGTAGAAAAATCAATTCTTTGATTAGAAAAGGACAGATATACTCGACCTCCTCTTAATAAAAGATTTTTGGGCTTGAGACCAGCATAAAAGTATATGGCTGCATTAAAAGCTTATAAAAAACATTGTTTGTTGTCGCTAAAAGAAGCTTACAAATTCATCTTCGTTGTCGCTAAAAAAAGCTTACAAATTCATCTTTATTGTCGCTATAAAAAGCTTACAAATTTATTATTGTCGCTGAAGCGATAGTTTGTTTTCGCTAAAAAAACTTTATACAAACATATAAATTTATTGTTTATTTTCGCTAAAAAAAGCTTACAAATTTATTTTTTATAATCACTAAAAGAAACTTATAAATTTATATCTCATTGTCGTTGAAAAAAGCGTACAAATTTATTGTTTACTGTCGCTAAAAAAGATTACAAATTCATTTATTATTGTTGTTGAGGTGTACAGATTTATTGTTTATTGTTACCAAAAAAATTTAATATAAGCATACAAATTTATTGGTTGGTGTCGCTAAAAGAAGCTTACAAATTCATCTTTATTGTCGCTAAAAAAGCTTACAAATTTATTATTGTCACTGAAACGATTGTTTGTTATCGCTAAATAAATTTTATACAAGTATATAAATTTATTGTTTATTGTCGCTAAAAAAGCTTACAAATTTATTTTTTATAATCACTAAAAAAACTTATAAATTTATATCTTATTGTCATTGAAAAAAGCGTACAAATTTATTGTTTACTGTCGTTAAAAATGATTACAAATTCATTTATTATTGTCGCTGAAGCGATTGTTTGTTGTCGCTAAAAAAATTTCAAACAAGTATATAAATTTATTGTTTAATGTCGCTAAAAAAAGCTTACAAATTTATTTGTCATAATGGCTAAAAGAAACTTACAAATTTATATCTCATTGTTGTTGAAAAAAGCGTATAGATTTATTGTTTACTGTCGCTAAAAAAGATTACAAATTCATTTATTATTGTCGCTAAAGCGTACAGATTTATTGTTTGTATTCAATAAAAAAATTTTATATAAGCATACAAATTTATTGCTTGTTGTCGCTAAAAGAAGCTTACAAATTCATCTTTATTGTCGCTAAAAAAGCTTACAAATTTATTTGTCATAATCGCTAAAAGAAACTTATAAATTTATATCTCATTGTTGTTGAAAAAAGCGTACAGATTTATTGTTTATTGTCGCTAAAAAAGATTACAAATTCATATATTATTGTCGCTGAAGCGTACAGATTTATTGTTTGTTGTCACTAAAAAAATTTAATATAAGCATACAAATTTATTGCTTGTTGTCGCTAAAAGAAGCTTACAAATTCATCTTTATTGTCGCTAAAAAAGCTTACAAATTTATTATTATCGCTGAAGCGATTGTTTGTTGTCGCTAAAAAAACTTTATACAAACATATAAATTCATTGTTTATTGTCGTTAAAAAAAGCTTACAAATTTATTTTTTATAATCACTAAAAGAAACTTATAAATTTATATTTTATTGTCGTTAAAAAAAGCGTACAAATTTATTGTTTACTGTCGTTAATAAAGATTACAAATTCATTTATTATTGTCGCTGAAGCGTACAGATCTATTGTTTGTTGTTACTAAAAAAACCTCATATAAGCATACAAATTTATTGTTTGTTGTCGCTAAAAGAAGCTTACAAATTTATTTTTCATAATCGCTAAAACAAACTTATAAATTTATATCTTATTGTTGTTGAAAAAAGCGTACAAATTTATTGTTTACTGTCGCTAAAAAAGATTATAAATTCATTTATTTTTGTTGTTGAAGCGTACAGATCTATTGTTTGTTGTCACTAAAAAAATTTAATATAAGCATACAAATTTATTAGATGTCGTTAAAAGAAGCTTACAAATTTATTTTTATTGTCACTAAAAAAAATTATAAAAGCGTACAAATTTATTATTTGTTGTCGCTAAAAGAAGCTTACAAAATCATTTTTATTGTCGATAAAAAAAGGTTACATATTTATTCTTCATAATTGCTAAAAGGAACTTATAAATTTATATTTCATTGTCGCTGCAAAAAGCGTACAAATTTATTGTTTAGTGTCGTTAAAAAATATGTATATCTGTTCTTACTATTTTTAAAAATAGTTTACAAATTTATTTTTATTGTCGTTGAAAAAAGCACACAGATTTATATTATTTTAAAAATTTTAGTATTTTTTTTTATTTTTGCTAAAATTAATTTTATAAACTACTTTTAAACTATCGTTGAAAAAAATTTATAAATTCATAAAAATAAAATATATTGTCATTAACAAAATATGAAAAATTATTATTGTTATTACATGTAAATATTTTGATTTTTATTTTTTGAAACATTTTAAAGGTGTATATAAATAATTATCATTTTAAAAATATAATTCATAGATTATATTACTTAATATTAATAAATTTTCATAATAATTTTCATCATTTTTAATACCTTCTATGTCGAAATCGACATTATTTATTAGACATTGAAAAATTTCTTGAACCTGAAATTGAAAACATTCAGGAACATCTTTCCATTCTTTATAATAATGTATATAATATTTTATATCAAATTTTTGTTTTAATTCAGACCACTCAGATAATTTTTGTTCTCTTACATATTGATAATAATTTTCTTCATCTTCTACTTCTTGAAGATATTCTATTTCTTTATATTAGATAGATAGATAGATATTTATTTATTTTGTAATAAGAGTACAAAAAGGCGTGTGATACATGAAATAGTAAGTAATAATTCTATAAAAAGTATTGCACATAATAAGATAAGATATCACAGTCAATTATTAGAATTAATATATAATACTGTATCAGTAAGTCACCATGTAAAAGTGATATCACAGACTATTCTAAATACATGCAGAAAACATAAATTACAATAAAAAACAGTCTTAAATATCTATCAGTCATTGAATTAAAATACATAATTTAAAAGAGGAATCACTGTCATGAAATCAATAAAAATAAAATTGGACAATACCAAAAAATACAGTTGAACAATACAATAACAAAATAATAGTAAATAATTAAAAAATAAAAGAATAATTACATTTAAAAACAATACCGAAGATGTCATGACTTCTAATAAAAACAGAACCACTCATACTTTCCGCATACATTCATCCATCATTTACGCTAATAAATACATTTACACCTTAAATCTATATATAGGACAAAACAAAATAAATTAACACAAAAATCAAAATACTTAAAATTAATTTCACTCGAGGTCGAGTAAGTACGTCCTCAAAGCCGACTTAAACCTGCCGAGCGATGGAAGATTTTTTATATAAGCAGGCAGGGAGTTCCAAAAATGCGCACCTTGAACTTGAAAGGAATTTCTTCCAGTCTCAGTACGCATGAAGGGCACCGCGAAGTCCTTGATCTCTCCCCTAGTGGCTACCCTAGGTACATATCTAGTGAAGAGACTCACTAGATACTCGGGAGTATTCATGCGCACGATTTTGTACATAAGTACAGCCATAAAATACTGTCTCCTTGAATCAGTACGCAGCCAACCAAGCGCAGCTCTATGAGGAGAGATGTGATCGCCCAATCCTACGCCTAATACATATCTCACACATGAATTTTGTAGTCTTTGTAATTGTCTTCTCAACCCCTGCGAAGCATCAAGCAGAACTACTGAGCAGTAGTCGAGGTGCGGAAATAGCAAGGCGGCTGCGAGTTGTTTATGCAGGGCCTCAGTAAACTATACATTATCCTATTAAATTTTTTAGTCACCATATTAATATGCGGCTCCCAAGACAACTTAGCGTCAAGCACAACACCAAGGCTCGTAATATTCATTAATTTCAGCATTTAAGTTAGACAATTCTTCTAATTCTTCGTTAGATACGGGTTCAATATACATATTATTAATTGGATCCCATTCCATAATTTGCCAATTTGCGTTATTATCAACATTCAATTGTTAATTGTTTTCCATGTTTATCTAATATATAAATTTATTTTATATTAATTAATAAATAATTCATTTTATGTTTATTTTCTTATTAACTGTATTTATTTTTACAATATTTTTAAATTTAATTAACAATTAAAGATTTATTTCCAAACAATATTTAATATTTCATATTTATTTTCAGATTCATTTTGTATGTATATTTTGTTAGGATTTTTACATCTCGACAGTGCAACGTAAAGCTGTCCATGCGAAAATAAAGGTCTTTTAATAAATAATCCAATCTCATCAAAACTTTGACCTTGAGATTTGTTAATAGTCATAGCAAAAGCTAATGTTACAGGAAATTGTTTACTATAAAGTATAAAGGGTAAAGACGATGATTCACCAGTATTTAATGTTATTCTTGGAATAAAAACTTTATTTCCAATTTTTTCTCCAGTAATGATTTCAGCTTCAAGATTATATTTATATAATTTTATAATTTTTAATCTTGTTCCATTACATAAACCTTCGGTAATACTTAAATTTCTTATTAATATAACTATAACATTAACTTTCAATTCCAATATGTGTAGTGGTAAACCTTCTTTTATTTTATTAAAAGTTTCTATTGGATAATTCAATTCGATATTATCATCACTTTGATCGACTCCTTTATGAGTAGCATAATCTATGCTATAATAAGTTGTCGATTCGCCGTTAAGTAATTTTAATATTCTTCTATTTAAATTATTTATGTCGTAAACCTTATATGTAATGTTTCAAAAAACATTATTTATCATTTATCATTCTTTTGAAATATATATTTTCTTTGATCTCATCTAACAATATCAATATTTTGTACTTGATTTTTAATTATATGCTTTATTACATTAAAAACTACATCCCATCTTAAATATTTTCATTTTTTTTTAAATATAAGCAGTTAATTAATTTACATTGTTTAATATTTTAATTAATTTTATTTTTTTAACTGTGATTTAAATATAACTATTCTTACCCAATATATAAAGAAAAAACGTTTATAAAAAAGTATTTTTAACTTTGATGAATGTTTATAACATTTTATGTTTATCTATATATTTATATAAAAATATTGATAAACGTAAATATAGAAATACATAGCATATTAGTAATGATACTATATAGTAAAAAAATATGTATTAAATTTTTTCCTTGCTTTTTTGTCTATTTGACATAAATTATAACAAATGAAAACCTTATATGTAATGTTTCAAAAAACATTTCATGTAAAGTTTTAAAATTATTTAATAGATTTTGCAATTAAATTTTACAAAATTCATAATTAAATTTCACGAAAACTTTCGAAAATATTTAATGAAATGTTTCTTGAAATATATTAGAAATATTGCAACAAAACATTTCATAATATATTTAAAAAAGAACATATATATGAGTAAATCCTCCATACACGGAGAGAAAAATCAGGTTATTTTCTCATGATAAATTTAACACGTTAAAATTATATGATTCTTCATGTAAGATTCTCATGAAATGAAGTTAATTTAATCAGAATAGCATCTAACTTAAAATGCTACAGGTGCCATGTTATTATTACTTGGACGCTCACGGGATTTTCACGTGGAACTCAAGTGAATTTAACGGTGGTAGGGCCGATCTAGTAGCACGGGCTTTGAAAGAGAGAGAGAGAGAGAGAGAGAGAGAGAGAGAGAGAGAGAGTAAAGAATATGTGTATATTCGTAGCAGCAGTCAGTTAGAATACACATACTGTGCGAGTAGAGTGGGGGTATGTCGATTTTTATAAGCTAAACCCTTTGGTTACTTTGTTTCTCTCTCTCTCTCCCTCTCTATCTCCTTTCAAAGTCCGTGCTACTGGTCGGCCGCACCACTGATGAATTCACTCGAGTGCCACGTGAAAATCCGGTGGGCCTCAAGTAATTTTAACATGATGCACCGCCATCTATTAAAAACATGGATATCATCTAAAAATCACTTGTTTCTTCGATAATATTAGGTGAAAAAATATCGTGTGATAATCACTTGAAATTTCATGGGATAATAACCTGATTTTTCTCTCCGTGTAGTGTTAAAATTTCACCTACAATAAATTAGAAAAAAAAATTACAGACACACGTATAAAATAAATTTTTTCTGAATTTTAACATATTATAATAAAAGAAAAAAACCGTGTTACTCACTTTAGAGGATAGTCTTTTTGAGGTACATCTATGAAACTAGGTAATTAATGTTAATCCAAAAAATTTAATAACTAGAAAAAATTAAATGATTTTCAGAATACTTGAAATTATACTTCAAAACCAACTTAAAAATTCCATTGAATACTATAAAATAGTAAATTACAAAATTCACAACAGAGAAAAGATGCGTAGAGAAAAAGCTCAGTGTTTCATATTAGAAGATAAAAACATATTTTCAAAGATGAATTACGTTTTTTAATTATAATTTGAAAGTAACACAGAACTTTATCTACACTAAACACGCGTTCTTAATAAATAAATTTCTATTTGTGTTACTTAATATTACCTTTTGATATAGTTTAAAACGTCATCGCTGAATAGTCTTTTTTACAACATCATATGTTCAACAAAAAATTAAATTATATGAATTTTTGGTAACATTTTAATAATTATTCAAAAAATACTTTTGTTAACAGGCACACGTCCAAAATCTTGTTTTCCCAAAAGTATGTTCATAGGTAACATTTAAAATTGAAGTAAAAAACCTTTTTTTCCCATTTGCCATAAAATGATATGTGTACTTATAATCCAAACTAAATCAGAATTATTTTCTGATATCTCAATAAATCAGAATACATTTGCTGAAAAGATATGCTAACTCATATTTACGAGTAATGACGAAGTAACATGAATTTTTAAAGTATGGAAGATTTACTCGTATGTACATAAGTTATAAATAATGAAACTTAATAATATTGAATTAAAATATTAAATTACACTATATATAATATAATAAGTATTATTATATTAATTTAGCAATAAATATGTTTACTTGCACTAAATGCAATCGATCATTTGAGAGACATAACTATTTATTGAAACATAATAAGAAATTTCATTCATCAAAAATATATATTTGTCATATATGTGGAACAATATTAAAATATAAAAGAGGTTATATAAGACATTTAAAAAAACATAACAAACCTGAAAAATTAGAATGTTCTATTTGCAAAAATAAATATATAAGAAATGAACATTTAATAAGACACTTACAAAGTCATGCATATAATTGTAATAATATTTGCGACATTTGTGGAAAAGGATTTCATCGAAAAGATAATTTATTACGTCACATAAAAATTCATAAAAATGTAAAGTATATATTAATAACATTAAAAAAATTAATACAATAAATATATAAAAATAATATCTTATTTATAATATTTAATTACTTTTATATTTATATAATACTTTTAAAAAAAATACATTATAAGAAATGTATAATCAATTTATTTATCATTAACATTTATTAAATTATTACCCTGGTAGAAATTTCCATTATAAACCGGTCATATTTTAACCATTTTTTTCAAAAATGGTTAATAATTGACCAACAATCACTAGAAAACGATCAGTTTATCTGCTAATAACCGACGGTTAATGCTCAAAAATTAGCAAAATAGAGTCAATCACCAAATAATAATTTTACTAAATATATACTTTATTTATTTAAAAAACAATCAAATTGAATAAAAATAATCATTTTAAATCTAATTAATAGTGTATTTCTTACGGGATCAGAATAATATATTTCTTTCCTGATCAAATATATTTTTACATTGTAAATTATATCTTTATATTGTACACGTAAATAATCTTTCCTTGACCTGGAGGTCATCCTGGCCACCTGGAGATCATCTCCAGGAAGAGAATGATATTTTTGAATTTTCGATTATAATACTAGATGTGCATAATACTGGGTGAGCTAATATTATAATTAAGTATTCAGAAATATGAATCACTTCCTGTAGATGATGTCCAGGTGTCAAAGATGATCTAGGTTGACGTAACATCATCTACGAAGAAGTACAGCTAATAATTAAATTAAATATTCAGAAATTTTAGTCACTTCCTGTAGACGATGTCCAGGTGACTAAAGTGACCTCCAGGTCGGCATAACATCATCTACAGGTGAGTGCAGCTGGTATTATAATTGAAAATTAAGAAATATCAGTCACTTCCTGTAGATGATGTCCAGGTCTTTAAGGTGATCTCTAGGTTGACGTAACATCATCTACGAGAAAGTGCAGTTAGTATCGTAATTAAAAATTTAGACAATTTAGTCACTGTAAGTAGGTGATGTCCTGAGGCTAAAGTAGCCTTTAGGTTAACGAAACATAATTTACGAAAAAGTGCAGCTAATATTTAACTAGCATCAGAAAAATTGACCGCTATGACACGTAAAATAAACGCACTTATTTAAATAAATAATAATGCCAAAAATAATAATACCCGAAATATTGGTGCTATCATTAATTATAACAGTAATAGAACGATTTTTTCCGTGTCTATAAAATTTTAGAATTATTTTTAATGATGAAAACTTTTTCACGTTTTAGGGTTAGGAAACACGCACCAGTCACATGTTCGCAAACGTCTCTCTCTCTTTCTCTTCTAATACATCTATGCGTATTTAGGCGTAAATGCCTCAATATAAATTTAAAAATGAATATTATGTGGCTAAATCGAACGAAATTTAAAAATTTTAAATCATCTATTTATTATATCTTAATTTTAATTATCAAAACTAGCATATGTGTACGGATATATGTCTATATACAAAAATATACATATATATTATTTCACTATCTTTCGATCAGTTTTTGACTATATTCATTGACCAAAAAAAAATGGTTAATAAATGATGAATGACCATTTTTAAATGGTCTATTTTCTACCAGGGTAAATAATTTATTTATAGAATTAACATGAGTGAAAAAAATTTAAAAAGAAAAAGCGATGATAATTACCAAGATCATATTTCCAAAAAAGAAAAAAAAATACCGTTTTCGTCAACGGAGTTTTTAAAATCTAAAATTGTAATAGGCGATCAATCAGCGTATGTATTAAAAACTTTATTAAAAAAATCAAAAATATAATATATGATATAAATATTTTTGATTATATATAATAGATCTCTGGTTGCATGTATTGAAGAAATTTCAGAAGAACAAGTTTTTGTTAACAAACAAAAACAGACTGATTTCAGGATTTTAAAATTTATATTAAATAATTCTGAAGGATTCAGAATTCAATGCAATATTTACGATGAATATATTGCAAAATTTAAAAAAAATCTAAAACTAAACGAAGTAAATTTTTATAATATACAATATTATTAATTGCAACTTAATATTAAACATTCTTTAATGTTTCAGAAAATATTATTAGAGAATGTTAATGTATCAAAAGCAAGAGGATACAATAAAGGAAATCAAATATATGACTTAACATTAAAATATTATTCGAATATTACTCATTTAGGGGAATACAACATATTGAAAAATAAACCAATTAAAATAAATTTTGAAGAAATAAAATTAAGACCTGGATTAATAAGTAATTAAATATTATTGAAAAAAAATATAATAATTTGAATAAATAATTTTTTATTTTTTAGAAATACAAGGATACTTAAAAAATTCTTTTGTACAAAAAAATAATAAAAATGAATCGGAATACATCGGAATATTAACGGATGGACAATATAAATTGGATGTATTATTAAATAAATTAGAAAATGAATATGTGAATTGGAAAAGAGGGACAAAACTAGAAATTATCGGAGAAATAGAAGAAAATAGTAAAAACAATTATAATAATATATTATATGCATATACACTCATGTATATTTATATATAGATGTATATTTATATATTTAAAAAATTTTACAGATATTGCATACATACTAAAAGTAAAAAGATTGGAATTCATTAAAGTATTAAATGATGAAAACATGGAGTTAGAGGACCTTATCTTAGCAAATGAAATAATTTTAAATAAGGTAAATTAAATTAAATATTTTTATTTTCTTACATTAATTAATACAATATTCATATTATAAAATGATTATTTTTCAAGATTACAGAAAAACAAATTCATGATAATTAAAATAATATTGATTATAAAATAATATTGATTATAAAATAATATTGATTATAAAATAATATTGATTTACTACAAAAAAAATAAATTTATCATTTTTTTTAAACAACAATAAAAAATATATATGTAAGCTTGTAATAAAATATAAATTTGTAAGCTTCTTTTAGCGACAATAAAATTTAACGACATATTAAATAAATATTTGAAATTATTTAAAAGACTGTACAAGCTTTTTTAGCGACAATGAAAAATAAATATGTAAGCTTTTTATAACTACAATAAAATTTAAATTTGTAAGCTTCTATTAGCGACAACAAACAATAAATTTGTATGCTTATATGCAATTTTTTTAACGACAATAAACAATAGATCTGTATGCTTCAGCGACAATAATGAATAAATTTGTAAGCTTTTTTAGCGACAATGAAAAAAAAGTGTATGCTTCTTCAGCATAAAATTTAACGACATATTAAATAAATATTTGAAATAATTTAAACTTTTTTTTAGTAAAAGTACAAAACAACTGTACAAGCTTCTTTAACGACAATAAAAAATAAATATGTGAGCTTTTTATAACTACAATGAAATTTAAATTTGTAAACTTCTATTAGCAACAATAAAAAATAAGTATATAAAATTATTTCAGTAATAATAACAAATTAATTTGCAAGCTCCTTTCAGCGACAACAAACAATAAATTTGTATGCTTATATGAGATTTTTTTAGCGACAACAAACAATAGATCTATATGTTTCAGCGACAATAATAAATTAATTTGTAAGCTTTTTAGCGACAATGAAAAAAAAGTGTACGCTTCTTTAGCGACAATAAAAAATAAAAATGTAAGCTTCTTTTAGCTACAAAAAAAACACTCTTAATGCAGCCATATATTTATATATGTTGGTCTCAAGCCTAAAAATAAAAAATGCAGAGAGGGAGCGTTTTTTTTTTGCATCTTATGTATAAAATTTATAACATAAAAAGATAAAAATATTTATTTATAATCATAATTTTCAATTATTCTATTATTCTATATTTTATTATTAGCTTATAATTGTTATTAAATATTATTATATACAATCATAACTTGAAATTTTATTATTATTTTTTATTCTATTTTTAATTTATTTCAAAAATATATAAGTTTGATTCATTGTGAACTTTTGAATATTGCGTTAAACCATCTTTTTTAATTAATTCTAATTCGATAACTTCATATCTTATATTTTTATATATCGATGTTTTCTGTTGAAGTTTTTTCACATTCGCAAATATGAAATTTAGACTCATTATGTCCTACTCTTCTATTTACTTTGAATTAATATAAATTTGATTTAGCGATAATGAAAAAAAAGTGTACGCTTTTTTAGCAACAATAAAAAATAAAAATGTTAGCTTCTTTTAGCTACAAAAAACACTCTTAAGAGGCGGTCGGAACCAAATCGGTGACTTAGTTCGGTGCTTGTAATAAATGCTTATAATAATTTATTCATTTATTAATATGGTAAAAATATAGTCATTTCCTCTAGTCATGTATATAAAGAATAATTTAAAATAGTTAAAGCCACAAAAATATACGAAATATTGTTATAAAGCGAAAAATGCCACCTAACAATCGACACGACAGTTTTTTTCATGCGGTATATGTCAAGTCAGTTTGATATTTGTAATAAATGCTTATAATAATTTATTTACTTATTCATATGGTAAAAATATAGTCATTTCCTCTAGTCATGTATATAAAGAATAATTTGAAATAGTTTAAGCCATAAAGATATACAAAATATTATCGTAAAGCGAAAAATGCTGACTTGATATATACCGCAGGTCACCGATTTGGTTCCGACCGCCTCTTAATGCAGCCATATATTTATATATGTTGGTCTCAAGCCCAAAAATAAAAAATGCAGAGAGGGAGCGTTTCCTTTGCATTTTATATATAAAATTTATGACATAAGAAGATAAAAATATTTATTTATAATTCTAATTTTCAATTATTCTATTACTCTATTTTTTATTATTCGCTAATAATTATTATTAAATATTACTATATACAATCATAACTTGAAATTTTAATGTTATTTACTATTATATTTCTAATTTATTTTAAAAATATATAAGTTTGATTCATTGTAAACTTTTGAATATAGCATTAAACCATCTTTTTTTTATTAATTCTAATTCTATAACTTCATATCTTATATTTTTATGTATCGATGTTTTCTATTGAACTTTTTTCACATTCACAAATATGAAATTTCAACTCATTATGTCCTACTCTTCTATTTACTTTGGAATGTGTGTATTCGGGGGGTTGGCGAGCGGAGCGAGCAGGGGGGAACCCCCCCTAGTATATATATATATATATATATGCAAAGTAAAAATCATAGAAATTAAAACCTCTTAATAATTAGCTTAGAAACGCTCAAAATTGAACTTCATCAAACTCCACAGTATTATTTGTCTTACATGTCAGTGTGCTAATTAATTGAATAAGGTAAAAATAAGTGCAATGTTTTCAGTTTTTTTTCAAAATTTCTATATTTATTTGTTGATGACTTTACTTAAATAACCATTAGTATAAGATTAATTTAAATTTCAATTTTTCTAGTTTTTTTTTTAAATCAGTGATATGCATAAATTACACTTAAGAATTTACAGTTAGATATCTCTTTGATGATTTAAAAGAATTAAAAGAAAATTTTGTCTAAATTAAAAAAGTTTGATTCTATTATTATTATTACTTTTCACCGATTTGTCGATTAGAATGTTATGAAATTTTTAGAACTATTTTGATGTATCACTAATGATCCAGCGGCAACGCGGTTTTAGGGTTTTTCTGGGACGAATGTCAAACCATACGGCTCGTTGAATTCACCGAAGTAAAAACAACATTTAGCGGGGTGGGAATCCCGACCAAATTACACTTGTCTCTGTTCGGGCGCCAGTGTAATGTGCCCCCTACCGTTGCCAAGACGGGGGTACATAAATTCTTATTAACTAAAATTAATTTAGACATGAGAGAAAAATTTAGAAGAGATCGTTAAAATTTATTCAGTAGAAACAATAAATTGGAAGGTTGATGAAGCAAATTCAAATAGTATTAGGTTAAATTTCTTATCTATTTATTCAATTCATTAAAAGGTTATGATTATCTCAATTAATAAACTAATCATTTTCATGTTTAACTAATTATTACAACTATTAATTCAATGTTATTAAGGTTTCTTAATTTGAATAAAACCAAGTACTAAGTTATTATTATACATTTTCACTTATCTGTATGGGCGCTGCTCCGCCGCTCTCCTCGGCAAGTAGATTTCTTCGCGGATAATTGCGCTATCATATCTAACGCTATGTTAACTAAGCTGTCCGGGCCTATAGCTTCCCTCGTGTCAGACGCGCGGTTTACGTAATTATTCAAACTTTTAATATCACATAATTTCCGAAGTTCATGGATAATTAGTCCCCACTCACGTTCACCAGTAACTAATTTATTGTTCGAGTCCTTTTATAACCCGGCTAAAACATTCACTTTTCTAATAAAATTGTTATTTAGGTTTGTAATACATGTACTAGAAAAATTATGTTCAAACGATCAAATGAAATTAATTTAATTATTGCATTTAATTATTACTGAATATCGCAGGGACTGGGGATCCACGAAGGACCCGCCAGCCCGCTCTAGAACATTGCCCGGCGTGGAATATGTAATATATCTAATTATCTAAAGAAATGCAGCTCAGTGCTGCCACCAAGCGTCTTATCTAAGTTGTCGCGCGCGAGACAGTCGGTCAAGCCAGACCATTGCGAGCGTCCGAGTTGAGCAGTACTCACTCTATTTGTATTCCTGAAGCTATCAACAATAAATGGTTAATATACTTATATTGTGTAAATGATTAATTGTGTACCATAGCCACCTTATAGTATTATTAATTAGTAAAGATATAACAATTGGCGACGAGGTAAATGGTATTAGTCTTCGCTCTAACAGTGTAGTCGTTGATGCAAGATTAAATTCATGTCACTGACGGAACAGAAAGCATTGGAAAAGTCACGTAAGGAATTACAAAAAGAACGTGAAAAACTTGAAAAAGAAAAGTTAGAGCTTCAGGAATTGCGTAAACAGTTCCTTACGCATCGTCAAGAATTAGTGCAAGACAAAAAAGATTTTGAAACGGAAAAATTAAGATTAGTTGAAGATCTAAAACAGGCAAAAGCAAGGATCGCTAAAATGAATAATACAGGAACAGTTGGAAACATAGAGCAATTCACAGAAGATGAAGAGTGGATTCTCTGGAAAGAAAGGCTGGATCAATTTTTTGTTGCCAACGATACAGTCGAAGCAAAAAAGGTTCCTTTGTTATTAACGTTGATTGGAAAAAAGGGCTACGCACTTTTGAGGAATTTGTGCATGCCAGATCTTCCATCTACAAAGTCTTACCATGCGTTAACACAGTTGATACAAAATCACCTCCAACCTCAGCCTAGTGAAATAACTGAACGTTATAAGTTTAAAAAATGTATTCAAAAAGATGCTGAAAGTGTTTAGGCATTCTGTGCGAACCTTAAAAAATGTACTACACATTGTGCTTTCGGGGCAGATTTGAATAAACATCTGTGAGATCAATTTGTCTGGGGGTTAAAGTGTGAATTGACAAAAAATCGCTTATTGGGAGAAAAAGACCTGACATACGACAAAGCAGTGCAGCTTGCCTCGGCGATGGAAGCAGCTTCTCGTGATGTGGCAGACATGTCAACAGGCAACGCGACGAATTCCATGAATTGGGTTCAAGAAAAGAAATCTCCTAAGGGGACTAAAGTCGACAACAAGGCTGCGACATCCACTTCTAAGAAACAGAAGTCAGGTAAAGCGTGTTTTTCGTGCGGTTTCACAAATCATATCCGAAGCAACTGTAAATATAAGGATTATACTTGTAACGTTTGTAAATGCAAAGGCCATTTAGCGCAAGTTTGTTCTAAAAATAAAAATGTTAGTAGCGTAAATAAAGGCTGCAAAGTAAATAACACGAGTAAAGCCAGTAGTAGTAAAGAAACGCGGCATGAAGGGTACAATTTCGTACACGAATATGATAGTATAGAAAAACCTGATGATTTTTATACAGTTTCCGAAAACTGTCTTTCGCATATTGGTCACATAGATAAAAAGTTAACGTTAGATCTTAAAGTTGAAGAATTATTAAAAACGTTTGAAATTGACACTGGTTCACCTATTTCGGCTATTTCGGACGTAGAATATAGAAAGAATTTTCAAAGTAAATGTAAATTAAAACCGACAACAAGATGCTTCCGTAGCTTTACCGGAGAAAAAATGTTACCGTTGGGAACTATTGATGTAAAAGTTGTTTTCAAAAATCAAGTAGAGAATTTAGACTTATTTGTTTTTCCTGGGAATAGTGCGCCGGTTATCGGTCGTAGTTGGTTAAGACTATTAAATATCATTGATGATATTAATATAAAAAGAAGCATAGATTTTAATAAAATAAATGAAGTGAGTCTCTCAACCGAATTTAACGATGTTTTTACGCCGAAATTAGGTACATATACTAAAAAGAAAATGGTTATTCATTTAGATGATAATGCTCGTCCAATTTTTAAAAAGGCTAGACCAGTGCCATACGCGATGAAGGGTAGAGTTGAAGCGGAATTAGATAGACTCGTGCGCGAGGGTATTTTAACGCCGGTCGAGAGCAGCGAATGGGCCACTCCTATAGTACCCGTGCTGAAAAAGAATGGTCAGATTAGAATCTGCGGGGATTTCAAAGTTACGCTTAACCCGTCAATGAAAATCGATAGACATCCGATCCCTCGTGTACAAGATATGTTAACTTCACTGGGAGGTAACGCGGTACAATCAAAGCTTGATTTATCTCAAGCGTACCAACAAATCGAACTCGATCCGGCATCGCAACCGCTTACAACTATAACCACTCACAAAGGATTATTTATGTATAAAAGATTAACATATGGGGTAGCATCAGCACCGGGCTGGTTCCAGAGAGAGATAGAAAATCTCTTAGACGGTATAGACGGAGTGAAGGTATTTTTTGACGATATTAGAATCGGTGGGCGTAACCAAGATGATCATGACGCTAAATTAAGAGAAGTTTTATCGCGTTTAAGGAGTGTAGGTTTAACACTGAGCATCGAAAAATGTATAATCAACAAACCGAAAATTGAATTTTTAGGTTATGAACTAGACCAAAATGGAATTCACCCGTCTAAAGATAAAGTAAAGGCAATCTCAAAAATAGCGAGACCTACAAATGTCAAAGAATTACAAATATTTCTAGGTATGATAAATTATTATGCTAAATTTATTAAAAATTTCTCCTCAATAATGAATCCCTTATATGCTTTGCTAAGAAAAGAAAATAAATGGTATTGGTCTCGCGAGTGTGAAAATGCTTTCACTGCGGCTAAACAAAACTTAAAATCTTATGATGTATTAATGTTATACGATTCACAGTTGCCTGTAAAAATCACATGCGATGCGTCACCAACAGGGGTAGGCGCTGTGCTCTCGCACATCTTAGCAGACGGTTCTGTTAGACCAGTTGCATATACGTCGCGTACATTATCCAAAGCAGAAAGAAACTACGCACAAATTGACCGTGAAGGTTTAGCTATAGTATATGGTGTAAAAACATTTCACCAATACGTATTCGGACGTAAGTTTGTACTAGAAACTGATCACAATCCTTTAGTTTATATATTTGGTGATAAAAAAGAACTTCCACAAATGGCGGCTAGTCGTATGCAAAGATGGTCTATATTTTTGTCAGGTTATGACTACACCATTAAATACATTCCGGGTAAAAATAGTTGTCAAGCAGATTGTTTATCGAGACTGACTGTAAATGTCGATAATAAAGATTGTGATCAGGAATCTACTGATTGTTCATATTTAAATTGTATCATAGAAAACATTGACATTATTACACTTGATGAAGTACGTTCCGAAACCAATAAAGATTCGATATTAAGTGTTGTACGCGATTATATTAAGTTCGGTTGGCCACCGAAAGTTGACGATAACTCACAATGTTTCAAGCAAAAGCAAAATGAGTTAACGGTAGAAAACGACTGCGTGCCCTGGGGATATAGACTCGTTATCCCTACTATTTTTAGAAGCACATTGCTTAACGAATTGCATAGTGCCCATATGGGTATCGTTAGAATGAAAGCGCTGGCTAGGTCGTATATTTGGTGGCCGCGGATAGACGCGGATATTGAAAAAATAACTAAAGAATGCGATTTATGTTTACAACACGGATCTAATCCTCCTAAAGCCTCGCTACATGTTTGGAATTGGCCAGACGCGCCTAACGAAAGATTACACGCAGATTTCCTCGGACCCGTAGCAGGAAAAATGTACTTAGTAATCACTGATGCGCATTCGAAATGGGCCGATATACGCGAAATGCATAATATCATCGCGGATACGACCATTGATGTCTTTAGAGACTATATAGCTACATGGGGATTAACATTGAAGTTAGTCACGGACAACGGGCCAACGTTCGTGTCAGATAAGTTTGAGAATTTTTTAAAAAATAATGGTATTAAACATGTTACTACCGCGCCTTACCATCCAGCGTCTAATGGAGCTGCAGAAAATGCAGTAAAAACGTACAAAAGTAAATTTAAATTATTACTCGAAGGTGGTATGTCACGGAAAGAAGCGTTAGCTAAATATTTGTTCTACTATAGGAATTCACCTCATTGTACAACAGGAGTTTCTCCTGCAGAATTGCAGATTAATCGTAAATTACGTACTAAGTGGGATCTATTAAAAATAAACGTTGGGGATAGAATTTCCAAAAAACAAAGTGATCATAAAAGGTATTTTCATGGCGCAAGAAATAATTCATTTAAAAAATCAGAGATATTTATGGCAAAAAATTATAGAAACAATAATTGGGAAAAAGCCGAAATTACAAAAGTACTAAGTCCTGTAATGCATGAAGTAAGAACGTCGAATAATTCGTCTTGGAAGCGACACACGGATCAAATTAAACCATGTAATAATAATAAATCTATAAGCTCGATTGATAATAAAGTTATCACTGAAAATGTTAATAATTCACCTAGTAATGCTAACCCTAAAATTAACTATAATACGCATATTGTGCAAAAAGATAATACCTTGTCAATCGATCAAAATGTTTGTAACCCTTTATTAGATAATAACACAAATGTACGCAATAGAAATGTAAGAAAAAGTATTATCGATTTACAAAAAGATGTATTACAGTGCGAGAATAAAAATAAACAAGAAATTGAAACAATTAGGCGTTCAAGCAGAACACCAAAACCGCGTCAAATTCTAGATTTGTAAGCAACAAAATTAAGGGGGGAATGACTGTAATATATCTAATTATCTGAAGAAATGCAGCTCAGTGCTGCCACCAAGTGTCTTATCTAAGTTGTCGCGCGCGAGACAGTCGGTCAAGCCAGACCATTGCGAGCGTCCGAGTTGAGCAGTACTCACTCTATTTGTATTCCTGAAGCTATCAACAATAAATGGTTAATATACTTATATTGTGTAAATGATTAATTGTGTACCCTAGCCACCTTATAGTATTATTAATTAGTAAAGATATAACAGAATGATCATACGTAACTCTCTCTATTCTCCACGTTTTTTTCCAGCGCAAAAAAGGGAGAGAGCTTTTTACAGCTCTCTTTCAAACAATCAGCAGAGAGAGTTGTCTCAATTCATGCACTCTCTCTCTCTCTCTCTAACCCATTGCTTAAAGATGCTCTCCTTTCTTCACCCATTCCCTACCTTAGCCTCCACCCTGCAGGCAGTAGAGACGGAGGAGAGAGAAAATAAAGTCGCATTGGTTAATTGCTGTTCTCACGCTAGTTGGTCTGACGTAGTGACCACTCGTCAAAGTTATTATATTACTAAATGTAGGTTAACGGTTTGAAATAGTCTTTATCTTTCTATAATGTCAGCGAAAATGAACGCGCTATGAGAAAGTTTTAGCACATTTATTTCTAAATTAATTTTAATAAGTAAAAAAAAAAACAAAATTTAAAGATTTAATAATCTTGTCACGCAACAGTCTTTTTGATATTCAAGATTCATATCTGATAAGTGAAATAATCTAGCTAGTAAATTGGGCTGAACTGTACTTCGTCTTTTCAATTTTAATTCTTTAAAAGCTTTTTTAATTTGTTTATCCACGAAATTAGATGAAAGAGTAGATTTTTTAAATAATTCATTCTTCATATAAATTTTGCGGAAAATTGTTAGTGCAAGTATAAAGGAGAGCCCCAATTAGTAAACTTTGGAGTTTCTCGTGAGCAATTGACACTGCATACCAGAATTCTATATCTTAAAATTAAAAAAAAATATTTCTGTACAATATCAGAATCTTTGAAACATGATTCAGCAGCAATCATTACGAATTTGATTGCCAATTCTTTTGAAGTATTTGCAGAAATATCCAAAAATATGTAATTTACACATTATTAGCGACTCATCATTAGCACAATATTGTAATAAAAGTAGTTTTTTTCTGTATTCAACATATTTACCACATTAATTTCCTGAAATTCAAACTATTACACATAGTCTAGTAGCAGGGTAGGTTTTCGTCGGACTTTTATGTCCACGACATCACCCAAGCGATTTCTATGTATTTTTTCTTACTGAATCCGGATTTCGAGAGTAAAAATTCCAAAAGTGGTCAGGTAATTTATTACTAACAATTTAATTGTTTAAATAGTTATAACTTTGAAACTATACTAGATACGATAACGTAACTGTAATAAAAAGTTCCTTTTTTTTAAAACAAAAAAAAAATCTGTATCGATTCTACTCGATTTAATCATTAGATCCAGAGATATGACAAATTGATTGCAAAACTACGCTAAGAGGTAGCACAAGCGCGGTATAAAATCCTTATAGTTTAGCTTTTAATTACAATATTTCGATTAATAACCTCTTGTTTGAAAGGTTAGCGCTGTAATTTTAATAATATTTCATCATATATAATTTATCAATGTTAATAAATAAACTCACACGATCTCAAGTAACGAGATTTCTCAATTTTTCAACCTACTATTTGTTTATGACTTTAAAAAAATAGCTAGCGAGCAAAAATTTCTTGTATATTCGGTATGAAAAGTTTGGAAATTTCATTTAGTTTAAGAATCTATTTTGTTTACCCGATTTCATTCAATAGAAATCGAGATATTGCTAATTTAACGAGAACGCCTATTCTTTACGATGCGACAGGCGCATGTAAAGCAGCGCATGCAAAAGCGTAAAGTAAATCATTCAAATACCTACATACTAAAAAAGGTTTTACTTATCGTTAGATTTTCATATAAGTTAGAAAAAAAAGTATTTTAATTATATTTAAATTACTATTCATTATTTATTTTGGCAAATATTTAATTCTTTGTTAAACGCCCGTTGTATATATCATATCAAAGAAATAATTATGATACTTTACATATCTATAATTATTAAAATCTGAATTAAATAAAAAGCTTTCCTTGCTATTTGGACTTTTAAATTTCAGGCGAGCTTAGCGTTGCGATTTTTGCAAATTTAAACGTATAATAACATCAAGCTTATTATATTGTTTACAATCAAATTAATTGTCGGAATAGATATGTTCGTCAGTTAAATCCAACTTCATATGGTTGGATAAAGAAAGATGATCTCTTATTATCTTTGAGAGAAGAAAAACTATTGCCACCAGCTGATGAATTAATTTATAACTGCACATGCAAAGTATTGTGACGTCATAAACGGATACGATGTTACTTTTTAATATATGGTGGTTGAAGACCCCATATACTTTGATATCACACCTTATTTCACTCTAAGAAACCATCGTTTCAAGTATATGATCGATCATGCGCACGAGTGAGACAAGATGGATGCCTTATCTTTGATGTTCCGAGTTTACCGTGCTTAACGTCGTGCACGTACAAACTCGTCAAATCACGTGTTTTTTATATTAAGTAATTATATTATTTATACGAAAGCCAGACCGTACACTACAGAGACGCCATGCCCTGTAGATTCGGGTCCATTACTTTTCGTCAAACCTTTTATTTATGTTTCTTGAATTAGGATACGGGAATCAATGAGCATGAGGAATAGAGGATCATCTGCTTGGCCTCTTGTACCGAATCCTTTGTCCCGTTATACTCTTTTACAATTAACATACTTGCAGAGACGTACTAACACCAAGCGAAAAGCTTTGCGAGTTAGTATGTCGATGCAAGGAACATGCACGTGGGCATTTAGCCTTTTTATGTAACACTAATAGAAATATCATTTTTATGAAGGAAAATTTAACCCCTTTACTTATATTTTAATATTTAAAAATCACGAAGATTTAAACGATTTAACTTTATGCTATTCAAAGTTTGAATAACTTGGTTTGAATTTCAAACTCGAGCAGGTAGGGAAATGCGTTCTTGACATTTCTTTTGCTGCTATGAGAGTTAGAATAGCAAGAAAATTCTCTTTGACTCTATAATTAATTTTAAGGAGAACTTTATTTGATGTTGACCGATACAAGAGTGACGAGTCTGGCTTCTCACTCAAACTTGTTGGCTCGCATTTAAGGCGCTCGACCGCTGCCTTCTTTTCCAGATTGCGGGAATCATTTCCCACCGCTCGCAATTCATCTCTTTGTCGACGCTGTAATATACGAATCTTATGTACTTAACATTAATGATACAGGTGTGTGTGACCAAGCACGCTTACATGTGTTATAAATCGGGGCGTATATCTACGCGCTCTGTAAGCGCGTTTGGTGCTTTCTATATCCCCTCCCGCACTAACACGTAGCAATGCTTTTGCTAATGCAAAAATCTAATTGATAGGTCTCAGTATGTACAAAAACCTGTGTTTATTATTCTGCAGCTGTATATTGTTGTTTATTTTGTGTTTGCCACAAAAAAATACTTGCAAAATCAAATATAATAAATAATAGTTTTATATAATTAAAATACTTTTCTTTCTAAATCAAGAGGCCGCCGTATTCTTTGTCCTTTTCTAATTACAAAATTTTTTTTTTCCAAAAAGTAGCAGCTAAAGGCAGAAATGAAGAGATGGTTTCGATTTGTATAATGAAAATTGATGCATTCTTTTATAAAGATAGATTAATTTTATCGCTTCATTTTCGAAAAAAGTTGGAATAACTTATAAAATTAGAGATCAGAGGCAGAAAATACGATCTTCAAGTTATTCCAACTTTTCTAGAAAACAAAGCGATAAAATTAATTTATTCTCATCAGAGAAAATATTATAGGCCACCATTAGTTGGCCAGAGAAAAGTTTCGGCTAAAACAATTTTTCCGAAAATGCATTCCTACCAAGTTATTATGCCGTTCCGGAACTTTTGACACACCCTGTATAAGAAATTTTTGCTCGCTAGCCATTGTTTTTAAATTATAAGCAAATAAAAAGCCGAAAAATTGAGAAATTCCGTCGCTTGAGATCGTTTTAGTTTATTTATTAATAATTAAAAATTATATATGATAAAATATTATTAAAATTACAACTCTTACCTTTCAAATGAGAGGTTATTTGTAAAAAAATTTTTATTAAAAGCCATAAAAGTTATAAGGATTTTTACCACGCTTGTGCTAACTTTTGCAATAAATTTGTCATATCTTCGGATCTTATGATCAAATCGAGTTGAATACACAGATTTTCTTTGTTTTTGAAAAAGGAACAATTTTTTATTAGTCACGTTGCCGTATTTGTTATAGTTTGAAAGTTATAACTATTTAAACAATCAAATTGTTTAAATAGTTATAACTTTTGGAATTTTCACCCTCGACATTCGGATTCTGAGAGAAAAATAAAAAATTTTCTGCTTGTGACTCCTAAGTATTATCTACTTTGATAGGAGCCAAGTAATATATACCTACTTGAAAAGTCGATTGTTTCTTTTTGACGCTCAATATACTTTGTTTTTGTTGTCAAGCATGATCAACTACACGATTGACCGGCAACTATAACTCGAGTGATCAAGATACTTTTATCGTTTATATTTTGAAGTTGAACGTTGATACGAATAACACCGTTAAATTTTATTGTAAATTTTCACTTTTAAATATAGTTATAAACAAGTGTTTTGTTTCATATCGAAGGTAGTTAATAAACGTGATCGTTATTTTATGATAAATTTTAATATCTAAAGTATTTCTATCGAGATGAGAGAGAGTGCTATATTTGTGCGAGTGAGATAGAAGTTGAGGATTTGTATAAATAAAAACATGGCAACAGCCTAGCACTCGATAATAAACATTTAAATGTCATATTGTTTTGAATTGTTGGTTATGATTGGAATTGACGGTTATGAATTTATTTCTTTAATTCATGAATTAATGAATTTTTAAAGTTTTGCCGCTTTGTTATGTAGTAAAATTATTTAAAGATTTTAAAATATTATTTTACAACAATGAATATAAATTAAAATATTTAAATGTGTGTTAAGATATAAAATAATCATCGAAATTCATTAATTTATTTTTAATTTTACTAACATATGATTAGTTTTTTTCAATATTTATATAAATTCACTATAAGATTTTTAAATTTAATGCAGTATTTGTTTGTCAGTAGTTTATTTTCAAATGCTGTGGAAAATGACTACAGAAAATTGACAGATAGAGAAAAAAAGAGAGCGAGCGAGTTGCAACGTTGTTGACACAAGACGAATCAAAACCATTCGCAAAAAATACGTATCTTCCCTTGCACTTTTCTCACGAACTAAATACAACAACAAAAATTTTTAAGTATCAAAATTTTCTTCAGATAATTTTCTATTAATAAATGAAACATTAAATAATTCTAACACACGATTATAAAATAGTCGTCGTAAACAACTTCAAAAAGATTGCATAACGAATGGTACCCTATCCCTCCCATGCTAAAAACCGAAACTTTAAAGTGCAATAAAAATCAAACCACACACAAAAAATGACTGAAATTTTCACAAAAGATGAATAAAGACATTATAAGGTCGGCTCTAACGAAGAGTAGCACCTGTAATTTCTCGCCGCGAAGACTCGTACATTTGAAAACGCTCTAATGTTAATTAAAGGGGAATTGACGAGCTCGCCGCGAAGACTAACACTTTTCACGACTTTTTTGTGAAATGTGCTACTCTTCGTTAGAACCGACGATAAAATCTTGGGCCAAATTTGAAACAAAACCAACATAAACTGTTAGCGCAATAGAAAAACCTTAAGTATAGTTCTAAAAAAGTGTGTTTCGAATTCAATTAAGTAAATAAACGTGATCGTGAATAATATGGATAGTTTTGTTGTTGATCGTTTTAATTCGTGGCAGTTGCAGAAATTTGTTAACCGATTTAAAGGTAGGTTATAGTTTTCAATTTCTTTTATACGTTTAAATAAATTGTTTATGAATAGTATTTTAAATGTATTTTTGAATAAAATAAATTTTTGAAAATAGGTTAAGGGCATGTAAAATACCGACATTACAGTTTTCCAAGTTATTGGTTCTTAATTAAAGATTTTTAAAAATATCTCTATATTACAGTCTTCCATTTCTACTTATAAAGAGCCTAATATAGAGATATTTCTGAAAATTTTTAAATAAAGATAAAAAATTTGGAAAACATTATTATATTTTATATATACTATTTATTTATTTAACAATTTAAAGATAGAATGTGTTTTTCAATTTCTTTTATATGTTTAAATACATTGTGTACGAACAGTACTTTAAAAAAATAAAATTGATTTTTGAAGAGTCTATTTAGTTTCTATAGAGAGAGCGCGGTGGTATAGAGAGAGCGCGGTGGCGTAATGGATAGAACTCTTGCCTTCAACGCGGAGGGCATGGGTTCGAATCCTGGCCAGGTACCTCTAAACTTTTTTTCGAAAGAAAATTAGTGTATGTGCCATTTATATCGCGACTCTTAAAAATCCGACCTCATTGGGTATCGGTTGATTGTTGGTCACAAAAGTGGCTGATTATCCATCGGTAGTCAAAGTTTTCGGTATGGTGGGTCTGACAGTCTAGCCTGATGTAATGTGTTAAACGGTACCGGGCGGGGACTCCCTCGACTTCACCATGGAAAAAGGTTAATCATATAGAGGACAATATCCTTTATATATTAATCTTTTTATTAAAAAAAAAAAAAAAAAAAAAAAAAAAAAATTTAGTTTCTATAATTATTTTCGCAGAAGCAGGAATAGGTGAAGAAATATTTTTGAGTGTGGATGAGGAAATGCTGAATAGGTTATTTTGGTGAATGAATGTGGTTTTCAAAGAAAATTTAAAAAACGTTTGGAAGATTGGAAGCAAAAAAATTTTGATCTGTCACATGAAACCTATAAGATTTCAGAATCAAATAGTGATGCTAAATAGTTTTCTACTTGTATAGAATTCAATAACTTAAACGAATCATTCGAGAATTTTGCTAATAAAAATTCGAATAATGACGTGATTGGTGTTGAAGTTCCGAAGAATTCGATAAATGTTGATAGAGTATCTATGATAAAAATACGCACGCATTTTTTTTTATTATTTTTTATTTAATCCAAAAAACATTAACAACTTTTTTTTGTGATTTTTCATTATTAAATTATTTGAGATTTTTTAAATTTTTGTTATACATTTGAGAATATCAATTGATAATGTAGTTTATTTTGATAGCTATATTGAAGAGAACTATTTCTCAACTATTGCAATTCGAAACAGATGGTAAAATTATATACAAAAATTTCATTAATAATAAAATACTTGATACTCGCTTGAAACGTGATTTAGTAATAAAATATGAATTGGCAGTTACAACATTTGATAGGTAAATTATAAATATTATTTATATGCAAATTGCTATATGAAAATAAGAAGTCATCAAAATTTAATTATTTACTAATTAAAATATCGGTACAAATACATGCATGGATAATTTTAATTTTTTTTAAAAGTTTATAACGTAAAATATTTTTACTCAATTTTTAAAATAATATAGGAAAACACAAATTGTTTTTTAGATAAGAATAAATATTTGATCATCTACAACTTTTTACAGAATATATAAAAGCAGATTTTGTGAGCTTGCCCAAGAAGCGGTCACTATTTTTTCTACAGAAGCTAGAATCGAATTATTTTATTATCTGTATCAAGCAGCAACTTAGGGAAGAAAGCTGTTAATGCTGGTGGATGTTTTTATAACCAATATTTATTTCTTTGAAGGAAATTGATTGAAAACGGACTTATTTGCAAAGCAAATCCATTACAAAAAGGTATTAATTTAATTTATTATTTTCATATGTTGTGTAATAGAACTAAATCAATTAAAAACGAAGAAATGCTTATACAAGTCGATAGAGTATTTTATAGAATTTATTGTCAATTGTGACTTATTTTGGGTGACAACTTAGGGTTGAACTCTATTTTAGGATTCGTTTAATCATTCTCAATGGGTCGACCTTGTTGAGTTTGTACACCTGATATCCATAAGATGTCACATTTGGTCAAAGAAGATAAAAAATTAATAAGAACAAAAGATACGTGTAATGCAGCTTGCTTAGAGAATGATCCATCATTAACAGGAATTCAAGAAGAATGTATATTCTATAAGGTAGAAGGTTCCCACGTGTGTCAAAACTATTCTATGGATTTGATGCATGACATATTCAAAGGAGTAGCTAATTACACTCTTGTTAATATCTTAGATAATTTGATTTATAGACAGAAAATTTTCACTCTTCAATTTTCAATTCCAGAATAGTAAGTTCTGATTATAGTTTTTTTAAAGACGTCAATAAAATACCTAAAATAAAGAGAGACCATATCTTAATAAAAAATAAATTGAAGATGTCAACATCCGAAATGATAAATTTGGCTACATTACTGGGATTGCTCGTAGGTAACAAAATTTCTGAAAATAATAAAACATGGCAATTATATATTTGTTTACGTAAGATCACAGATGTATTATTATCATCTCGTCTTGTTGAAAGACATTTGATTAAATTAGAGATTTTAATTGTTAAATTTTTATCAACATATAAAAATCTACATGGAAATTTAAAATATAAGTTCCATAATATGTTGTATATTATGCGATTACTAATTAAAAATGGCCCTATGGTACACTATTGGTCTGTACTATTTGAGAGTAAGCATACAGAACTTAAACAAACTGCTGTATTAACAAGTAATACAATAAACATTTTAACAAATTTATGCATAAAAAGTCAATGGCATTTGGCATATTTGCTAACCATTGAAAATGTTAATACGCGACAACTGTCTCATAATTTTGAAGAAATAAATGAAAGTAACAAAATAAAATACTTAGCTAACAAAAAACTTCATGGTGAAATTTTTAAAGCAAACTAACCTGGAGAGGCTATGAGCTTCGGGTCACAGATCTTGATGAAACTTTGGAATGTGTTTTTAGGTACCAAAATATGAGTAAAGCCAGAGCGGTACGGTCTAACGCTTCAAAAAACTGAAATTATAGGCGTTTCTAGTCTTATTTTAAGAAAAATTTATAAAAAAGCTCCTAATTGAAGTGTGAATAATTCAGTCTAGAAATTTCTTTAATAAATTAACAGGAACTAAAATAAAAGTAGAAAAAGAAAGCTTTAATTTGCCGTTTTCAGAATTGAGAAATAATAATTAAAACCAGAGATATGTTTGTTCAAAGTTAAGCAGGAAGAAAGTACCAAAAATCACTGTCCTTCAGAATTTAGATAATTTTTGGTACTTATTGACGGTTAAGAAATTTGAAAATAATTAAGCATATTCTATATTAAAATGCGCATTTACTGTAATTTTTTTAGCTATTTTTGACGTCAAAAACTAACTTAAAAACAATAAAATATTCTTGAAAGTGCTCTAAAAACTTTAAAAAAAGGGGTGCCGTCTCAAAAATTTGTGGAAAGTTGAGGATTTGCGTCCTTAATCTGCCCTATTTTGCCCAGATTTTTTGGAGTGGTGCGCCATATTTTAAAGTCGAAAAACCCTGTTTTTTAGCTATTTTTTATCAATTTTTTGCTTATTTTGCTTTGTCAGTAATGGTTACAACAAAATTAATGGCACCATCAGATTCTACGCCAAAAAATACATAAAAAATATATATAATACTCCGTTCTAATATTTTTGGATCACTAGCTATAAAACAAAAATGGAAAAGAGGCTGCTATGAGCATGTCGGGGTAACTCACTTTTTCCGTGGGATTTGTGAAAAGTTACTTAAAAGTATAAACAACAATGATTACATGTATTTTTTCATATTTTTTGACGAATAATACAGTGTTGTAGCTATATTTTCTATAACTTGGCTCAGGTCAAATATCAGAGCCAAGAAAACAATTTACAATAGGTCCTTATAGGTAACACCTGAAGCGTCCGGCAAAAAAGGATAAATCTTTTTTCTTATTTAATAATTAAGTCATAATATTTAAATGAAACAAAAACGTTACTATATATATATAGTAACGTTAAATTAAACACCATTGCTATTTTTTATTCTCTATTGCGATTTATTTAGCGAGTTCGTGAACCAAGTTTTCCGTAACAGTGTCCAGCCTTATGTTTTTTATGTGAATAGAGCCCAACAGAATACACTGAAAATCAATCCCAGCAGTAGAAACTGTTGCAAATAGATGTATTCAACAGAATCTATTCAACAGAAGTTTCATATTATAATTATTGTACTTAATTTATTCTTACAATGTTTTATATTTGAAAAGAAATGTTTTAATGATAACATAGCTTCAAAAACTTACTTTTTATTAAATGTTATCGGTAATTTAGAGTAAAACAACGTGTGTAACAAATAAGTAAGAATAAAAATAACCTTGTAGATTTGATTGAATTTTAATTTTGAGTATGAGAATATTATAATCATTCTTTAGGTTATCCGAAATTAGAATTCATTAAATTATCATATCAAGTAAATATTATTGAACTTTAGTAGATACAGAATAGAATTGAATGTTTATAAACAATTGATATCTTTTCACAATATTAAACATTTTTTAATAAAATCAACTCTATTTGTGTCATTAGGTTCTAGATATCTTGCAACCAGTATATGAATATTATTGAAATTAGATATTTTATTTATACTTTATATATGACATAAAAACCCTTTTGGATTGACAAGGTAGTGGTTTCATGGAAGTGCTTGACCTTCAAATCATCTATTTAGGCATGCATTTGTATAGCTTTTCGCTTATTCATTTAATTCTTAAACATTACGAATTTATAAAAAGCCAAAATAAAAAACTCATGTTTTTTAAATTTTTGGAAAAATTCCAACTTTCTCATTTTTTTTCTGAAAATCCTGATGTTTTAGAGATAAATTCATAGGAACACTTCTTGTTAAATGGAAAATAATTATATAATTATGGAACACACACTGTTAAAAGAAATGATAGTGGCTTCCATTACATGTAATTATGACACTGCTAAAATATTACATTTCAAGTCATTTTATTCTATTAAAGATATATAAAGATATAGACTTAAAACTTTACAGGTGAATGTAATTTAACTTAACAATAAAAAAGAAGTTATAATACTGCAAGTCTTTGAATACATATCAACGAGCTTCAAGAGCATGAAGTTTGATAAAAAGTTGGGGTAGTGGTGTTATTGAACATTAAATTTTTGCTCATATCTCTAGTTCTATGATAAATAGTGATTTGAGACTTTGCATACAAGTTTTTTATACTTTAATATAATATGAAAAATACAGTTGGAGTAAATTTAACAATTTTTGACATTTATTTATCAAAAAACTCTACATTCCAACATTAGTTGAAATTGTTGCTGAGATAGGTTTTCACAGCAAATGAATTTATAATGGCTTCCATCAAATGTAATGGAAGTCACTATCATTTCTTTTAACAGTGTGTGTTCCTAAATTGAATCATCATTTTCATTGAACAGGTAGTTTTCATAGAAAGTTAATGCAAGTGAAATAGTAAATATTTAATTATTCTTTTTCATTAATAAAACAACTTTTTAAAATGAGTAGATTTTTTATTGAAAAATTATTTACTTGAATTGGATGAATTATTCTATTTGAAACAATAAAAGTACTTACTATGTGAGTCCTAATGAAGGTAACTTTGTTCGCAGTATTGCTTGTTGTCCAAATTTTTAAAAATTATTTATAACACAGGCCCACAAAATGAAAAAAAATGTCTGAACTTTTGACCGGACATACATATTCCCATGTATTTTTCGACGCTGAATCCGAATCTGTAATAAAAATATAGGGTTTTCCTACCTTTTCTCAGAGTTTTATTGAAAAAACCTCATTTTTTACGGTTTTTTTGCGGTTTTTCGAGTCTAGAAAAAACAAATCATGAGATACGGTTAATTGGACTTCAAAATCGAATTCTACGGGAAAAAATACACGGGAAACCATACCTTCAAATTTTTTTAACGCGATTCTAGTCCTCTGTATGGGGCTGAAAAGATGAGGAAATCGGTAAAAGTCGAAATTTCGCCTAAAATGGATTTAAACAATATTAAAATTTAATCATGCGTCTTTTGAAGAGTCGATAAACATTGGAAATACTATCCTGGGGGTTTTTCAGATTTCTGATCATGAATTTGAAGTCAGATTGTGTAAAAACTACTTCTAGAGGGCGGTGACAAGAACTGTATATGGTAAATTTATCGATTTTTTAAAAATTTTACGTCTGAAATACTAATTTTAGAGTCTTTCACAGCATTGACTGTAAATTCAAGATATTAACTTAGCCTATTGTGTACGTTAAACTTAACATTTTGTCTATGTTTTTCTCTCTCTCTCTCTCTCTCTCTCTCTCTCTTCCGATGTTTTTTTTAAATTGGCTTACGCTTACGTACACGTTTCTCTTCGAATGACCGATGTAGTGGATTTCTGACACGTTTTTGTCCTTTTTTCGCAGCTGTTTCTCTTTTTATCATCCAGTAGTAATCTGCTAACATGTTGATACTCCAGTTTCCTTGAAATCTACGTTCAAACTCCTTTAAATCTTGGTGAAATCGTTCACCATGCTCTTCACTAAAGTCTCCGTTATTTTCAGGAAACTGATCAACGTGTGAATCAAGAAAATGAAGTTTTAAGTTCATTAGACAACCCAATTTTTCAAAATTACGTACCATTCTTTTTACAATAGCTTTATAATTCGTGTCTTTGGCATTACCCAAAAATTTCGTCGATACTTCTTTAAAACTTAACCATGCTGCCTTTTCAACATCAGTCATGCTTTGTTCAAAGTTTTCGTCTCTAAATAAAGTTCGGATTTCAGGACCATCAAAAATACCTTCATTTAATTTAGCATCAGATTTATGGGGAAATACTTTGCTTATATATTGGAAGCATTGACCGTCCTTGTCCAAAGCTTTAACTAATTGCTTTATCAATCCAAGCTTTATATGCAGAGGCGGTATCAAAATTTTCGAAGGATTAACGAGTGGATCTTTTATAACATTCTGTTTTCCAGGTTCAAACGATTCTCTTGATGGCCAAATTTTCTTTTTATAGTGTTTTTCTCTATCTCTGCTATCAAACATGCATAAATAACATGGGTACTTCGTGAATCCAGATTGTTGTCCAAGTATCATAGATAAAATCTTTAAATCGCCACATATTTGCCATTTATGTTCTCTATATTTTATTTTCGTTAAAAGTAGTTCAAGATTGGAATACTCTTCTTTAAGTACTGTTGAATGTGCTAATGGTATAGGAGCATATTTATTTGTGATATTGAGGAGTACTGCTTTAAGGCTGCGCTTTGATGAATCAATGAATAGTCGCCAATTTTCAGGTTTGTATATGTTGGGTTTCAATTCATCAATAAGCGTAAGCCAATTTAAAAAAAACATCGGAAGAGAGAGAGAGAGAGAGAGAGAGAGAGAGAGAGACAAACATAGACAAAATGTTAAGTTTGACGTACACAATAGGCTAAGTTAATATCTTGAATTTACAGTCAATGCTGTGAAAGACTCTAAAATTAGTATTTCAGACGTAAAATTTTTAAAAAATCGATAAATTTACCATATACAGTTCTTGTCACCGCCCTCTAGAAGTAGTTTTTACACAATCTGACTTCAAATTCATGATCAGAAATCTGAAAAACCCCCAGGATAGTATTTCCAATGTTTATCGACTCTTCAAAAGACGCATGATTAAATTTTAATATTGTTTAAATCCATTTTAGGCAATATTTCGACTTTTACCGATTTCCTCATCTTTTCAGCCCCATACAGAGGACTAGAATCGCGTTAAAAAAATTTGAAGGTATGGTTTCCCGTGTATTTTTTCCCGTAGAATTCGATTTTGAAGTCTAATTAACCGTATCTCATGATTTGTTTTTTCTAGACTCGAAAAACCGCAAAAAAACCGTAAAAAATGAGGTTTTTTTAATAAAACTCTGAGAAAAGGTAGGAAAACCCTATATTTTTATTACAGATTCGGATTCAGCGTCGAAAAATACATGGGAATATGTATGTCCGGTCAAAAGTTCAGACATTTTTTTTCATTTTGTGGGCCTGTGACATCTGGTAATTTTCTTTATGAAATGAAAATTAGTATAGTGTAATATATATTTGGTATTTTAATCAACTGATTTTATAAAACGTGATGGTTCAAGTCATCACAGTTAATCAGAACTTTGTTCCAACAACTTATTGCAAATCAGATTATCTTACACATAAGATTACAAATGATATTCATGTCAATGATGCGATTGTACGTCAAATTAATTTTGATTAATATTCTACTCATATAAGTATTTAGAAGATGTTTGTATATGTAGTTACAAGAATTATTTAATATTTAATTGAGTTTGCGGTGACTCTGTCTTATTTGCCTACGAAAGTAATTGTAATTATAATAATAACGAATGTTGTTTAATTAATAATTAAGCTTTTAATTGATAAATAACATTCTAGTATGTGTTTTTAAAACTTATTTTAATAGTTTTAGATTATTTAAACCAGATGATTATGTTTAGTTTGCGAAAGGATATTTTCAATAATAACAATTATTTTAAACTGTCATTACTTTTTATTGATGGCTCTAACTTACATGATCTAAAATTTATTTTAAAGTTTATGTAAAATGAAAGAAAATAAGCATTTTCTGAAGTAATGAATAATTTTAATTACCATGTTTTACATATAAGAACCAATCAAAAAACTTAAAAATTAGGTCTGTAAAAAATCATGAAGAAGTGTTCCTATGAATTTCTCTCTAAAACATGAGAATTTTCAGAAATAAAATTATAAAGTTCAACCTTTTCCAAAAATAAAATTTTTTTGTATGGATTTTAGAATAAATAATTTTTTTTTGTTTTTCTCGAATTTTGTTTGAATGTAATTAAGACTGTTTATGCTTTGGACGGCAGATTTCTTATCAACAATTTTCATAAAACTGTTTCATTAATTTTATTAATTTTCCATGCAACAGAATAAACAAAATGGAGGCTGTAGATTATAAAACACCGACTAAAAAAACAGACAATAGAAAGTGTGTTCGATGCAAAATCTTTATCCGTAAATTAAATGGTCTTTTCCGACAGTTTGATGAACGCGAAGATGCTATGGAATTTCACAATAGATACAATTTTTATGTTCAAAGCGATGACGTGATTTGTAATAAATGTCGTCACCAATTAAGTCTTCTAGCCAGTAAAAGAAATAAAATAGTAAAAAGTAAAGAGAATGCATCGACATCAAATTATGAATCTCAAGAAATTATTACATTACCATTGAAAGAAGTGATTGAACGAAACTCCTACAAGCCAGCAATCTTATCCTTCATCAAATATCAACTATTTCAGTGATGTAACACCAACAAGTAGTCAAACGTTCACTGAGTCACCAGATAGTCAAGAATCTGATGACTTTTCGATATACGCTGCAACAGTTCAACCAACAGATGAATACGTTTCGATATCATTCCCTAGAGTGATTGTAAGTCATAGATTATGTTTTATATGTAAATCGACAAATGAAATTCAAGATGTGCCTTTCGAAGCTCGCTTACAAGTTTTTATTTCTAGGAAAATTTTTATTCCTCATAGAAATAGATGCTGCAAGATTCATTTGATAAATAAAAGATTTTATGACGATGAAGTTTTGAGAATAGAAACTTATTCAGATGAATGTAGCATAAAATTTTCAGAACTTGCAAAATTCATGGATGCATTATCAGATGGTGCACATTTACAACTTCATGACCAAATTGGAAGTTTCACAATTACGGAAAAACGCATAAAAGCTCTAACTGGATATACGTGGCACAACATTCTTAAGCTACAAAACATGATGGTATCAATGAGATCTTCTGAAAATAGAAACATAATGCAAGCATTAGTACTTTTTTTATTTAAAATGAAGTCCGGGAATTCAAACAAGTGCATTTCTGCAATTTTTGGTCTTGAAGAAAAGCAAATAGCATAATCTATCAATTCAGTGCTCAAATGTTTTGAGAATGAAATATTTCCGAAAAATTTCGGGATTCATGCTTATTCTCGGGAACTTTTACTTGAACAAACAACTGATATTGCAAAAATGTTGTACAATATGGATAACAAGTTAGCATTAATATGTGATGGAACATATTTACGTCATCAAAAAAGCAGCAATAATGCTTATCAGCGTAAATCATATTCGGGTCAAAAAAAGCTTCACTCTGTAAACCATTCACAATATGTACAACAAATAGTTTTATCGTTGATTGTGCAGGACCTTTTACAGCTAATTGCAACGATGCAAAGATTTTGGAGAATTTGTTAAAAAGTTCCGATGGATTTAACAAAATTCTCGAAAAACACGATATTTTCATTCTCGATAGAGGCTTTAGAGATGTGATAGACTACTTGAATTAGCGAGAATTCACAACTTTGATGCCTGCTTTGAAAGGTAAACGATCGCAACTTACTACTGAAGAATCAAACGCATCTCGACGAGTTACGAAACTTAGATGGGTTGTAGAAGCGATTCATGGAATTATAGGACAAAAATATAAGCTTCTGCATCACCAACTTCATAATGGTCTTTTAACAAAAGCTGGATTATTTTGTAAAATCGCTTGCTTCTTACAAAATTTATTTGGTAAGAGGTTGAATTCTGATGCAGGAAATTTAGAAAAAATCATAAGTAGGATTAACCTCACAAATAATGTAGAAAACACCCTAGCAATTGAAGTTGAAGAAAAAAACTGGAACAGAAAAACTGTACCGTTTCAGCATTTGTGATCGAACGATCTATCAGATTTCTCTGAAATGACTTTGGAAGATTTGAAAGTATTTTTTACAGGTTCGTATCAATTATCTCAATCGGTGTCATATTTGGCAGAAATAATTGGAGACAATGGTTCATTAACTTTAAGTTACGCAAAAGAACAACAAAATATTTTAAGATTTGAGGTGCAGTCCAGACATATTAACAGTAAAAAGTACAAATGTTACATAGATTATTGTTCAAAAACTAGTGGTATCAATGGAATTAAACGGTACTGTTGTAACTGTGCGAATGGAAATAGAACTGTTGGTTGCTGCTCACATGTAGCTGCTGTTATTTATTATTTAAGTCACGCCCGCTATTTATCACGAAACATCAAACTAGCTGCAATATTGACTAAACTTTTTGATTTAGAAGAAGTTGTGCCAGTAATTGAAGAAATTAGTGATGATGAAGATTAACGATTTTCTAATAAAACGATATATTTATTAAATAAATACTTTTGTAACTAGGAATTATATACGTATATATTGTAAATAATTTTTGTAATAACAAGATACTAAAATTATAATTTTAATGATTTCATAAAAACTAATTAAATTATGTATTATTTATAAGACACAATCTTTTTAGGATCGTAGATCCAGAAATGAAACAATTACAATAATGTATATTAAAACTAATTTGAATGAAAAAGACTTATTGCAAGTGGTTTTCTTGGCTCTGATATTTGACCAGAGTCAAGTTATAGAAAATATAGCTACAACACTGTATTCTTCGTCAAAAATATGAAAAAATACATGTATTCATTGTTGTTTATACTTTTAAGTAACTTTTCACAAATCCCACGGAAAAAGTGAGTTGCCCCGACATGCTCATAGCAGCCTCTTTTCCATTTTTGTTTTATAGCTAGTGATCCAAAAATATTAGAACGGAGTATTATACATATTTTTTATGTATTTTTTGGCGCAGAATCCGATGGTGCCATTAGTTTTGTTGTAACTATTACTGAAAAAGCAAAAAAAGCAAAAAATTGATAAAAAATAGCTAAAAAACAGGGTTTTTCGACTTTAAAATATGGCGCACTACTCCAAAAAATCTGGGCAAAATAGGGCAGATTAAGGACGCAAATCCTCAACTTTCCACAAATTTTCGAGGCGGCACCCCTTTTTTTAAAGTTTTTAGAGCAATTTTAAGAATATTTTATTGTTTTTAGGTTAGTTTTTGACGTCAAAAATAGCTGAAAAAATTACAGTAAATGCGCATTTTAATATAGAATATGCTCAATTTTTTACAAATTTCTTAACCGTCAATAAGGTGCCGAAAAAAATTATTTAAAAAAAAACACGTTTTTTTGAGGTTAGGAGTACTGGAGGGGGGAGGGGTAGCAGGTCGCAGTTTAAAATTTCATTTTTGAGCGAACACTAACTAATTTTGGACGAAAATTTGAATTCCGTGATGGGGGGCATTTTACCTATCTTAATGGGGGGTACCCTTTAGTAAGAGTTCAAAATATCCTTGCAAGCGTGAGAAAGTTTAATGTTACGTTAATTCCTCGCATGCAAGTGATTTAATGATGCTTTTTCGTCAATTTGTTGTTTGTACATTAAAAATTAAAATCTAAAATTGTTGAAACGAAAGGCAATAAGATCAATTTCCTCATTCCTTTCCTTTTTTATCTTTTTCAGGTTCCATAAAGAGCATAAGGCCCCGAAACGGCTGGGCATGGCGCCTTGGCCGCATACGGGTTAGCTCTCCCCTTATTCACGCTATGAACATACACACTTATACATAACACATAAAATCTAACATACTCTACGTGTGGTTGTGGCCGCGTGAATAAAAGATTTTTCATGATATATTGTAAGTGGATTTACCACTAAATTAATTTCACTAAAGTCCAAAATTACATGTTGTTTTGCTTAAAATTAAAGATCAAAATTACTTTCCAAGTTCGTTTCCATATGCGTAAGGGACATAAATGTCATTATTTTGAGAGATAAAAGAAGTGACATTTATTCTCACAAAACGAAATTTAATAAAGGTAATCTCTACGCATCAATTATTACATTGAGCAACCTTAATGTTAGAACAAACGTATTGACGAAAGTCAATACACAACCACAAAACTCTTCTTAATTTAAAAATTGGTTAGGCTTGAATTAAGTAAATTTAATATTAAGAGCAGGCCGGAGCAGATTCGATACCGACCGAGAATCGAAATCCGTTGTTCAATTTTCTTCTACGTCTGCAGTGTCAATCTAATAAACTCAAATTGAAATCTTCTACAATGTTGATATAAGTTTTCGATTCTTAATCCAAAAGTTTTAAAAATATCTCTAAATTACAATCTTCCATTTTTACTAATAAGAAGCCTAATATAGGAATATTTCGGAAACTTGTTGAATAAAGATTAAAAATTTGGAAAACTGCAATGTCGGTAACTATGTATAAATCATATAACCTATTACATCCCCTTAACTCAAGAATATTTGCTAATATCATAAAACTCGATAACAAATAAATTTAAACTTATTTATACTGGAATTCAAGTAACATAATAGCAAATGAAAAGGAATTTATGAACATAGAATTTCGAAGGTGTCATTCTTGGAGTTTTGATGAAGGCTACGAAATTGATGAAGGTTAAAAAATAAATTTCTCAGATATTTTAAAGTATCTGTGATCGAACAAGATATAGCATGTGATTGATTGAAAAAAATTTATACTCTTGCTAACTGGATGCCAAATGATAAAAATAAAAACCCTTTAATAGTTAGAGGAATTTTTCCAATAATTAATAAATTTTTGTAGTTATTGTTAATAATATATTCTTCTGTAAATTCTATAATTTATTTATCTTGAAGTCATGTTATATTCAAAAGATATTTCTGACTTTTGATGAATTTTCACTCTTTGTATTGTGGTGGTACATAAATATACCTCTAATAGATCATAACGAATATACCTTGATGAAAGCCACCACATCGCCAACAAAACAAGACAAAATTAATATTATTTGCATATTCATGGCTAGACACACAATACCTTTTATCAAACGCAAACAAAAATGCATATATACCCATGAGTCCAGAAACCACAAGAGGCTGTAAGAAAATCAGTAAATAACGTATATGCAAGAACGTCGAACTGACAAGGAAGGTACCCGAAGTGTCCGGCGCCGATTTCGTTCAAACTTTAATATGTTGTAGAACATCAAAAAATAAGAGACACTTATTTTTGTTTATCTGCGGAAAAACATATTTAGGGGTGAAAACCACCCTTAAAGTTCACCCTAAAATACCATTTTTTCTAAATATCTCGGCTTAAACTATATTTTCTTATAAAACCCCCTTTTTTCGTCATGATTATGTAATAAAACATTATAAAATCACCTTGAAAAAAAGAAAAAAATTCTTCAAACAAAAAATTGAAAAGTAAAGTTGACGTGTTTTCGCATTTTCATGAATTTTATCCTTAAAAGGGGTAAACCACCCCTTACAAAAAAAAAACAAGAAATACAATTTTCAAGTGGTCTAATTCCGTAAATGCTCGTATATAGGAGTTTTTTAGGTCGCTGATTACAAATCCTTCATCACATTTTGCAAATTCGGAATGGCAGATCCAATATGGCGGATCCAATATGGTTGATGAAAACGTTAAAAGAGTTTTAATTTCGATGAACTGCGGTTTTTGAGGTCGCTAATTACGAATCCATTATCAGATTATTCATTGTCAGTTTAATGTAAGCCATTAATATAATTCTCATCTAAATATTCAGCATGCATCTATTGTGAAACTTAATGAAAAATAAACTGTTTTCGCAATTTCACATATAAGAATCTTTTAATTATATAGTTTATTATTTAGTTCTACTTCATCTGAAGATAGTAATAACAGCAACAAAAGATACATTATATATAATATAAAATATTGAAAAAGTAACACAATTTTTATACGTTTCTAAATGTTTTATATTTTTATAATTAAATATCTATTTCTAATTTTTGAAATATAAAAATATGGAACATTATGGATTATATGTAATTATGGATTATATTATGTGTAGAGCAAAAATGATATTCATAAAAAAAATGTTTCAAACACAAAGATTTTTTGCACCAAGAACATCGAATAATTGCAACATTTTTACAACCATCAATCTCACAATGTGTGCCACATGAATCTCCAAAACTAAAACTTACAGGATTTTCGAAATCTGCTGATTTTTCAATTATGTATTCACTCTTATACCGCGAATATCGAAAAAGATTTTGATATCTTGGCGACGAAAACTGATTGTGAATCAAAGATTGTAATTTGATAATATTATTTCTCATATGCAAATTTAAATCTGAAAAATGTCTAGCAAAGTTTTTCCATATTCTAAACCCATAAATATCTAAAGGTTGGATATTTCCAGTTGTTCCTGTAGGTATTATTTGATAATGTACTTATTTATTATGTGGTGTAGCTTCTTCTATAACTGTTAGGCAATGACCGCTCCAAGAATCAATCAATAAAAGGCTTTTAGGTCCAATATTAGGAAAGTTTATTTCCTTTAACCACGTTTTAAAATGTTCTGAAAATTTTATAATCTTAATAGATTAACATAAGTTTGGATACAAATACGCGGAGAGAGTTAAAATAATTATTTTTATGAATGTCACATTACCTGAAGTTAATTTACCAGATTTTGAAGCTGTAACATACACATTTGTAGGCCTGAAGAGAGTAGATAAAACTGCTGGCCCAAAAACTCCACTTTTCTCCTTTAAAACCATAAACAAAGGTGATAGTAATTTACCCATTAGACTGGCTGTAGCATCAAATGTAGGATGAATGATTGGCTTGTAGTCATATTTCTTATCAATGAAAAAATACTGCTATCATTCCGTACTTGACGCCAAAACTCCTAAAGTATATTTACATTACATATCTTTTTTATCACACAGATTAAATTTATTTTTCCAACATATTTGACGTGAAGTTTTAACTTTGTGGTAAATAATGAATCAAAAGAACTTCATTTTTTTACATGTCGAAAAATAATAACAAAACATAAAAATTATAATCCATTTACATTGATTCATTTATTCGTTTGTTAAAGCTTCTTAATTTTTATTTTTTTTCTTTCTTATTTTTAATATTAAGTTATTGGATACCATTTAAATTAAAGTTAGAATTTAATGTGCCCATGTAATTTAAATTAATAAATGACTTGAATTTTATGACTTTAGCACAATTTATTTTAATTTCTTTGCGATTTTTCGCCTATCGTAGTAGGCTGTATCAAGTAAAACGCTTTTAACACAATACATGTGAAATTCGATACATAAATTTTAATACAGGAAATCATAAACTCGTTAACTACAAAATTGTTAATTCGGTAAAAAATACAAATTAATTTTCTTACATCAAAGAATGCGTGAATAAAATGTGAGACTTGCCACTGAAAATTTTAAATCGTAACCTTTTAGTGAAACGGCACTGTTGAAAAACATCGTAACGACTATTTGTATTTACTACTAGGCTTCGAGTTAATGAAATGGGAGGGAAAAAAAACAAAATAGCTTAACCTATACTGTAGTTTGAATATTTGATGGGTATTTAGAATTTAAAATTTGAATATCAAACCGTAGAAAAATTTTCTTGTAATAATTTCAGAGTAAACTTGTAACAATTTTTCAAATCATTTGTATTTGTAATTTTATTAAAACTATTATTATTTGCTATGCACAGCATTTTGTGACATCCCATGGAACTAAACCCTTATAAATTGTTAAATAAATTAACAATTAATCTATTTTTTTATTACATTTATTACATATATGGAAAAGTAGTTCCATGCGATGTCCCGAGTCAGCATTCTTAAAAATTGCGAAAACTTCAAATGTAAAGAGGAGACGGAGAAGAAAGTACAAGAATGCATTGGTAAGCAAGCCAATGAACTATAAAACAATCGAATGATTTTCTGTTCTGAAAATTTCAGCTGCATGTCAGGTTTTGATTGGATTTTCCATCTCTCGATCGCCCGGCGCAAGGCAATAAAAACAGCCCCCTACGTCACTCTTGGCCTTTTGTCATAATACGATAGCAACCGCTAAAGTCGGCTCTGCTGGTCCTCTGAGATAAAGTCAGTGTTAGTTTTTTTAAATCAATTTTATTTATCATAAAATTCATTAGGAAGTAGCTTAGAAACCTACTTCGCTAATAGAAAAAAAATTATAGTATAGAAAATATAAAACTACAATTTTTGCATTTAAATAAATAAATATTTTTGCAAAAATTAAATCAATAAATATTTAGAAAAAAAAAACAAACAAGTGCAAGTGACGACATAAACGTATAAATTAGCTGAGCGCTGGACGACCGAAAGTTGAAGAATCTAAACTAATCTGGCCACGGATAACTTAACCGTGTAGGAATAAATTAATCTAAGCGGAGATTAAAGGACGGAACTTCAAGGGATACATTTATATATCTTCTCCTTCTCTTCTTGGAATATTTAATCGTAAGGAAAATTATTATATATATTAAATAACATGTGTATTAATTATTAAATAAAAATAAAAGAAAACACAAAAAGAGGAATTTATTTAAGTAATTAAAACTTGATATTAACTTTTATAAAAATTTGATTATTCTAAAAACTAAATTAGAATTTAATTTTAATAAATATTTAATTAAAAGGTGACAGGTAAGTCCTGGGACTACAAACTGGTTCCCAATAAAAAGAAATTTATTTCTTTTTGTGAACTCAACGACCGAACCAAATCCGGTCGTAACAATTTCATTAATCATTTTTTGTCATCATCAGTTCCTCTATCTAAAATCTTAAATTTTTTGAAATCTTAAATATGATTATAAGTTTTACAATAAACAGCTGTGGAGTATTTTTCATTATATCATTTCATAACATTTGAAATGATTTTTCAAACGCGTCTAATTTTATAATACTGTTAAATTTATCTGTAGTTTTGCACATAACATATATTTTTAGTTTTCTTAAAAAATATTTTATATCGGATTCCAGAAATTTGTTTTCGAATTTGGAAAATGTGATGACGGATTTGTAATCAGCGACCTAAAAAAACTCCTGTATACGAGTATTTACGGAATTAGACCACTTGAAACTTGTATTTCTTGATTTTTTTTTGTAAAGGGTGGTTTACCCCTTTTAAGAGTGAAATTCATGAAAATGCAAAAACACGTCAAATTTACTTTTCAATTTTTTGTTTTGAAGAAGTTTTTTCTTTTTTTTTAAGTGATTTTATGATGTTTTATTACATAAACATGACGGAAAAAGGGGGTTTTATCACCTACACATTACTGCAACCCCTGTTAAAAATATATACGTATCTCAGATACGTAACAAAATTAGGTAATCCATACGTAACAAAGCGTTAGAATTTGTTACGCATTATGGAATACGTATTTGATATTGATGATACGTAGTTTCAATACGTATTTCAAGGGAGTGAGAAATTACGTATTTCATACCAGAAATACGTAATTATTCGCACAATGTACGTAACAAAGATACGTATTTATGATAAATATGTGTTCATAGTTTTAAAGATATGAGCACATCCTTCCATTGGAATACGTAATTTTTATAAACACTTATGCCAGATATACGTATTTTTGATACGTATTTCATGCGCATCATACGTAATTTTCGATTTAAATTTCGGGTTTGAATACGTATCGCCTTTAGAATACGCAATTTCGAGCACGAGATACGTATCTCTGAGGCAGGATTCATATTCAGAATACATAATTTTACCACAAATTAAATACGTATTTTGTGGTAAAATACGTACCACGAATCTTGCCTCACAGATACATATGTTGTACTGAAAATTACGTAATTGTACTAGCAATACGTATTCAAGCACGAAACTGCGATTGAAATTACGTAATTTTAGCATGAACTACGTATCAAAAAAGCATATATATGGCACATATTTAAATGAAAATTACGTATTTTAATTACAAGATGTTTTCAAATACGTATTTCGTGGCAAAATTACGTATTCTGACTAGAAAACCTGCCTCATAGATACGTATCTTTGACTCTTGATTACGTAATTTTGTCCTGGCAATACGTATTGAAGCCAAAAACTGCGATTCAGAATTACGTAATCTTCGCATGAAATACGTATCGAAGATACATAGTTTAGGCACATATAAAATGAAAATTACGTATTTTCAATCATAAAATGTTTTCAAATACGTATTTTGTACTAAAATTACGTATTCTGAATATAAATCCTGCCTCAGAGATACGTATCTCGTGCTCGAAATTACGTATTCCAAAGACAATATGTATTTAAGCCCGATATTCAAATCGAAAATTACGTATGATGCACCCCACATAGCATGAAATATTTCAAAAAAAGATTACATTAAATATTTCAGTAAAATATTAAATAAGTGATGAACAAATATTTCTTCGAAATATTACAGTTTAAGAATATGAAATAATTCATTGAAATATTACTGTAATATTGCTGCAACATTTCATGTTTTATTCCAAAAAAATTTCTGAATCCAACACTGAAATATTTGAGAAATATTACTAAATTATTTCTTGAAATGTTTCACATTAATATTTCACCAATCTTTCAAGAAACATTGCATGAAATATTCCTGTAATATTGAAGGAATATTTCATGTTTTATTCAAAAAAAATTTCTGAATTCAACACTGAAATATTTAAGAAATATTACTAAATTATTTCTTGAAATGTTTCACATTAATATTTCACCAATCTTTCAAGAAACATTGTATGAAATATTCCTGTAATATTTAAGGAATATTTCATGTTTTATTCCAAACAATTTTTGAATCCAACACTGAAATATTTGAGAAATATTACTAAATTAGTTCTTGAAATGTTTCATATTAATATTTCACCAATCTTTCAAGAAACATTGCATGAAATATTCCTGTAATATTAAAGAAATATTTCATGTTTTATTCCAAACAATTTTTGAATCCAACACTGAGATATTTGAGAAAGGTTACTAGATTATTTCTTGAAATGTTTCAGATCAATATTTCGCCAATCTTTCAAGAAACATTGCATGAAATATTCCTGTAATATTGAAGGAATATTTCATGTTTTATTCCAAACAATTTTTGAATCTAACACTGAAATATTTGAGAAAGGTTACTAGATTATTTCTTGAAATGTTTCATAAATATTTCACCAATCTTTTAAGAAACATTGCATGAAATATTCCTGTAATATTAAAGGAATATTTCATGTTTTATTCCAAACAATTTTTGAATCCAACACTGAAATATTTAAGAAATATTACTAAATTATTTCTTGAAATGTTTCACATTAATATTTCACCAATCTTTCAAGAAACATTGCATGAAATATTCCTGTAATATTTAAGGAATATTTCATGTTTTATTCCAAACAATTTTTGAATCCAACACTGAAATATTTGAGAAAGGTTAATAGATTATTTCTTGAAATGTTTCAGATCAATATTTCGTCAATCTTTCAAGAAACATTGCATGAAATATTCCTCTAATATTGAAGGAATATTTCATGTTTTATTCCAAACAATTTTTGAATCCAACACTGAGATATTTGAGAAAGGTTACTAGATTATTTCTTGAAATGTTTCAGATCAATATTTCCCAATCTTTCAAGAAACATTGCATGAAATATTCCTGTAATATTGAAGAAATATTTCATGTTTTATTCCAAACAATTTTTGAATCTAACACTGAAATATTTGAGAAATATTACGAAATTATTTCTTGAAATGTTTCATATTAATATTTCACCAATCTTTCAAGAAACATTGCATGAAATATTCCTGTAATATTAAAGAAATATTTCATGTTTTATTCCAAACAAGTTTTGAATCCAACACTGAGATATTTGAGAAAGGTTACTAGATTATTTCTTGAAATGTTTCAGATCAATATTTCGCCAATCTTTCAAGAAACATTGCATGAAATATTCCTGTAATATTGAAGGAATATTTCATGTTTTATTCCAAACAATTTTTGAATCCAACACTGAAATATTTGAGAAATATTACTAAATTATTTCTTGAAATGTTTCATATTAATATTTTGCAAATCTTTCAAAAAACATTTCATGAAATATTCTTGTAATATTAAAGGAACATTTCATGTTTTATTTCAAAAAATTTTTGAATCTGACACTGAAATATTCAAGAAATATTGTTACATTATTTCTTGAAATGTTTCAAATCAATTTTTCGCAAATCTTTCAAGAAACATTTCATGAAATATTTCTGTAATATTGAAGGAACATTTTATGTTTTATTTCAAAAAATTTTTAAATTCAACACTGAAATATTCAAGAAATATTGTTACATTATTTCTTGAAATGTTTCAAATCAATATTTAGCAAATCTTTCAAGAAATATTTCATGAAATATTTCTGTAATATTGAAGAAACAATTCATATTTTATTTCAAAAAATTTTTAAATTCAACACAAGAAATATTCAAGAAATATTGTTACATTATTTCTTGAAATGTTTCAAATCAATATCTCGCAAATCTTTCAAGAAACATTTCATGAAATATTTCTGTAATATTGAAGGAACATTTCATGTTTTATTTCAAAAAATTTTTGAATCCGACACTGAAATATTCAAGAAATATTGTTACATTATTTCTTGAAATGTTTCAAATCAATATTTCGCAAATCTTTCAAGAAACATTTCATGAAATATTTCTTGAATATTGAAGGAACATTTCATGTTTTGTTTCAAAAAATTTTTAAATTCAACACTGAAATATTCAAGAAATATTGTTACATTATTTCTTGAAATGTTTCAAATCAATATTTCGCAAATCTTTCAAGAAACCTTTCATGAAATATTTCTGTTATATTTAAAAAACATTTCATGAAGTATTTAAAAAAATGTATGAACATAACACTGAAATATCGAAGAAATATTGCTGCACTATTTCTTAAAATATTTCAAATCAATAATGCGCATATTTTTCAAGAAATATTTCATGAAATATTCCTGTCAAATTCCAGAAATATTTCATGGAGTATTCCGAAAAATTTATGAATATAACAGTGAAATATTGGAGAAATATTGTTTAAATATTTGTAGTTATCTCGCGTTTGTAGCAATTCTTCCATCTTGCCAGCAGGTGGCTACTTGATTATATTTTCATGTGATCTTAAATGTGGTTGGCAAGCTCTCGCAAGTGGTGGGACGCTCTCTCGTTTAGTATATAAGTCCGAAAATTCTTGACACAAATAAATAAGCGCTTAAATGATAAATAACAAATAAATGTATAAGTATCTAATATGGTTTGAGATGCAACTCTTACAAAATCAAAAATAATATCTGATAGAATTTTTCATCAATATTACAAATCAGTATTTCATGAAAGATTCCAAAAATATTTCCGAAAGGGTTAATAATCCTCTATGAATACTTTAGTTAAACTGATGGGTAATCTTTCAACAATATAACATATCAATATTACATGAAAGATTTCTGAAATATTTCAGAAACATTTTTTGAGAGATTCATAATTTTTTATGAATCCTTCAATAACATATTTTAGCAATCTTTCAACAATGTTACAAAGCAATATTTCATGAAAGATTTTAGAAATATTTCAGAAACATTTCTTGAAAGATTCATAATCTTTCATGAATCCTTTAATAAAATATTTCTGCAATCTTTCAACAATGTTACAAAGCAATATTTCATGAAAGATTTTAGAAATATTTCAAAAACCTTTTATGAATCCTTTAATAAAATATTTCTGCAATCTTTCAACAATCTTACAAATCAACATTTCATGAAAGATTTCAGAAATATTTCAGAAACATTTCTTGAAAGATTCATAATCTTACATGAATCTTTCGATCAAATATTGCTACAATCTTTCAACAATATTACAAATTAATATTTTACAAAATAATGAAAGAATGTTACAGAAACATTAAATGAAATATTTCAAATCAATCTTCTAGAAGGACATATCAATATTTCAGAAATATTTCTTATCAATATTTCTGTTTTATTCCGAATCTTTCAATGAAATATTTCAGCAATATTTCAGAAATATTTCATGCTATGTGGGACATGAGATATGTTTGAAAAATACGTAGATCTGGCATAAATGTTTACAAAAATTACGTATTCCAATGGTAGGATGTGTTTAGGATACGTACCATGTGAAAAAAATACGTATTTTTGTTACGTATATTGTGCGAATAATTACATATTTCTGGTATGAAATACGAAATTTCTCACTTCCTTGGAATACGTATTGAAACTACGTATCATCAATATCAAATACGTATTCCATAATACGTAACAAATTTGAACGCTTTGTTACGTATGGATTACGTAATTTTGTTACGTATCTCAGATACGTATATATTTTCAACAGGGACCCCGACTTCTCAAATCATTATAGATTGCTTGTCCTTTGTACGAGAAATAATTTCCATTTCGTTTTACAAGAAAATATAGAGTTCAAGCCAAGATATTTAGAAAAAACGGTATTTTGGGGTGAACTTTAAGGGTGGTTTTCACCCCTAAATATGTTTTTCCATAGATAAACAAAAATACGTGTCTCTTATTTTTTTATGTTCTACAACATATTAAAGTTTGAACGAAATCAGCGCCGGACACTTCAGGTACCTTCCTTGTGAGTACTTTGGACAAACCAAATAGGCGGGTGGTTCACCCCTCTAAATAAAGCTTGAACCCACTAACTTTTTTCGCTTTTCTAATCTTCATAGATTTCGTATATTTTTCCCAGTAGAAATATATGTTTTTTATATTTTTCCGAGTGGGCCGGTAATTATAATAAACAAAAAACTTGTAAAAAAATTAAAATGCATGAAACTGATTCGGGCAAAGTTTTACTAATGTATTTTATTAAAATAAACACTTTTTATAAATAGGAGTATACCTTAAAAATGCTTCCTTTCCGAGTTATTTGCGACTTTATGACATAAAAATGTCAAAATTACGTTATTTTTGCGATTTTTTTTCTCGGAAACTACTAAATGAATCGCTATTTTGCTGATGGCATTATAATCTTTAAAATCTTAACTATTAGTGCAAATTTTATGACGACAACAAAGAATTTGTTTTGTGCCCAAAACGAGGTCCGAAATATCTCTCTCAACTCGTATGGCACAGAGCGTTTAATATAGAGGTTATGGTTGCGACTACGCAGGGATACTTATCACGCGCGTATTTTTCAAAATCTTTTTCATATACGTATAATTATACATATGAGTAAATTAATAAATAAATATAAATTTAATATCATTTAATATTACAAAAATAAGTAAATAATAATTTCTAGCGATATATAATTATATATTTCTTTACAAAATAAAAAAATTAAATAAGATTTTTATTATAGACTTTAATCAAAATATATCAATTATTTTAATATTTTTATCAATAACAGCCGGATTTGTAATTAAAAACGTTATTTCGTTATCTTTGACAAAATCTTTCTTAAAGTTGACACGATTGTTTGAGTTATATGCTTTCGTTTCATAATATTTGCTATTTTATATCGTAAATATGCCAAAATTCGTAATATTTGTGATTTTTTTTCAAAAACTACTGAATGGATTACAATTTTGCCCATAGCATTCTAATCTTCAAAATTTTTATTATAAGTGCAAATTTAGCTTTAAGTCAATAATAAAGACAACGGTTAGGCATACACTGTGCGCGGTGTATCTTTTATGCTTGCTCTCTGCCCTTTTATCGTTTTTAATCATACGTAGGATATCTACATGAATGATTAGATACAAATTTATCGTTATTTATCATTGTTATCATAAATAGTAATTTCCAACAATATACAATAATATATTTCGTTACATAATAAAAAATTATTAATTGTATTTTAACTACGATTTATTTAGTACATTATTTCTGGTTTCAAATTTAAAATAAATAAAATTGCGATTTTTGTCTTGCATAATCATAATAAAATACACAAAATTATTGGTAAGTCAATTAAAAAATTAGCGCCAGTTATTGATTTTACATTGTTACAAATGTAACATAAAAACAAAAGAATACTCATAAAAGTAACCGCTTCAAAAAAGGAAATGCATTCCTAGTAAACTTTCTTATTTGTTATGAATAATTCTCAAATATGGATTGTGATAAAAATATATCAAAGAAAAAAAATCAATTTCTAAAGAGGTTGAAATTTTGAAAAATAAAAAAATCTTAAGATCTAAGGTAATAAGTTTTGATTGGGAAAATTTGTGCTTTAACTGTAACGGGAAAAAAGTGGTATAAAGAAATTAACATAAGTGAGCTTAAATAGTAATGTTAAACAGCGTATTTTGGATGCCGCAAAGAAAAGACAAGAAATGCCTCTGATAGAAAAGCTTTCTATTCCTCAAAATTTATCTGAAATTAGTGAGCGTTACTATACAAATCCTTGCTATCAAAATTACGTTAGCGAATTTGCTCTGAAAAGCATTTTACGAAACTCCATTGATTCTGAAAATGTTGTTAACAGGAGGTCACGTATTTCTGTCCTTTTCTAATCAAATAATTAATTTTTAGCAAAAACTAATAACTTTAGCAAAAAATAAAGAGAAAGCCGCATCTCATATCAGGAAAAGCAAAATTTTCTTTAATAAGAAAAAATTAATTTTATCGCTTCGATTTCAAGAAAACCTTGAAAAACCAAATTGTTTACCCTAACCTCTGTGTTTTAAGTTTTTCAAGGTTTTCTTGGGAACGGCGCAATAAAATTAATTCTTTCTCATCAATGAAGATATTGATTTTTTTTATGCGAAATGCGGCTTTCTCTTCATTTTTTGCTAAAATTATTAGTTTTTGTAAAAAATTCAATCCTTTGATTAGAAAAGGACAGATATACTCGACCTCCTCTTAATAACTGTGAAAATAATGCAGATACAACTGGTGATTCTGATAACTTTGATAATAATGACGATATTGATCTTTCGAATTCTGCATGTTTAAATAGTAGTAGTGATGGTGTAGATGATTTAGAAATAATATTTAAGAGGAGGTCATGTATCTCTGTCCTTTTCTAATCAAAGAATTGAGTTTTTTACAGAAACTAACAACTTAAGCAAAAAATGAAGAAAAAGCCGCAACTCGTATAAAAAAAGCAATATTTTCTTTGACAAGAAAGAATTAATTTTATTACTTCGTTTTCAAGAAAACCTTGAAAAACTTAAATCATAGAGGTTAGGGTGGACAATTTGGTTTTTCAAGGTTTTCTTGAGAATGAAGCAATAAAATTAATTTTTTCTTATCAAAGAAAATATTGCTTTTTTTGATACAAGATGTGGCTTTCTCTTCATTTTTTTCTAAGGTTATTAGTTTTTTTAAAAAAATAATTACTTTGATTAGAAAAGAACAGAGATACGTGACCTCCTCTTAAACCAATGATCAACATAAAGATAATGAGAAATCCACTCGATCAGAAAATAGACATTCTCATGAAGAATCGGCGAAAATGACGTTTGATTTTTATAAAGACAAAATAAAATCTGGTAAAATTATATCACTATCAGAAATTTGTTAAAAATATAAAATTTATTTAAACACTAATACTTATATTCGTTCAAGTTATATAAAAAATGAACTAAAAAATATTGCTAAGAGTTCTTGGATATTTTTATCAGAACTAGGTCTTGAATATTTAGATTAATCTGATTCAATAAATTTAAATAATCTTATACGTAAAGTCCATAACTTAGGTCGAAAACTTGAAAAAATTTCAAACGAATATCAGAATTATAAATTAACTATTGAGAAACTTAAATTGGAATCTACCCTGGTAGAAATTTCCATTATAAACCGGTCATATTTTAACCATTTTTTTCAAAAATGGTTAATAATTGACCAACAATCACTAGAAAACGATCAGTTTATCTGCTAATAACCGACGGTTAATGCTCAAAAATTAGCAAAATAGAGTCAATCACCAAATAATAATTTTACTAAATATATACTTTATTTATTTAAAAAACAATCAAATTGAATAAAAATAATCATTTTAAATCTAATTAATAGTGTATTTCTTACGGGATCAGAATAATATATTTCTTTCCTGATCAAATATATTTTTACATTGTAAATTATATCTTTATATTGTACACGTAAATAATCTTTCCTTGACCTGGAGGTCATCCTGGCCACCTGGAGATCATCTCCAGGAAGAGAATGATATTTTTGAATTTTCGATTATAATACTAGATGTGCATAATACTGGGTGAGCTAATATTATAATTAAGTATTCAGAAATATGAATCACTTCCTGTAGATGATGTCCAGGTGTCAAAGATGATCTAGGTTGACGTAACATCATCTACGAAGAAGTACAGCTAATAATTAAATTAAATATTCAGAAATTTTAGTCACTTCCTGTAGACGATGTCCAGGTGACTAAAGTGACCTCCAGGTCGGCATAACATCATCTACAGGTGAGTGCAGCTGGTATTATAATTGAAAATTAAGAAATATCAGTCACTTCCTGTAGATGATGTCCAGGTCTTTAAGGTGATCTCTAGGTTGACGTAACATCATCTACGAGAAAGTGCAGTTAGTATCGTAATTAAAAATTTAGACAATTTAGTCACTGTAAGTAGGTGATGTCCTGAGGCTAAAGTAGCCTTTAGGTTAACGAAACATAATTTACGAAAAAGTGCAGCTAATATTTAACTAGCATCAGAAAAATTGACCGCTATGACACGTAAAATAAACGCACTTATTTAAATAAATAATAATGCCAAAAATAATAATACCCGAAATATTGGTGCTATCATTAATTATAACAGTAATAGAACGATTTTTTCCGTGTCTATAAAATTTTAGAATTATTTTTAATGATGAAAACTTTTTCACGTTTTAGGGTTAGGAAACACGCACCAGTCACATGTTCGCAAACGTCTCTCTCTCTTTCTCTTCTAATACATCTATGCGTATTTAGGCGTAAATGCCTCAATATAAATTTAAAAATGAATATTATGTGGCTAAATCGAACGAAATTTAAAAATTTTAAATCATCTATTTATTATATCTTAATTTTAATTATCAAAACTAGCATATGTGTACGGATATATGTCTATATACAAAAATATACATATATATTATTTCACTATCTTTCGATCAGTTTTTGACTATATTCATTGACCAAAAAAAATGGTTAATAAATGATGAATGACCATTTTTAAATGGTCTATTTTCTACCAGGGTAATGAAGATATTTCAGTATCATACCATGCTGCTGAAATACTTAGGAAGATAATTTCCAAGATATCAGAGTAGATAGGCTATAGGCATACTGTGTCATGTTCATTCTGTATCACCCCCTCTCTCTCCAAAGTGATACAGTATCCTACGTAACCTAAAGCATATGTAGGCATCCTGTATCACTCCCCTCTTTTTCAAAGCGATCCAGTACCCTACGTATTTCAAAGCAAATGCGTGGATTCTACGAAACACCTTTATTTTCTCAAAGTACGTATAGAACCTCCTCTTTTCTCAAATTATTTAGTACCCCCTCTCTTTCGACAGTGATTTAGTATCCGCATGTACTTTGAAGCACATAGATCCCCCCCTCATGTTATTTTTTAAGCCGAAAAAATAGGGCCACCCACTTTGTGGTTTCTTTTAAATTGCTGGTGTACGTTAAAAAAATATACGAAACCTATCCATCCTCAGTTAAAAAGATAAAATTTTCCGATCATAGATGATCGGAAGTGTATGAAAGTTTCTATATGCATTCTCTTTCTTATCTTGAAAAGGAAATGATAACTTGAAAAAAAATTCATGCTCTGAAAAGATACAATTTTTCGGTTGTGAATGTTCGAAAGTTTTCTTTAGGAAACCATAAAAAATTAATAAGTAAAATTGTCATATGCGTTCTCCTTCTTATCTTGAAAAGGAAAATGATATTATGAAAAAATTTACAAAACCCTTCCGTCTTCTGTTAAAAAAAAATACAATTTCCGATCATGATTGTTCAACGGTTTTCTTGAGGAAACCAAAAAAAAAATCATTTAATGATAAAAATTATTTATCTGAGAAAAAAGAAGATCGTTTATTCTCAGGGTTGAGATTTATAATCTAAAATAAAATTCGTTTACTGTCTCGATCCTTAGAAAATAATAAGATAAAAATTTAGGCGTATGTAGGACTAATGCTGAATGGATAAAAATTTTTTCAAGGGAGGTATTTATTTTTAGGGGGGAATTTTTCCACCAATCGTAAAATTTTTATTTCAAAATATCATAGCAAGATAAGAATCCCAGTTTCTCACATAATTACCCTGTTGCAAGCTACAACTCGTCAGTTCTTCGATCATCTTTGAGTTTTCTACATCAGAAGAAAAACTAGAAGAAAAATGTGTAAGGAGCAAAATAAGTGTATAAAAACAGTGCAAGAAAAAATAAGATGGATCGTTAATAATGGACCTATATTGATCATGATGTTAGATTATGCATCATGGGCAATGAAAGCAGTGGATTCACGTAAGTTGAATATAATAAATTTTTTGAAAATAATAGAATTATTTTTTATTATAATTATTTATTGTTTTAAAATTTGCCAATAATAAAATTAATTCTTAACTTTTTTTTTGAGAATAATAGAATTATTTTTGATTATAATTATTTATTGATTTAGAACTTTCAAATAATAATAAATAATGAAATTCATTTTCAACTTTTTTTTCAGTGCCAATACTTCCAACTACTGCGGCTATGGAGCAACTAAATGAAGGGATCTGTCAACCGCAGAGATCGAGATCGAAATCAAGGTCGAAATCTATATCAAGATCGAAGTCGAATCCTCGTTCAAGCTCGAACACATCATCATCGAGTGGTTCGAGCACAAGTTCAAGCTCGAGCGGTTCAAGCTCGAACAGTTCAAATTCGAGAAGTTCCAGCTCGAGTGGTTCAAGTTCAAGCAGTTCAAATTCGAGCAGTTCCAGCTCGAGCTCGAGCCCCCGCACGTCAACGAGTGGATCGGACACGAAGTCAAATAAAAGTACAAAAAAACTACAAATGATGCAGTTTCCACATCAAAAAAAGGAAAGCGGAAAGTAAGTTTTATTTTTATTTCTATTTTAATTTTTTTATAATAATTTTTCAACTATAAAATTTATAATATAATAATTATAAAAAAATTGTATTGTTCTTCATGTTTGCAATTAATTTTTATTTCCTTTTCGATTTTTTATAAAAATTTTTTCAATTATAAAAAAAAATTTATAATAATTAAAATTTAATTATATTGTAATTTATGTTTGCAGCTGAGGGAAACGTCGAAAAAAATAAAAGAGCAACTGATGAGAAGGCGTTACAAGAAGTTCAAGAGACTTCGTCAACACGTACAGGTAAAAAAACTATTTTTTAAAAATATACTTAAAAAAAAATTTTTTTTTCACTTATACAAAAATAATGTTTATTAATTTTCTGTTTTCAGGATCCAAGAATAACTATATACTTCCTTCAACTCAAATATCGATACGAGAACATGATGAAAGAAGTAAAAGGTTATAATTGAAGCAATCTCAAGATGTGGAATGTGCGCAATCAGACAAACCATGTATCAAGTATGAAATTATAAATTTATGATTTGTAATTATTATGTTGTAACGGTTATTTTGTCCGTTACAAAAAAGAATTAGCTTTTAATTTAATATGAATTATAGCTAAGTCTATGAATTTGTAATATATGCGGAGTTGCTGAAAACTAAGAAATTTACTATATATTATACAACAAACTCCGATTGTGCTAGCTAATCAATCCTATTAATGAACGACAAAATCTTATGTGATATACTCGTCGCTTGCTGCACTCACTGCGTCTCTCTTTCTCTCTTACCTGATCGAGAGATGCGTGGCCAGTAGCGCAGTTTTCCTTCGTAAGGCAGGTTCCAAAATACGTTATATTAAATTATATAATATTACGTAACTAATTAATTTACACCTGCTCACAAGAACCACGGAGGCGTCGGAGTCAGCAACGGGAAATATATATTTTATGCTATATATAGTCAGGCAATATAAACTAATATGAAGCACGATTTAATAGAAAACAAGATTAATTTATTATAAGAAAAATATAAATATAAAGATAAAATATGAATTAAACAAGAATGGAATAATATAATATATGAAATATAATGTACGCGTCTAATGAGAGAGTAGGCAAGGGGAGGGCGCGTCGCGAACTAAATAGTACTCGCTTATGACGCTGATGGGTTAGATACAATATACCCGAACAAGTGTCTCTCGAGGAAGAGACACTTGGATATCGCAAATATAATGATACTTACAGTAACGCACTAGTCAGCTTACACTAATTACCTACGTGCACGTAGACGCCGCTCGCCCGTTACCGAAGCTTCTCCCCTGTATGTAACCAATACGTAGATGCTCTGGAGTAGATCGGTGGAACACGTCTCTTCCCTATCCTTGAATTCCGCTGAGCTCTGCCAACGTGGCTGCCTGAACGTAGATCGGTGGAATCCTATACACGCCGATCAACGTATATGCTGGCACTTAATGGCTGACCGCTAAGGCGCGCGAAAAGCGGTCAAGTAAAACTCTACAGAAAGAATTCCGGAGAGTTGCAACTAGCCAATATAATATAATATGCTAGTCAATATAAATTAACGTCTTTTATTTAAGACAACGTTTCGCACTATCAATTGCGAACTTAGTCTAACGTATTATACGACCACGTGGAGAAATTCTCTAATCAACACAGCGCGGGTTAGGTTTCGTGTTAACGCAACGGTAGCCGGAAACTCTCTGAAGCGCCTCGCGGCCGGCGAGCTTCTTTCTCGCGTGCCGGTCGTCAAGATACGCACTTCTTTACTCGTCTTAGACGAGACATATGAACGAGCGTTTATCCTATTTTAATACCTAAGGGCGCAAGATTCAAACATGGTAGAATACCGTTACACCCCTCCGCCAGACGCAGCATAACCGCGTTCTGCTGCTCTGCCTATCGCGCGGTAGGTATGCAATGATTGTCTTAAGCAATGTTAATATTTACGATTTTCTACCACAAAATAATTTTCGTTGAACACGCGTTTTTCCCAGTGAACAAACTACTATGTTTTCGCTACGCTTTACATTGGTAAAATCTTTAGGCCTACCACGTTTACGCCTAATCGGTTCGGACTCAGCTTAACGCCTATGCTCTACAGTTCGCATTACGACGACAACTCTTTTATGCGGATGAACTCGCTTTCTATTCGGTTTCTCGATATGAGGAGAATCACCGCACGCAGGCGGTCGCACGCAATCTGAGCCCGATCCTCCGTTGGCACACGGAGTCGCATAGATCGCAAGAGACGGGTCGCTCATCGTCTCATTCGCACGCATTGATTCCAACGGTGGTTGAGGTTGCAGATCATCTTCTTGTCTTGCGATGTATGTTTTTACCTGCTCTCCATGAATCGTACTATACGGATTACCATCCTTGTCTAACAACCTATGTGTATTTAATTCCGATTCAGCTGTAACGACATATGTACCAACAAATTTTGGTGCAAGCTTACTTGCTATGTCTTGAACAGCAGGAAAGAGTATTTTATTTCTCTTGCCTATTAAATCATCTATATTATGAGTTGCTTTTGCTCTACCTGCAACCAAACTTTTTATACAAGCCTGATCAGCTGCTAATACATCAGCTAAATCAACTGTTTCTAATTTTCCAATGTACAGTTGTTTAAGAGCAGCAACTTCTAGATTTACCTTTACATTAGTACCTTTAAAAGAAAGCTTATTTTAACAAGGATCGAAAATAGCTCTAAATGCTCTTACGAAGTTGCCTCCTAGATAGCATTCTTCATTTAAGCTAGGCATGATCGCACAGCGAATCGTTTTGGTAATTCGGCCTACGGTGAAAGGAAGGTCAACATAACCTTCTAGTAAGCATGGTCGACCATCTGCTACCTTGACCAATCTGCCTGTAGCTGGTATTAAAGGTACATTATAGATTACTGCTAGCTGTAACCCTATCGAGTTCATGACCGTGCGTGATGCACCTGGATCATACAGAGCTCTTATTCGGTAATCTCCGATCACTACCGGGAGCCACCATCGAGCTTCATCGTCGATTTCTGGCTGATTCAGCTCTACCTGTTCGCTTGTCTCAACTTGACAAGTTTGAGACTCAACCTGTGTTTCTACTGAGTATTCAGGTAGATGTTTATCTGACACCTTTCTAGTAGAAGGTTTTGAGTTCTCATAAGCCTCACCGGGAACGGTAGGTACCTCATCTACTCGTTCCCTGGTCCTTTTCCCGCACACAGTGAGCAGGACCATATAGTGTATCCAGGTAATCCACACCGATAACATTCACGGTTACGTTTTGGATTTTTCGAACCTTTCTGGTTTTTTTTTGACCTGGTTTTGTTTGATTCGTATCTCCTGAAGCACTTTTATTTTGCTGTTGGCTGTGTTGTTCCGAATTATCATTTTGAGAAAATTTCCGAGATTGCTTCTTAAAATTCCGCCGACGCTCAGCCGACTTCCTTCGAGGCAATTTAAGCAGTGCAGCTCCCTGTACGTTGTTCTCGCTAAACCTCTGCAGCTTTTCAAATGCCTCAGTAAGTTTAGTCAACTGAGTCGTTATTGCAATAATCATTTTGACTATGTTAGCCTAATCATTAGCAGCTTGTTGCTCCTGTATTGCTGCTATTTGCACTTCATTATCTTTGACCTCATTCGTTGGGCTATAGGCTACGTCAGGTAACAATGACTGTTCGGGCGGAGGAGGTGGTGTATAGACTCTCTCCGCCTCGAGTATCAATTCAGCTTCTACAGTTTTTTCTAACAAAGATTCAATGTCCGTAAACTCATCTCTTCTAACCATACGTTAAATTTCTGGTAAGAGGTTACGGTGCAATAAATCAAGCTGCTGATTAATATCAGGTAACGAAACTTGTTTTAAAATTATAGATTGTAAGCATATAATATAATCTCGTACAGGCTCATCTTTGCCTTGTGTACGTGCATTAGCTTCTGCTAACAATCTCTGTTGGAAACGTCTGCTATATCCATACCATCGCAATGCAGCTTTTTTAAATTGAGCCCAGGTTTGCCACGAATACCTGTTATTTCGATACCAGGTCGCAGCAACCTCTGCGAGCAGTTCAGAGAGAGAGAGGATAATAAATCGCTCTCACTCAGTTTAGCCAGTTTTTGACACTCCTCAACTCTAGTTAGAAAGAGGTATATACTTTGGCCTCGCTTGCCAGAAAATATAAGATTCCAGCGGCGAACTGTATGACCAACATCCACTGTTTTATTTGTACTGATCGGACAATCGGTGTGCTTGATAGAATCTATACTATCCATCGTGCTGTTTCCAGTGCGAGGGGTCCATCTCCCTCCGACTGTACTTACTCCTGGAAGTTCACTTGGAAGTGAATCCGATTGCACGTCTGCCATTGTACCATTATCGTTATTAGTACATATCCTTAACGTATCCTGGAAGTTTACTCTTGGGCTTCCTGGTGGTCTCTGGCCAATATTCATTTCTCGTGGTGTTTCCTCTATTCTTTGTGCCAAGGCTGCTATTGATTCTGCCAGTGCTTTTATTTGTGTTTGCATACCATGAAGGTATTTCATAATTTCTGTTGGCGTCAGAAATGTTGTTTCATCTACTGTTTGCATAGCCGTTGTTACCTGTTCGGTGACTTGTGTTGCCATCTCGTAGAAATATTACTATCTTCTTTCTTCAGGTATCTTCTATGTATACTAGTCGCACGCAGTTTCACTAACGCTCGCTGTGTGTGTGTGTACGCACGTTTATTTTATAAAGAAAATTATATTACTGATCGTTTGTATATGGTTATACTAAAACCACATACACACGTAGCAGTCTAAATTGAAATATGTATATATTTTAAAAATTGTTTTGATTTTTGGATTTATACTAAAATTTTTAATAATTATAGTAAAGCTAATCAAAACTATTAGACTATAATAAACTATTAAATAATATTTTACAATTTTATTTTATTTTAAATACTAAGTATTAACATAAATAACCAAATCCAAAAATCTGTGCGTTCTTAAACTTTTGTTAAAAATGCACACCTAACTGTGTAGGGACAATTTATTTATTATACATGTGTATCTAACGTGTAGTGTAGAAATCAATGTTAATTTAAAGTCTTCGAGAAAATTCTAAATTTTCTCCACAACACACACAGCGCCAGTCGATTGCCGCGCTACAAACTGGCAGTCGTTGATGAGAGAGAAAGAGAAATAAAAATTTTTAATTTGAAACTTTACTTATTATACAAGAAAAAAAATTTTCTGGCCCTTTAATATGTATAAAAATTTTAATTTTTATTCAATCAAATATTATATCAAAATACAAAAAATTTTAATGTTAATGATATTAAATTATTCTATATTAAAGGGTTATTTTTCCACTGATTTAATTTCAACTTCCTCGTTAGCTGAAATCAATATTTCTCTCTCACCGTTAAATTTTATAATTTACTATTAACGACTTGATCGGTAAGAGGGCTATACACAACAACGCACTATTCTAATTCTTAGAAAATCTCAACTGCCTGTGCGCTTTTTCACATAAAGCGAACTATAAGGCATACAGAGCTATATCTTTTATCTCTGTCACTATGCTATTAAAGCGCGAGAATATCTGCGCGTTAAGCCAAGAAATAGAATTTCTCGCTGGGACACGTGAAGATACAAATATGTAACAGCTAAACGACAAAAAATTTTAATTGATACCTAGCAATTTTTCAAGAAATTTATTACTATTTTATTTTCCGAAAAAAAAGGCAATTCAATATTAATTTTATTTTACGAAATGTGAAAAAAAAATTTTAACGTCAATTCTAAATTTATTTATCCTTCATTAAGAATAATTTTGCTTTTTGAAAGAAAAGAAAAATTTCTTGACACGTGCACTCTTGAATATCAAACTTTATTTATATTAAAACGCCATCTTTAATATAAAATCCTTTATGAACAACAGCGACATTAACTACACGCTCGACGCCATATGCAAATTTTGATTTATTAGACGGCGCGTACAAGCCTGTTCTCGTTGACGCATCTATTCGTTGGGCGCCATTTTGTAACGGTTATTTTGCCCGTTACAAAAAGAAATAGCTATTAATTTAATATTAAATTTCGCTAAGTCAAGAAATTTTATATAGATAGAATTGCCGACAACTCGTAAGAAAATAATCATATATATATTACACGGCAAATTCTAGGGTGCTAGTTAGTCAAACGTATATTGACTAGCGACAAGACTTCATACTATATACTCGTCACTGAGCGTCTCTCTCTCTCTCTCTTACCTGATCGAGAGACGCGATGCCGGCAGCACAGCTTTCCTATTTTTGTGTAAAATAAGGAATTATTTTACACAAAAATATATATATATATATATATATATATATATATATATATATATACATGATATCTGATAAAATATTTATTACGTTTTCTTCAAAATTTAATACGTTTGGAGAAAAAATTATTATAATTGATTATAAAATGACTATTTTTCATACTTTTTTATGAATTAAGAAGTTTTCAGTTATTTCCCCGTTGTCGCAAAAATTTAATTATTTTTTAAAAATAAAAAATAATTAGTTAAGTCGTTAAATAATAAAATAACTTGGGCAGTTATTGTGTATATTAAATAATAATTTTTCACTAATCAAGTAAGCTAAAAAATCTACATATTGTGATTTCCAAAAATTCAATTACATTCTAGATATTTCTAACAAAGATATTTCTATTAAATTTTTTTTTGGTTTGATAGTTTTGAATAAACAATTCATCAAATTATTAATTTTAAAAAAACTTTAAACATTAAAAATATTTCTGTTAAGAAATTTAAGAAAGTTAAAATTTTTATGTTTTTTTACCAAAAACATTTTGGTTCGTTTTTGATCAATATGTTTACTTTTCAATTTAATAAATCTCATTTTACTTCAAAGCTACAAAAGAATTAATAAATGTACTTAGAACCGGTATATATTTTTTATATCGTTATAAACTTTAAGAAAGTATAAAATTTCTTTCATCCCTACTCAATTGAATAAATATTATATATAAAATATTATAATAAATATCATTTTCTTAAAAATACGTTAAACAATTAACAAATGCAATTTAATAAGCTATATATACATATATATATATATATATATATATATATATATATATATATATATATATAATATTTATAAAAGTTAAAAGAAATAACGCTGCTACTTTTTTGAAATTATTGAATTTAAAATTGGAACTACGACCCAAAAATCAATAGTAAATATCTTCCCCCAACGCCAAGCAAACTCCATTTGTATACGAAATTTGTAACAATACAATAATATAGTTTATAAAGAATAAGTCAATAATGACTACTTATAAATACCTAAAGAATTTTTTTTCAAATTACTTTGAACTTTCTGAGTTTCAATATGTCCTAATAAATCTATAAATATAAAAAAAATAAGAAGGATTAAAATAAAGTTAACATCAATTCAAAGGTATAGAAGCACTAATAATCGCACAAATAAGGTATTAAAAATAAATCAAAATTATAAAGTTACATTATTACATTAATATACTCAGGCGAATAATGGTAAAAGTAAAATATCACATCAATTTTTAAGTTAAGAAACATTTTAAACAAAATTTTATGAAATAAAATTTAATTTTTATAATATTATAGAATTTTACTTAAATAAATTATACTTCACATAAAGTGTTAAAACTTACAAAAAAAGAAAAGAAAAAGAAATTTCGCTTTTTTAAATGTAAATTTTTAACGTTTAGAGTGCTTGGCCTCGCTTTTGGTACGTCAATGTTCAGAAATTCAAAGTGAGCAAGCCTGTAACTCTGTCGTTACCCTTGGTCTCGGCTTTCTACATGAGAAATGCCGCAGAGTCAAAGAGAGCGTGCTCGCAGCTCTGCCGCTGTGCTTGGTCTCGGCTTTCTGCACGCGCGATGCCGGAGAGTCGGAGCAAGCAAGCTTGTAGCTCTGCCGCAGTGCTTGGTTTCGGCTTTCTGCACGCGCGATGCCGGAGAGTCGGAGTAAGCGTTCTCGCAACACAGTTGTGGCGCTCTGCTCGGATTAGCGTAATCGTTTACACAGAAAGTCGTAATTATTTACAGCGACATGGTTACGCATTCATACATGACGATTTTCTGTAATCACTCGCTTCGAATGTTGTTCGCATGCAACCGCTCAGATTAACTTCGCAGCGCTGGCTTCGGGTTTTTTTTTCAGTGTACTATGGCAAAAGATATGGGAAAAATTATGTGTAACAGTTCCCTAATAGTGCACTCCATTACTGGTTTTGATACTACAAGTTCTTTTTATTAAATTAGAAAGAAAAAGGTATACAAAGCTTTACAGAGGCTTACAGAGGATGAATTAGAAAAATTTATAAATTTGCCTATTTTATGTTTGAAGGATGGACTTAAAATTTTAACAATATTTTTATTTAAAATATATCTTCCGAACAAGATAAAACATAATGGATCTATAAACGAACTACGATACAAAATTGCAATGAAAAAAATACGTCTCATCAAAAATTACCATCTTCAGAACCAGCATTATTACAACATTATTTGCAATCAAAATGGCAAATGAATGAATGGATTCAAGCGAAAAGTAGTAACATTTTATCTCTTGACTCATCAACACACGGTTGGTTAAAAATAATTATTTCAATTTTAATTATTTTGAAGGCGATACTGCTTTAGATATGTTGCAAAAATATTTTTGTTTATGTACTGGAAAATGTTCTACAAAAGGATGTACCTGTATTTTTTCAATTTAGAATGCTGTTCAGTATGTGCATGTAACTCGGACAGTTGTATCAATGTTAAAAAAGATTGTATCGAAGATGACGAAATAAACTTTCTAATTAGAGATTCTGATATAATTGATCAAAATATTGAAATAATTGATAAAGAAAACGATGTATAATAAAAATAAGATTGTTATATTTTTAATAAAAACTATAATAAAAATCATAATTAATTTTTTTATTCTGTAACGAAATATATAATTATATATCGCTAGAAATTATTATTTAGTTATTTTCGTGATAATATCCCGGTCAAAAAAGGTTAGCTATAAAATATAGCTAAAAAAATAGTTAAATATATAGCTGTATCGAGCTGTATTTACAGCTATATCGATGCGTTTTTTTAGCTGTTTGTTATAGTTAAAAATGTACTTAATTTTATAGTTAATAATTTCTTTAACTATCAAAAATATTAATAGCTACTTTTTCAATTATATTTTATAGCTATTATTATAGTTAAAAAAACCCTTAAATTTTTAGTGTACCAGGTGTTTTTTTAACTATAATAATAGCTATAAAATATAATTGAAAAAGTAGCTATTAATATTTTCGGTAGATAACGAAATTATTAACTATAAAATTAAGTACATTTTTAACTATAAAAAACAGCTAAAAAACACATCGATATAGCTGTAAAACGAGCACGATATAGCTATATATTTAACTATTTTTTTAGCTATATTTTATAGCTAACCTTTTTTGACCGAGTATAAATACACTAAAAATTTAAGTATTTTTTTTAACTATAATAATAGCTATAAAATATAGTTGAAAAAGTAGCTATTAATATTTTCGGTAGATAACGAAATTATTAACTATAAAATTAAGTACATTTTTAACTATAAAAAACAGCTAAAAAAACACATCGATATAGCTGTAAAAACAGCTCGATACAGCTATATATTTAACTATTTTTTAGCTATATTTTATAGCTAGTAGATAAGCTATGGGGTTTCTGGCTCACTGCATTTCTGGCTCACTGCATTTCTGGCTCACTGCATTTCTGGCTCACTACATTTCTAGCTCACTACATTTCTAACTCAGTGACTTTAAGAGTCAGGTGAGTTAGAAATGTAGTGAGCCAGAAATGCAGGTGAGCCAGAATGTCGTGAGCCAGAATGTCGTGAGCCAGAAATGTCGTGAGCCAAGAACCCCATAGCGAGAGGGCGAGCTGCCGGCGGCCGGCTGCGGGATGTTGACTGCAGTATTGGCGCAGGGGAGACTATAGCTCAAGCGAGCTACAAACGACATAGGGTTTTTAGGGGAATCCCCCAATCGCATGCTTTAAACGCAATCTCTTATACTACTAAATATTCAAGCATCTAAAGCCTTTTATATTTTATATCTTTAGATGGTGTTTGTAATTTATATTTTTCATAATACTCTTTCCATGTGGTTTTCTCATCTTTCACCTTTTTATCAGGAGGAAGAAGAGGAGTGTACTCTGAAGAATTTTTAGTGTTGTAACTTGGTGTCTGTCCCATCATAAAATGAATGTGAATTATGATGTGTATGCTTTTTATAGGAAGTGGTGAGAGCCCCAAACATCGCCCTCCACCTGTGAGATACATCCATTAATCATTATCTCTCCTTTTACTTCCTATGGTAGCATAAATAAACTTATTTATTTTTAGTAAAGTATTTTTTCATAAGTCTGACATTGTGCAGAGCACAACGAGCTTTGTACGTATCATTGTGATTTGGACAAACAGTCACTAGCTTTATTTTATCAGTTGGTGGAAAACCCATTTCTGTGACGTCGCATACTTTAAACTTGAAGCGTTCTAGCCATTTTTTTCTTATACTACCCACGACAAAAATTTTGGTCGCATCATGTAAGGCTTCTCTAAGAATATTGCCTACGTCAGTATAGGGAATGGTACCAGAGTTCCATGACAAACCATGGTAGTAATACTTTAACCACGTATTTTGTTCTTTGTACTTATCCTAAAGTCTCTAGGAATATGGCTTGTTGAAAAGGAGTACCAGAGGCTCGGTATCATCATTGAGCGGCATTATAGCCAACTCTTTAAGAATATAGTCATCACCAGACTGTTTGAAACCTTGCATATCCACCAAGTATTCCATGCTGATTAATAACTTTATCACAGTACTAATTCACTATCTTTATTTAGACGAGTGTCTTCCCAGTCCATAACCCAATCACTGAAATCACTGAAATACAACTTCTGTATTGATTTAACGTTGTTAACAGCACACGTATTTTTATACATACAATTATGATGTGAACAAGAGTCTGTTTTAGTTAACCGTTGATCAAAATTTAGAATACCCAGTTCACTAATATCCACAACTTTAAAATCAAATTTCTCCAACCACTCTTTTTTCACTTGACCAATCACAAAAACTTGTGTAGCGTTCTGCAGAGTTTGTTGAAGAATTTTTTCTATTTCAGTATACTCATGATCTCCAGAATTCCAAGCTAGTCCATGATAGCAAAGCTCGAGCCAGAGATTTTCACGCTTGTATTTCGTAGTTAACTTTTTCCATGGAAAAGGTGGTTTGAAAAGATGTACTGTAGGTTCAGCCGATTCAACGAGAGGAACAGCAGCCAACTCTTTTAAAACAAATTCTTTACCTGGCTTTTTAAAACCTTGTAAGTCCACTGCGTATTCCATCTTGTTAAAGAATGAGATCCCAGCTCGCTCTCGCTTTCTTATATCCTACTATCCCCACTCCTTTGCAGACTATCCCCTCTCCTTTGTAGACGATCCCCTCTCCTTTATAGACTATCCCCACTCCTTTAGACTATTTTTCTAACATCACCACTTATAGCGTTGTATTCTATGATTCTATCATGTAAGATTAGACAGTAAGCTGAAGTTCCAACTGGAAAGTTTTGTTTGGTCTCGAATTCAAGACGAACATCAACTGGAGCACTCTTTAGAGAATCATTTTGTTTTGAACAATCGATGACTATCAGTGGCATGTGATTGATATAATCTGATTTTTTCAGCATTGGCTCGGACTCCTTCCCATAGTATGCATTTTGGAAATTAGCGTACATATCGTATAATATTGCATACTGATTATTGGCAATATCAAGATTCATATTTCCGTAAGGATAGTATTGAGAATTGAGAAATAGTTTTACATTGCTCAAATTGCAATGATCAAACTGACTAGCGTTAGCAGTTTTTTGTCCTTTTCGATTTGTCTGGAAACCAAGAATGATAAAACGAGGCTTCTCCAGCTGATAAGATGTTTTGACTGTCCATACATGTCTCGTTGATGCCGGTAATAATGGATATTCGTATAATTCCCAGGAACGAAAACTCATTGAGATAGGTTTATTTTTCTCGATTTGTCGAAGCATGCGAATTTTACATTCATTGGATAACTGTATGTGAGGCATAAGCCACTCGATCCTTAAAAGATCAATTTTGAAATCTTCGTAAGCATTAGTAGCATTCGCTGTTTGTATTACTGCGTTAATATCGTTCCTGGATCTCGTGAGGATAAGTTCATGTTTAACATTGACTATGATTTTGCGATAATCTTCGGCAAAGCCTAAAATCATACTGAGAGGTATGAAAATATCAAAATAGCCATTGTTATTAATGATCTTCCGAGTTTCCGTTATATCAATCCAACCAGCATTTTCTATAATCAAACTCTGACTGGGATTGAGTGATACCCAACCCTTCATAACGGTAGTCAATCCTACATTCTTACAGCGATCGATCTCTATAGCATTAATTTCATAGCGAACTTCCTCGAATAGATGACAGATGCCGTTATTAACTAAGTTAGTTCTTACTAAAGCAGTGCCATCTTGTTGAGTTAATTTTCCCACTATGTACAGAGAACTCCGCGAAGGCAAAAGATTTAAATCTTGATGTTGAATTGATATGCGAATTTCATCGCTATTATTGAAATTTGACGATGTGTAAGGCTGGTACGCGTGCACCTCACAGTGAGCTATTGACTCATCCAATCTTACTCCTGTCCTTATGTTTAGAATTTCCTCCATTTTTTTGAAAACAGCAAAAAATTAAGCACGTGATTTTCCACCAGGAGCTCTTATTTTTAAGCCTTGGCTTTTCAAAAACTGAATGTTTTGCCGTGTTAATACTTTGACTTGTCGATGACGACTGATGTTCGAATGCCATCTTGATTTACTCATATACCCTTTGTTATTTTTATGGTCATAAACCACACCCATTTTTTATACTGATTTAATATGTAATCTAACTGTAATAGTTTCTCCACGAAAGTTTATTAGATTCCCGTCTTGATCGGCTATGCGCACTTGTAAATGATCTATGCTCTTGACGATGACTGGAAGGTAAATGACCTGTGATGGAACTTCAATGATCTTATATCCTGGTGGGACTGCAGGAAAGAATTCATGTAACGTGTGCACTTGTCGACCGTTTATATAGGCACCAGAGACGATATTGCATTCGACTCGAAGAGCGTTGACCTTCAGGATAGCTACAGGTAAGTCTGAATGATTCGTGACGTCAGCAGAAAGTACACGTTTTGCGAAACCTAATAAAGGTCCTATTGAACGTTCTGGTCGAAAATCAATCGGATGATTACACTTTATTTCACTACGAAGTGTATTATTGTTTGGTTTAATACTGATTGATATACTTTTTGTCGTCAATGTTTCACTGAGATAGTTCTCTATATCTTCGATCTCATAACTACCAGTCGGTAAAACAATTTCTTCCTGTCCAACGTGGAATAGATTACTAGCCTTGTCGATATTAGGTATAGAATTGAATGTCATGAAAGCAACTAATCCGAGAACGTAATTCTTGTCAGGTGAGAGTTCAATCGGTGGAAAATACTGTTCTTCCAGTACAGATGATGTGCCTGAAAGACTCAAAGTCAATGAATCTGCCATGATTGTTGAAGCTATAATGAACAAATACTTATCACTCTTTTCTTTATATATCAAGAGTGTTGCTCAAAAATCTTAGACAAAGATGACCGCAGTTAAAAGTATCAAAGTCTTGATATCTCTCAGGATTATACTTGATGTTGTCCACTCCCAAATAAGTCATCAAATCCAAAGGAGGTTGGAGATCACCGAAGCTATCGAAATACACAACATCGTTTCCTCGTTTGCGATATGCTACCCAGTGCGTTCCAGGTCCATCCGCATCATCGAGATTAACAATAGCTGATTCTCTATAGCGTGGTCCGCTAATAGGCATAGCATTCCTCATGAATACTCCTCGAAAATTTGAGATTTTTAGGATTTTTGCATATTTGATGAGATCAGCATCGGTGAGTGCTCTTTGAGGTAATTTTACTTTGAGGATCTTTTTTTTTTTTTTTAAAGAATTTTTTGGTTTCATACGAAGACCAAGACCAGTCTTATATGGTTTCAAATAAAGACCTTTACCAAGAGCTATTTCTTCCATCTTTATATTATGTCTCTTATTTTCTTCTAATTGTTGTTTAGCAGCTTTGGAATCGTTTACTGCTTTAGCGATTCCAGCGGCACTTCCAGCTATACCACCGACAGCACTTAAACCTGCAAAGATTGGTATGAGGAATGGTAAGAAACCTCCTACTTTCTTTGGAACTGGTAAAGTACGTGGAATTTTTACATTCTTTTTACCGCCTGCTTTTTTAACAGCATTACGTGCACCTTTTAGAGCCGACAAAATGGCTTTTCGAGCACATTTTGTAGGAACAGTTGATTTTGATGCAGCCTTTACTATTGTATTGAAAGTAGTAGTAGAAGGCTTCCTCCTCCTCTTACCCTTCTTCTTCATACCCATTCCGAATTTAGACTTTACTTTCATAATGTTTTTAATTGCAAATGCAGCTGCTTTTTCTCCAAAGCTAGCGTCTTTTGATGAAATTCTTTGATTAGCTTTTTCAGCTAAAATTCTATCAGAAGCGTTTCTGGCTTCTACGTTTTCACGATTCTGTGAATAAGCAATGTCGTGCTCTTTACAAGCTCTATCGAGAGGATTGATTCCTGGATCACCTCTAGCTAAACGTTTAGCTAATCTTGTACCGGGTCCACAGTATTGGTAGCCGGGTATATGAAGTTCGATTTGAAGACTATTAAGAAGCTTGTTGACAAAACCACGACCGCGTCGTCGTTGTCTATATACGATCATCACACTTCGAAGACTAAATGAAGACTGAGGCATTGGGTATAAAAGCCCTGTATTTATAGCTGGCCAAGCATTGGTACGTCAGACGTGCTGTCATAATGAATTTCAAAGAACAATCCGTTAAGCTGCCGATAGGAAATTTCGACACTATCGTGGAGCATGAGAAGAAATTAAAGAGGCATGGGGACTTACTTCCAAACAGTATTCGAGCCATATTTTGTGGTCCATCGAATTGTGGTAAAACCAATAGTCTTTTAGCACTAATAACACACCCCAACGGTCTCAGGTTTGAAAACGTTTATGTGTACTCCAAGTCTTTGAGTCAACCAAAGTACAAGTTTTTGAAAGACCTTCTAGAGCCTTTAGAAGATGTACAATACTTTCCCTTTAGTGAACATGAATCTGTTGTAGCCCCTGATAATGCGCTTCCGAATTCAGTTATGATTTTCGATGATGTAGCCTGCGAAAAACAAGATAACATCAGAGCTTACTTCTGTATGGGCAGGCACAAAGATGTTGATTGTTTTTATCTCTGTCAATCGTATGCTCGAATTCCAAAACATCTAGTCAGAGACAATGTCAATTTGTTGGTGATTTTTCGTCAAGATAACGTCAATTTGAGACACTTATACGATGATCACGTCAATTCAGACATGACTTACGCCCAATTCAAAGAATTGTGCTCCAAGTGCTGGACTGATGATAAATATGGATTTTTGATGATCGACAAAGATAGTTCAATCAATTTTGGTAGATATAGAAAAGGCTTTGATTGTTTCGCTATAAATATAGCGCGCACATAGTCCTAAGAAAACAATTCATCATTGTACGCTGAAGCGTCAACATGGCTGACATTCGACGAAAGAAAGATGTTCTATATCAACTTGTGCAAGCACGCAATGCAGTTAAACGAAAATATAACTTGCTGAAGTTTGGAAAAGAGAATATTGAAAGAGCATTTGGCGAGACATTTAAACCTATCGTTGATCCTCTTCAGAAACTCGTTGCTACTACTGAGAAAAATAATGATTTTATACGTGACATAGCAAAAAATAAAAAAAAAAAAGTCATAAAAAACAATGATACTTATTCCTCCTTCTTGCAGCCTTCTTCTCCTTCCTCTTCATCAATTGATAATGATGCTATAGATACGTCATTAAACGATACTATTCGACAAGTTGATACGGAATTTGAATCAGCTACAAGTGAGCAGGAATTAGAAAAAAAAGAAGATGATTTATTGCTTAATAATAAATACATTCATCTGCTCAATGAGGATCAATCAAAACAATTGGATAAAGTTTATGGAGTACGCAAGGAAGGTAATAATTACTTAATTGGTGACTCACCTCTATTTTTCGAATATAAAAACATTCGTATAAAAGATCAAAAATATCCAAAAACTAAAGGATTGTTAGAATTGTTAATTACGAAAAATCCCGATAGAGGTCAGATAAACACCAATGATATGCAAAATTACAAGAAGATTCTTGAAACTACTAATGCTCACAAACGACGCTACAAAAGTGATGAGTCTATTCGTACGCACAAAAGTAAGAAATTCGACAGTCTCATTAGTCCTTTGTTTTCATTGAAAAAAAGAGGAGGATCATTACCTCGATATAAAATTGCAAGAAGAGATACGAGAATGGATTACATATATTGGGATGATCCAAACGAACTCGTTGATAGACTTCGATTACTCATTGCTGAAAGAGAAGCTGGAAACCCTAGTCATACAAATGAGATACATTCAATTATAGAAGAGTTACGTGAAGGAGGTTATATATATTGAGGTGTAGACACCTATACCATGCATTATCAAAATGAGCGTTGATGTATTCGGACGTAATCTCAAACGAAATGAGGGTAGTCGAGGACCTCCGGGTATTGGCTATAAACTCACAAAAGATGGACAATACGATATGGAAAATAAGAGACTTTGTAATCTCGCATCACCTAATCAACTCAATGAAGCTGTAAATTTAGATACTTTACAGCGTATCGTACGTTTGGAAGTTCAAAAATTATTAGATTCAATATCTAGTTTGAGAAGTGATCTCAATAACCTAGATAAAATTGTAGAGGTGCATAGAGACGAGCTAGATAAGAAATTCATACAAAGCCAGTTGGAGCTTGAGACTATAAAAGGAGGCATTATCTCTGTTAGTGCAAAACAGTCAATCGATAACCATCGATGGAACAACTTGTAGAAGAGCTTCACAAGCCAGCACGTCGTAATTATCCTCGCCGAAAGTTTGATGTGCGAGGTTTGAATGAGACATGGCAAGCTGATCTGGTAGAGATGTAACCTTATTCTCGAGAAAACAAAGGCTACAAATACATGCTTACAGTTATAGATATTTTTTCCAAATACGCGTGGGCAGTCCCAGTTAAAAATAAAACTGGTGTAGAAGTCTCTGCAGCAATGAAATCTATATTATCAAAAGGTAGAGTGCCTAAGAATCTTCACACCGACAGAGGCAAGGAATTCTATAATTCAGATTTTCAAAGACTGATGCGCAAGTACAAGATTAATCTATATTCAACATATAGCAGTTTGAAGGCATCGATCTGCGAACGTTTCAATCGCACTTTGAAAAATCTTATGTGGAAAAAGTTCAGCTTACGTGGTAATTACAAATGGTTGGATATCTTACCTGAATTAATAGCAGATTATAATGAACGTAAACATCGTACCATCGGAATGAAGCCTAAAGATGTAACATCTTTAGGCTTCATTCCGATCTTAATGAAGCCCAAGTTTTGTTAAAATTTGCTCATAAACGCAGAACCATGAAGAAGAAGACAAAGTTTAAAGTCGGTGACAAAGTCCGTGTTAGCAATGCGAAGCACGTCTTTGAGAAAGGATATACTCCAAACTAGTCGACGGAAATATTTACAGTTGTACGGGTAGCAGCTACTGATCCAACGACGTATCATTTGAAGGATTATCAAGATCAACTCATCTCCGGTGGTTTCTATGCAGAGGAACTGCAGAAGGCCAAGTATCCAGACATTTATCTCGTAGAAAAAGTTGTCAAAAGACGTGGAAATCAATATCAAATGGCTAGGTTTTGACAGTTCTCATAATAGTTGGATTAATAAAACAGATATTTAATAAATTATATATATATATATATTAATTATAAAAAATAGTTTAAAAAGAAAATTGTATTTTTTCAAGTATGATAAAGAATGTTATTTTTTGTAAAGGATTATCAAATAAATGTGAACACACACACACAAATTGAGTGACAAATCAAAGAGTATTTATTTTGAAAAAAAAAACTTATTTTACATGCTTTGTTGACTAGAATATACTCGATTTTAGCTAGTCGGCTAAAGTTTTCTATATTTATCATAACATATATATATACTAATACTATTAAATTTTAACACACTTATTTACACTAATTACTTAAACACTAGAAAACTCAATCTTGTAATCACCTTTGTAGGTTATAAATAGTTTAAGCTTATTTGCTGCTGCAGACATCTTGTTAAATAAATCCTCATTCTTCACTAAAGCATCAGATACTCTCTTAGGCAAGAATATATCAAATTTATTCTCGATGACAGCTACAGTTTTACAACCATATCTGGTAGTCACCTTTTTGAGCGCGAACACCATGTAATTATGACCTTCATCGAGCTCAGTCAACTTTTTAGTTGGAAGAAAGCTTCCTTGAGCGATATTATTAATCTCGTTAAGATCCATCTGTAACAAAAAGATTTTAAAAAATTATTAATATTTAGAATTTATCTTATGTGCTAGAGAAAATTAAAGAAAAAAAAAAAAATATTTTACTAACCTCGATTTAGTTTTTTCAAAAGTTTCTACTCCTTTTAGTTGCTGGTTCTGGAAGCTCAGGTCTCTGATGCAGGCTTCTTTCAACTTCTTTGATGATAGGAGATGTTCTCGATGACTCTTCAGTTGACTGAATGAGTTCTGGCGTGCGAGACCTCTGCTCATATAGATCTCTCCCCACTTCTACTCCATCTCCCTTCTCTTGCGGGTTTTGCGGCGGCTCGATTGCAGCGGTAACTCCCCACTCTTCCTCCATCTCTTCAATGGCGTCAAGCCCCTCCAGATAGTGACCCCAGGGCAGTGTGTCCGTTAAGCCAATAATCATACACCGTTTGTCATCGTAAGCACTTAGAGCGATCTTCGTTGATTTCTCGGTGTACAGAACATGATGGTCAGATCTGATGTTTCGCTGCTCTCGTTCCAAAATTTTATTCTCGCGTAAGCATTCGATGTAATCTTCAAAGGTAATGGTTGCTTTAACTACAGAGCTCTTGACACCTTTAGCTTTTTTGATAGGCTTCTTATTTTCAACTCTCACGCAGTACATTTTGCTTCTCAATCCAATAAACTCCAACATGATTTCACCATTACATTCATCTTTCATCAAGCCAATGATTTTCTTATTGACTCGTGGCATGTTGAATTGATTATTCTCGGGATAGTCAGATGTATCAAACTCGTGAATATCTTCCTTCATGATGTCATATATGTTGACATTGGATATCTCATACACCAGGCTGTCAGTATCAGTGTATAATATTTTGCACTTATTTCCAATACGATTTCGCATATAATCATAATGAAACCTATACACTTGCGTTTTAGACAAGTCCAAAACGCAAAGTCCTACGTATATAGGTTTTCGAATACAAATTTTCGTCTTCATAAGTTGTATTGCTAAGAGATTTTCATCGAAGATAATGCAACTATGAAAATTTGGTTTAGAGATAAGTGCCTCAGCACCATAGCGACCGTCCCATTTACAGATCAATTTAATATCTACATGTTTCCGCTCGTTTTCCATCGTTTTGCCATAAACAGCATTGTTGAACAGTTTGAATAACATCTTCTCGAACTCATTTTTAGCGTTCTTGCGCTTTTCACTGTTCAAATCGATATATGGTTTTAACCATGCTTTCTGATCGAATTGCAATGCTCGATGAATTTTTTTGAGCCGTAGTCCATGTTTAAGCGCTTGTTGGAGTGCTATGTAATGTATAACATAACGCTTTTTATCATAGAGCGTGGTCATCAGTTTCTTCTGTTTGGATTCTGGTGGTGTCATGTGTTCAGCACAGGAAGGAAGATCTTTGTGAGCATCATGAAGCGTAACTGAATACTCCAAATCAACTTCGAGGATATAACCGATCGAGTTATCTTCAGGAACATCGAAAAAGTTTGGTTGATCAACGTCGAGCACCCACTTGAAACCACCGTAAGGTAGAGATTTGGTCATAGCCCAACCATATAGATTATTGACATCAAAATACATGAGATATTTCTCGTCTTCATCAGCGTTGTAACCTTCTTTCATGTATGGATTATTGGCTTTCGCATAGCGATTTGAGCATTGGCTGATACCTCCACGTTTTCCACGCTCGATGAACATGAGCATGTCGATGTCAGTCAAAAGTTCCAGTTCAACCTATTAAATTATTGATTAATTAATATATATATACAATCTTGATTGTTAGTTATAATAAATTTATTACCTTAGTGAACTTAAGCATGGCATCCCATGACAGGCCTGGAGTAGTGTAGTAGTGAGCTGGATCCAAATCATAAGCCTCGAGACAGTTGCTTCGAAAGTTTTCAAATACTTCAGCTAACAGCAATACGTCTGTTTTAAGGTATAAATCCGAGTATTGACCAAGAGTTTGAATCTGAAAAACTTGCCAAACATTCTTTGCATGTTGGTAGTCCTCAAGAGTGATATCGTCTTCGTACAAGCTGCTGAAGAAATCTGCTCTCGACGGTAGGTCAGTCTCATCAAGCTTATCTAAGGATGACACATAGTCATAATGAAAAACACCTTTTCTTTTCAGTAAAGTGATTTGCTCTGAAGAGAATCCATCATCTTGATGAAATATTCGATCAACAGTGTCGAGTCTCTCCAAGTATGATGCGAGTTTTTCCAGAGACGATGGCATGAACTTGAATGAATCTATGAATCGTAAATTCATATCTGTACCCTCTACGAATTTGGTAAAAGAGATGTACTTTTCTTTCGTTTGAGGCAAAAGAAGCACTCGTCCTGGAAAACTGGTCGCTAACTCCATGATAAACAAATGCGCATCATAACCACTCAAGTTGTGGAAAATTACTGGTATAGTTCGCGAGTCTATGTAATTTAGATTACACGAGTTATGTGCAGGACCTCTGTATCTGAAAATAAATTTTTTCTTTTTTTTTATAATTTATCAAATATATTTTATATAATATTGTGAAAAAGTCAAGTACTTACTCTCCAGTGAAATGACAATGATCTCGAACCTTATGATCACCTGGTCTAAAAATTTTTGAGCAAATATAGCATGAACGAGCTCTAACAAAATCTGCTTTTTCTTGATCTGTCAATTCCTTCATAGGTTGAGGGTTCTGATACATCTCGTTCAATTCCAAAGCTAAAGAACGAAGATTTTTTACGAACCACTTGGCTGGAGCTTCATCTTCCTCTCTTTGCTGTCGATAGCTTTTGTATACTGAACGAGTCTCGTCATAGCTGCATTTGACAAACAATCCTATGCTGAAAGCTTCGTGACGTTGATATTTCCGCTCGTCATCGACAGGATGTAATAAGCACTCAAAGTCAGCATATACCACAAAAGGTACTCGATTATTGTAAGCAAAGTTTTTAAACCGTAACACATTGTCCTTTTCACTAGGAAGCACAATTTTACATTCGTTTACTTTCTCGCAATCGATTGCATGTATAGCCAGTTTTTCAGCTGTGTAAAAGAAATGCAAACAGCGGTCACAAATATGTCTTCTACTTCTATGAGAAGTACACTGACTTTTCACCAATCGAGAAAGATTTTTTATCCAGACATAATGAAAGGTGTGTGGCCTATCAAAATCATCAAGTTCATCTTCTTGTTCATCGTCGTCTTCATCAATATAAAAATTTTCCACAAGAAGCAAGTTAACGTGTTTATTTTTTTTCTGCGCTGTGAGATGGAGTTGTAGAACTTCATAGGTTTCACGTTTCTTTTTCAAAATATACACGTTCACTGAAATATCATTTTGCTTTTCGAATTTCTTAACTTGTTTTGGTTGGACTGGGAATTGTATTCCACTAAAATCATATTCATTTTCATATCTTAAATAAGATGAGACACGTTCCATATTTTTCTGTACTGGATGCATTGCTGATATGATGGCCCATTTGAAGCACTGTTCGTCTTGATTCTGAACGTTTACACATGCTTTCTTTTTCTTAATGAATTCAGGCAAGTTGACATAAGAACTACCAGTCATAGGATTATACTTGTTTATATTGACTGTTAAATTAATGATGCATCGCAAAGACCAGCCTGAATCCTGTTCCTCAAATTCTTCCATTTCAGTGCTGATAACTTGTTCAATGTTTTTCATAAACCACTCGTTCAAGTCAGTTGAAGAGTAGATTGGAACTGCCTTTGTATTAAAGTACTTAATATCAGAAAGTTCACTATCATTCTTAACTACTGCATAGTTTGCGCTTAACACAGTATTCACTTTCACCGAATTCTGTTCTTCAAGTGTCTTTTGTACTTGTGGAATAAATAGCTTTTTTGCATCTGTTAAAAAGGTCTTAATATCAGTGTGTTTAAAATTAGTAATACACCACTTTTAATTCTATTTTCAAAAGCACTGTTCACATTGTTCCAAGTTACTGCTTGAGCGTTATCAGCACCTCTGTCTTCAACTACTACGCTTCCACCAACTACTACATTGTTCTCAGAGGTTGATCTCTCATTAGCTTCATTACTTGTATGTGAATTCTCAAGAGCAGGTATTTCATTAACTGCATCAGCCTCGAGCATTGGTAACTGTCGCAACAAATGTAAAATACTTTGAGTCAATGTTCTAGCAGCTTGAAGTTTCTGCTTGTTCGCCACTGACAGATTTGGATCTTGAGCCAAGATGTTTGCATTGTTAAGACTTTCTTCACCGAGAATCAACCATCTTCTTATGTCCTTAGCATCAGCTTTACCAGCTACTGCGTAATTGTATGACTTAAGAAGCAAAAGAGATATGTCCTTGAAGTACTGGGCCATGATCTGCTTCTCACTGCTTCAATCGATGAACTGTGACTTTTTCGCTCGACTCGTTGCCTTTTATCTCCGCTCACGATTGACTGGGGCTAAAAAAAGTACTGTGGTGGGGGAAAAGTAGAAGTAATGTAGACAGGGAAGGGGGATTAGAAGCAAGTGGGGATAAAGTCGAGATCGCGAGAGTATTTAAGAAGATGCTCGCAGAGTTACAAATCATTCTTCTACAGAGCTCACTGAAGAAACCATCAAAATGAAGTACATCGTCGACGTCCAGGGTTTCAAAATAACATTGAACGAGTTTGTTTTCAAGGAGGTCGCCATAGTAGCTCTCGAAGAAGACGCCATTCCATCGGTCTTCTTATTCAAGCCACCTTACAAATGGGAGCTCTTGTTGCAAAAGAACAAGAGTGAAAACCGCTGGCTTGAGCTCAATTTTGATGGTATACTATGGAGATGGGGCAATGTCGCTTACAAGGATGTTGGTAGAACTCTTCGCACCATCCTTGATGGCGCGGACGTCTACGTCAAGGGAATCGAGAAAGCCAAATGGATGAGAAGAATACTGTCTGATCAGTACGACCAAAACTTATACTAAATTTGAATAATTAAAAGAAATATACTTACCTTTTATTTTTTTTATTTTCTTATTACAGATTGGTTCACAACATCGAGGACGATGGATGCCCTTCGTTCAAACAGCTTCCGATGGATAGTAGCCCATGCACCAATCATCTTCGGCACATCGATGCAGTGTGTGCATTTAGAAACGTACAAGCGATGAAACGATGGATGCTCGATAATCGAATGCACAAAGAGATTAATATTTTGTACAATTAATTCTTTGTTATGGTTTTTTTTAATAAATGGTTTTTTTATTTGCAAAATTGTTGAATTATTTAAACCTACTATCCTCTAAATTTAATTTTTTTATACTTAGTAATAAATTATTTGCATTAAAATCCATTTTATTACAGTTAATTAAGTATTAGTGTAAATTTTGTATGTTCTATATAATCTCAGCTAACTTTCAGCTATAACTTTATTTTATGAAATTTTAAAGTAAATTGGCTATAGTTTTAAAAAACTTATTTTTCTTAATATACTAGCTAAACATAACTATTAGTTAAAATTTTAGAGTTTAAAGTCTTTTAGATTCAAAGATATGAGGTATTAAATGAAAAGAATAACAGTGGTTAAGGTCAGTCCTTCTTATATCTAGTTTTTCAAATTTCAGATTTCTTAAATCAAGATAATGAAATATTTTTTTCATAATTGAACTTAAAAATTAAATTAATTTTAGCAAAAAGTATTAAATTGTAAATAATAGTTCTTTCGTTCAAAGATCTTAATTTAGATTATAACATTTTTTCATAAAATTTAAAAAATATAATAGCTATGCTTTTGAAAAGTATTTTCCATTAATCTACTAGTTGAAACTAACTTTGAGTTAAAATTTCAAAGCTATAAGGCTCTTAGATCAAAAGATATGGAATAATCTTTAAAATGGCAACGACTCAGGTCATTTTTTTCAGATAATGAGTTTTAAGACTTTTTAAAAGCTTTAAGAAACTTAGATCATGTCTATAAAGTATTTTTTATATAATTTAATTAAAATATCAATTGAACCATAACAAAAAATGTCTAAGTGTAAATTTACTTGTTTTTTCTTCCAAAAAGGTGATTTTATGAGAACTTTTTTTTCTGGAATTTAAAAATAATCCAACTATGGGTTCAACAAGTATATTTTATTAATGTAATGGTTGAAACTAACTACTAGTTAAAATTTGATGCTTATAAGTCTCTTAGATCAAGAGATATGAAATAATTTAAAATGAAAAGCCGAGTGGTCTATTTTTCAAATATTCAGTTTTAAGGCTTTCTGACAATTTTTAAAAGTCTTAAACATTGTTTATAAGATATTCTATCTATAATCTTGTTTAAATATTAAATTAATCATTGCAAAAAACAATAACTAGATGTAAAACTTTGTTTTTCTTCAAAAACTCATTTTACGCAGAAGTTTGTTTTTTGAAATTTAAAGTTTTCTAGCTATAGGTACAACAAGAAGCTACATTAAGCTATTAGTTGAAACCTTTCATGAAGCTACTAGTTAAAACCAACTACTAGTTACATTTTCATATATGTCACTTTAATCAATAGATAAAAAAAATTATGAGAGAATGATATACATATCCCTACTGAAAAAAAAGCCAAGTGATTAATTACTTGATTTATCAGGTGATTAATCATATAATAAATAAGATGATAAATCAGATGATAAATCAAGTGATTAATCACTTGGCTTTTTTCAGTAGGGATATATATATATATATTGTAACGTTTTTACTTTCCTTTTTGTTTATTACTATATAAATTTATTACTACGTATATATATAATAAGTAAAGAGAGTGGGAAAGAAAACGTTGCCTCCTGTTGCCAGATGCTTCAGAGAGTGACCAGGATTCGGAGCAGGAGGCGGTCTGGGACGGACGGCGGAAGAATAGGAAAATAAAGGGTTTAAACACGGTTGATTTTATGCTTGGGAGTACCTTAGCTTTATTGCTGCCACAAGACAGTAAAAGAAAAGGTACAACGACGATTACAATTCCAACATAAATAAATAAGAAAATAATGACTCTATATAAACCAAAGAAATAAAAATATTTGACGCGTCAAAGAAAGAAAAGAATAAGTTTTGTTTTCTTGGTAATAAAGTTTTGCCACTTATCGGCCGATGATAACAAAAATGTAATATCAAAAGAGAGACGTTATTCGTCTGTAATAACGGCCCGGGCGGTCAGTTATCCGGTGGCGTCCTCTACCTGAAACATAGGTCGTGGAAGAGAAACTTGTTAATACTAAATTATCAATTAAAGAGAGAGTTTGAGTGGCCGGCACTCTTAGAACTTAAATTTACTAATACTATTATCTTATGGACTAATAAAGAAAACGTTGGGTGGACGACACCCTTAACGTACTACTATTACAATAAGAAATAATTATTTACAAGTGGGTATACGAAACCCTTACGGTAATAGAGCGAGAAGCGCTCTGCTTTATCGGCGGTCTATAAAGGTATTATCAGATTTTGGGTGGACGGCACCCTTAATTTTAATGCGGCGGAGGCGGCAGGATGAAGCGTGTATGCGGTTTCCTCGATTGCATTTAATCTAGGCCAGCGAGCACACTCGGCGAAGATTGTCTGCAATTCGACTTACTACTAATGATTTAATGCATTAGAGTAAGCGAGAGAGCAAGCTTTTCTTATACAGAGTGGGAGCTCCATGTAAGAGAAGCCAGTACTGTATCTACTCTCTCTCTCTAGGCCAGCGAGCGCACTCGGCTAAGAGAGGGGGAGAGCACAGTCCACAGTGCTTGCCTTATGGCTGAGCCGTTGGTCTTATATGTACTCGAGCTCGCTGTTCCTCTTGCGGGAGCAGCAAAACTTACGCCACCTGGCGACTGATCCTGCTACTACCCAGCCTCATGGGAGATTTAAACCGTGCTTACTGCACGATTATAGATAATCGTTGCAATATATATATATATATATATATATATATATATATATATATATATATATATATATATATTTAACAACACACACACATGCACATATTCAGATAAAAGGAAAAACAGTTTGTTCCATATTTTAATATTTTTTCTGACCCTCATAAGGACCAATTTAATTTGAATTAAATAGTGAATTATGCAAAATTAACCTAAAATAGATAAGAAAAGTATTGATGAAAAAATAGCGATCACCTTCTATGAAGAGATCTGACTATCTTTCATCAATTAAGAATAATATAAAACAACGATCACCTTCTAAGCAAAGAGATCTGGTTGTTTCATATAATGAAAAGAGAAAAAAGTATTAAATGAAAAATAGCGATCACCTTCTATGAAGAGATCTGACTGTCTTTCATCAATTAAGAATAATATAAAACAACGATCACCTTTTAAGCAAAGAGATCTGGTTGTTTCATATATAATGAAAAAAGAAAAAAAGTATTAAATGAAAAATAGCGATCACCTTCTATGAAGAGATCTGACTATCTTTCAATTAAGAATAATATAAAACAACGATCACCTTCTAAGCAAAGAGATCTGGTTGTTTCATATAATGAAAAGAGAAAAAAGTATTGAATGAAAAATAGCGATCACCTTCTATGAAGAGATCTGACTGTCTTTCATCAATTAAGAATAATATAAAACAACGATCACCTTTTAAGCAAAGAGATCTGGTTGTTTCATATATAATGAAAAAAGAAAAAAAGTATTAAATGAAAAATAGCGATCACCTTCTATGAAGAGATCTGACTATCTTTCAATTAAGAATAATATAAAACCACGATCACCTTTTACGCAAAGAGATCTGGTTGTTTCATATATAATGAAAAGAGGAAAAAAGTATTAAATGAAAAATAGCGATCACCTTCTATAAAGAGATCTGACTATCTTTCATCAATTAAGACTAATATAAAACAACGATCACCTTTTAAGCAAAGAGATCTGGTTGTTTCATATAATGAAAAGAGTAGATAAACAATGGGGATTCTAGCACATGGGGATTCTAGCACAGTGAAATACCAACACAGTTGTTTTAACCCAATAACTCAAGTATGTGTCAACTTTAATAACCCAAGTTTGTACCAATAACCCAATAACTCAAGTATGTGTCAATTTTAATAACCCAAGTTTGTGCCATCTTTAGTAATCCCAAGTTTATAATTTTTTAAAATAGTTTATTACGTACGATTTTTTTGTGGCTCTGAGAAGAGCCGATTTAAAGTTTTTTATATTTGATATTTGGGGGAGGCATTTGTGGTTTGTATTTTTCGTAATGCTCCTTCCATGATGTTTTTTCTTTTTTAGAAGAATCAAGAAGACGAGTATACTCGTTAGGTTTATCGGTGGTACTCGGACTTTGTCCCATGATGAAATAATGCAAGTCATGGTGCACTTTGCTTTTATAGTGATGAGAGCCCCAACCATCGCCCTTATCTGTGAAATACAACCACTTGATATTATCTCTCCTTTCAATTTTCTTTACTCCCATTCCATAGGTGTTTCCAATAATGATTGGCTCTCAATGAAATATTTTTTCATGAGTCTGATGTTGTGTAGAGCACAACAAGCTTTATACATTCCATTATGATGGGGGCAAACGGTGACTAGTTTTATCTTATCCAGTGGTGGATAACCCATCTCTGTAACATCTGTAACGTTGAACTTGAAGCGCTCTAACCATTTTTTCTTTTTACTTCCCATCATTAAAATTTTGCTAGCATTTCGTAGAGCTTCTTTAAGAATGTTTCCTATTTCGGTATATGGAATCGTACCAGAACGCCAAGACAAACCATGATAGTATTGTTCAAACCATTTATTTTGCGTTTTATATTTCTCTGTGAGTCTTCGCCAAGGAAATGGTTCTTTAAAAAGTAGCACAATAGGATCAGAATCAGCGTTCAATGGAACTATAGCTAATTCTTTTAAAACATAGTCATCACCAGGCTGCTTGAAGCCTTGCATATCGATCAAGTACTCCATTGTGAATGACTCTTTTGACGATAAACATCCAATTTATAACTATTCCCCCACCGCTTAAACAAGTTTTCGTACATCACCATTCACAGGATTGTACTCGACTATGCGATCGTGTATGATCAAACAGTAAGCGGATGTTCCGGCAAGAATGTTATTTCTTGATTCAAATTCCAAGCGAACATCCACAGGAGCGCTTTTCAGAGACTCGTTTTGTTTAGAGCAATCGATTACAATCAATGGCATGTAGTCAATGAAATCTTGCTTTTTTAAAAGCGGTTCGGCATCTTTCTCATAGTACGCAGGTTGAAAATTAGCATACATGTCGTATAACATGGCAAACTGATTATGCTCAATATCTAAATTTAGATTTCCATATGGATAGTATTGCGAATTAAGGAAAAGCTTTACATTACTTATGTTACAGTGATCAAAGCGACTCGCATTGGCTGTTTTTAGATTTTTACGATTCGTTTGAAAAGCTAGAATAACAAAACGTGGCTTTTCCAATTGGTTAGAAGTTTTAACAGTCCAAACGTGTTTTGATGTGATTGGAAGGAGCGGATACTCGTACAAGTCCCAACTGCGGAAACTCATGGCAATCGGTTTATCTTTTTCAATATGATTGAGTAAGCGAAGTTTGTAGGCATTCGATAATATTACATAGGGCATAAGCCATTCTATTCTTTGCAAATTGATCTTAAATTCTTCGTATCTATTTTCATGATGCGTCTGAACTACCGCATTCAAATCATTCCTAGATCTTGTCAGTATAAGTTCATGTTTTACATTAACTACAATTTTACGATAGTCTTCAGCGAAACCGAAAATCATACTCAGAGGAATAGATAAGTCAAAGTAACCTGCCTCGTTGTTTACTTTTAGATTCTCCTCTACATCAACCCAACCAGCGTTCTCAAGAATTGATTCTTGACTAGAACAGAAAGAAAGCCATCCTTTCATGAGTGTAGTTAAACCTACATTTTTACATTTGTCAATCTCTACAGCATTGATTTCATATCGGATTTCTTCAAACATGTGACAGATGGCGTTATTGACTAGGGCTGTATTAGCTACCGCGGTTCCATCAACTTTCACGATTCTACCACAAATGTGGAGTGAACTACGGGATGGTAGAAGACATAAGTATTGATGTTGAATAGATATACGAATCTCATCACTATTATTAAATGAAGATGCGGAATAAGGTTGATGAGCATGCACCTCGTAATGTTCAACAGATTCATCGAACTTCACTCCCGACTGTATGCTCAGAATTCCTTCCATATTTTTGAAAACAGCAGAAGAATATGCACGTTACTTTCCGCCACGGACTCTTAATCCGAGACTTCTTAGAAACTGAATGTTTTGCCGTGTTAGCGCTTTCTTTGTCGCTCGACGACTGATGACTGCTCGACATGCTGACTTACTTATATAGCCTCCACCAACTTTAGTATTGTAAACGATACCCATTACGATTGTTTAAGATGTAATCTTATTGTAATAATTTCTCCTCGAAAATTAATCAAGTGTCCGTCTTGATCGACTATCCGTACTTGAATGTGATCTATACTCTTGACACTGATCGGAAGATAAATGACTGGAGATGGAACTTCGATGATCTTATATCCCGGTGGGACTGCAGGAAAGAACTCGTGTATGGTATGAACTCGCCGATTGTTTATATAGGCGCCAGAGGTTATGTTGCACTCAACTCGCGTTAACTTTTAAAATAGCTACAGGTAAATCAGAATCGTGAGCGATTTTTTCTGTAAGAACACGCTGAGTAAAACCCAACAATGAACCTATGGAATCTTGTGGCCGAAAATCAATAGGATGACTACAGGTTATAACGCAACGTAGTGTACTATTATTAGGTTTTATATCTAATGAAATTCCTTTTGTTGCTAACGCCTCACAAAGATAATTTTTTATATCTTTAATTTCGTAACTTCCAGTCAGTAATAAAATTTCTTCGTTACCAACGTAGAACTTATTATTTCCACTATCGATGTTAGGTATTGAATTAAAGGTTGAAAGACCAATCAATCCAAGAACATAATTCTTATCGAGTGAAAGTTCGATCGGAGGAAAATACTGAGCTTCGAGCACTGATGATGTGCTAGAAAAGCTTAGCGTTAATGAATCTTCCATGATTGTTCAATGGATAATGAGAGATAGCTAATTTGACTTTCCTTTTATAAGTTTTTACTCAAAAACTGCAAACATAAATGACCGCAATTAAATGTATCATAGTCTTGATATCTCTCATAGTTATATTTGACCTCATTTACTCCCAAGTATAGCATTAAATCCAATGGTGGTTGAAGGTCTCCAAAAGAATCGAAATAAACAACGTTTTTGCCGCGTTTTCGATAAGCTACCCAATGTGTGCCTGGACCATCTACGTCATCGAGATTAATGATGGCTGTTTCGTGATAATGAGGTCCACTCTTTGGTAAAGCATTTCGCATGAAAACTCCTCGAAAATTAGGAATTTTTAGTATTTTAACATACTTTATGAGATCATAATCTGTCAAAGGTCTTCGTGGTAACCTTACTTTGAGGATCTTTTTTTTTTAAACCAGATTTTATATGAAGACCAAGCCCTGTCTTGTATGGTTTCAAATAAAGACCTTTACCCAAAGCTATTTCTTCTATCCTTTTATTATGTCTTTGTTTTTCTTCTAATTGTTTCTGAGCAGCTTTTGAATCATTAACTGCTTTAGTTATACCAGCCGCACCACCTGCTAAACTACCAATTGCACCTAGACCTGTAAAGATAGGTATGAGGAATGGTAAGAATCCTCCTACTTTAGTTGGAATTGATAGTCTGCGGGGTACTCTAACTTTATGTTTACCACCCGCTTTTCTCACAGCACTTCGAGCACCTTCTAAAGCAGAGAGGATTGTTTTACGAGCACACTTACTAGGTTTCATAGATTTGGAAGCGGCTCTAATTATTTTATTGAGAGTAACGGAGGGAGTCTTCTTCTTCTTTTTTGCTCCCATTCCGAGTTTAGATTTTACTTTCATAGCGTTTGCAATAGCGAATGCAGCTGCTTTCTTACCAATACTAGAGTCTTTCGATGAAACTCTTTCCCAAGCTTTTTCTCCTAAAACCTTATCAGCGCTATTTCTAACCTCAATATTCACGATTCTGTGAATAAGCTATATCGTGCTCCTTACAGGCTTTGTCGAGTGGATTGATTCCTGGATCACCTCTAGCTAAACGTTTGCCTAATTTCGTCCCTGGTCCACAATATTGATATCCTGGTAGATGAAGTTCCAGTGGAAGATTATTTATGATTTTATTAAGCAAACCACGACCACGTCGTTGTCGTCGATATATGATCATAACACTTTGAAGTTCAAAGGATAACTAACCCATCAGGTATATAAGCACCGTATTTATAGTTAATCGAACAGTCGCAGTTTGTGTCTGTCGAGATGAATTTCAAAGAGCAGTCTGTTAAGCTTCCGATAGCAAATTTTGATGCTATTTCGGAGCAAGAGAAAAAATCAAAGAAACACGGAAATTTACTTCCAGATAGTATAAGAGGTGTATTTTGTGGACCATCTAATTGTGGTAAAACTAATAGCCTACTCGCACTCATAACACATCCTAATGGTCTAAGATTTGAGAATGTCTACGTCTATTCGAAATCTCTTAATCAGCCAAAATATAAGTTTTTGAAAGAGCTCTTAGAGCCGCTGGAAGGTATGCAATACTTTCCATTTAGCGAACACGAATCGGTAATATCTCCGGATAACGCTCTTCCAAATTCTATAATGATTTTCGACGATGTAGCTTGTGAAAAACAAGAACACATCAGAGCGTACTTCTGTATGGGTAGACATAAGAGCGTTGATTGTTTCTACCTCTGCCAGTCTTATGCTCGAATCCCAAAACATCTCATAAGAGATAATGTTAATCTCTTAGTTATCTTTCGTCAAGATGATGTTAATCTGAGACATTTATACGACGATCACGTTAACTCTGACATGACGTTTTTACGTTTTAAAGAATTATGTTCTAAATGTTAGATAGATGATAAATATGGATTTATAATGATTGACAAAGATAGTCCACTAAATGCTGGTAGATATCAAAAGGGTTTCGATTGTTTTGCTATAAATATAACTCATACTTGGCAGAGATTCATTAATCTGTCTTTGAAACTCAAAGAGCTAACATGACAGACCTTAAACAAAAGAAAGCCTTACTCCAGCAACTTATTCATGCGCGTAATGCTGTAAAACGCAAATATGGCATGTTAAAATATGGTAAAGAGATTACAGAAAGAATTGTTCAACAAACTCTTAAACCTATCATTGACCCGCTTAGAGAGATTGCTTCTGAAAGCAAGAAAAAAAGAAGAAGATACATTCCTGAAGAGCAAGAAAATATTCCACCTAAAGTTAAAAAATCTGAATCCGATGAAGAATTGGAGAATACTATACAAAATGATTCCACCCATTCTCTCGAGACCTCGTTTGAATCTGCTAGCGAAGATTTTACGGAAGATTTACAATATAGAGAATTGGATAAAGTTTATGGTGTACGTAGGAAGGGTGATAAACTTTTTCTCGGTAATACACCAATATATATTGTAAAAACTTATGTGCAATTAGAAACTGAAAAGTTCCCAAAAACTCGAGGATTGTACGAATTGCTTGTTGAGAAGCATCCATCTCAAAAATTAGTAACTCAAAAAGATTTACAGAACTATCAAAAGATCCTGGAACTGACAAATGCTCATAAAAAACGTTTCAGAAACGATGAAGAAATTCGTTCGCATACTAGTAAAAAGTTCGCCAGCATTATTGCTCCTCTATTCGGTAAAAAAGGAGGTTCGCTACCTAGATATAAAATTGCGAGAAAAAATACCAAGTTTGATTATGTCTACTGGGATGATGCAAACGAGCTAGTTGATCGGCTTCGTTTATAAGTTGCAGAGAAAACAGCTGGTAATCCTAGTCATACTAACGAGATTCATTCCATCATCGAAGAGTTACGTGAAGCCGGCTATATATATTGAGCTACAAGTTAAGACTCGTTACATTATCAAAATGAGCGTCGATGTATTCGGACGTAATCTTAAACGAAGCGAAGGTAGTCGAGGACCTGCAGGAATTGGCTATAAACTGACAAAAGATGGACAATACGATATAGAAAATAAGAGGTTATGCAATGTTGCCACTCCTCAGCAGTCGAATGATGCCGTTAATTTTAATACACTTCAAGGTTTGATTACATCTGAAGTCCAGAGTATATACATAGTCACTGCTAGATTAAGAGATGATCTTAACGCATCAGAATTAGAACTGCAAAAGTTAAAAGATGAGCATGATGAGAAGATAAAAAAAATTAATGTAGACATTGAAGATCTATACGAGTTAATTAAAAAAAATTGGATGCAAGATGCTGAAATTAAAACAAATATTCAAAGTATAAAAGCCAATTTGTTGTAATTAAGCAATCATTAACTCTGTGACCATGGAACACGAAAGAGTTGTAGAAGAGCTTCATAAACCTGCCAGACGTCGCTATCCCCGTCGAACATTTGATGTGCGAGGTTTAGATGAAACTTGGCAAGCTGATTTAGTGGAGATACAACCTTATTCTCGAGAGAACAAAGGCTACAAATACATGCTTACAGTTATAGATGTTTTTTCCAAATATGCATGGGCTGTTCCCGTGAAACAAAAAACCGGAGCAGAAGTCTCTGCTGCGATGAAATCTATTTTACGTCAAGGACGAGTCCCAAAAAATTTACAAACAGATAAAGGCAAAGAGTTTTATAATACTAATTTTAAAAATCTTATGCATCAATACAAAATTAACTTATACTCGACGTATAGTAATCTCAAAGCATCTATTTGCGAACGCTTCAATCGCACTCTCAAACACAAAATATGGATGAAGTTCAGTTTACGTGGTAGCTATAAATGGATCGATATCTTACCTGATCTGATAAAATCATACAACAATACAAAACATCGAACGATTGGTGCTAAACCGAAAGATGTTACAGTTGCAAATGAATCTCAGTTTCGTGCAAGATTTGCTCAAAAAGTTGTGAGAAAAAAAGCAAAATTCAAGGTTGGCGACAAAGTACGAGTAAGCAAGTTGAAACAAGTATTTGAAAAAGGATACACGCCTAATTGGTCTGCTGAAATATTCACGATCGAACAAGTTAAAGCAACGCAGCCGACAACGTACCGTCTCAAAGACTATCAAGATCAACCAATCGCTGGTGGCTTCTACGAAGAAGAACTTCAGAAAGTCAAGTATCCTGACGTTTATCTTGTAGAAAAAGTTCTAAAGAGACGTGGAAATCAAGTATACGTAAAGTGGCTCGGCTTTGATAGTACTCATAATAGTTGGATCGACAAAACATCAGTCCAATAAACACTTGTGTATCATACGGAGCAAAGTCGTCTTGTCAGTTTTAAAAACTAGCCTTTGATTTTTAAAAACCCAAAGATCTGGCCACCGCAGGATTTTATTATACAGGTGAAATTGGTGAGGATCCATTATCAGAACACAAGAAATGGAATAGTTGGTACCGTTTTCTTCGAAATACAAATCCTACAGATAATATTTTTACAAAATAAATGTAAAGTTTGCTTCGATAAAGAAATCGAGATAGCATTTTTACCGTGTGGACATTGTTGCTGCTGTTATCAATGCGCTATTAAAGTTGAACGATGCGTAATTTGTAGAAGAAACATTAACTTTAGAGCAAGGGTATTTATATCTTAAGTGCTTCAAACAAAAACATTTTGTTTTTTAGGAAGTGATAGGAGCCCCAACCTTCGCTCCCATCTGTGAGATACAACCAAGAATCGCCACTTGTGAACCCCTTACTCCGAGTAAACTCGAAGTAGGAGGTGCACCCGTGACTCGTATACCTCTCCGTTAACTTCCAGGCACTTAAGCAAAGGAGAACTCGAGATCACTCTTGGTCTCGCCCAAATACTTCACAAACAACTTGTAGTGTTGAATGGCGTCCAATAACTTATAATGAAAGTTCTCATCTTTCGCTAAGGCCAAGGAAACTCGAGTTGGCAGAAAAATGCGGAATTCACCATCTAAATCCGCAACAAAACGGTCACCATAACGTGTTTTGACTGATTTAAGATCAGTAACCATGTAGTCACGATTTTTCTCCAGCTCGGCTACCTTCTTGGTGGGCAAAAAACCTCCACGTGCAATCTCATTCAATTGAGCAAGATCCATCTAAAATAAAATATATTTCTAAGTTCTTAGAGTATAAAAATTTAAAAGTATAAAAAAAAAAATTCAAACTTACCTTAATTTTTTCTCTTGATGAAATTTCAAAGTGTTTTATCAAAATATTTAGCCTATCTTGTTCTTTGCTTCTTTACAGGTGGCTCGTCAGACGAAGGAATGACTTCTTCGGGCTCGTCACTTTCTATAAGTAACGCTCTCCCCTCTACTCGAGCCGCCGCAATCCCCTCTACTTGTGCCTCCGCAATCCGCTCTCCTTGACTCGCCTCTTCTAAAGCTGTTAAATAATGTCCCCACGGCAACGTATCAGTTTCCCCCTCCAACAGATAACGCTTATCGTCATTGGAGCTGAGTGCGACCTTATTCTGTTTCTCTGTTCTAACAACATGATGCTTTGATCGAATGTTGCACTGCTGACAAACTATGGTTTCTTGTTCAAACAGGCAACGTCGATAGTCGTCAAACTGAATGATGTTCTTCACAACTGCTGCTTTAATTCCTTTGGCTTTCTTAATGGGGTCCTCATTCTGAATTTTAACGCAATACATCTTGCTTCTCAAACCAATGAATTCCGTCATGATTTTACCGTTGCACTCGTCTTTCATTACACCAATAACTTTTTTATTAACGCGAGGCATACCAAACTGATTGTCTTCGGCATAATCTGACGTATCAAACCTTACGATGTCCTCTTTCATCATTTCGTATACGTTCTGACCTGTCACCTCGTATACTAAACTATCGGTATCAGTGTAGAGAAGTTTACACTTGTTACCAAGACGATTCAACATGTATGAATAATGGAAATCATACACACATGTCTTTGAGAGGTCTAGAACACTGAGACCGACATACAACGGCTTTCTGATGCTAATTTCCGTTCTAGCAAGTTGTATTGCAACCAGATTCTCATCAAAGATACTCCGACTATGAAAATTGGGTTTGGCTATCAAGGCTTCAGCTCCATAGCGTCCTTCCCACTTGTTCACAAGCTTAACATCCACACGCTTGCGCTCATTTTCCATAGTCTTTCCATAGACTGCATTAATGAGAAGTTTAAAGAAGAGTTTTTCAAACTCATTCTTGGCTTGTTTTCTCTTCTCAGTATTCAAGTCTACGTAAGACTTGAGCCATGGTCATTGCTTGAAATGTAAGGCTCTGTGAATCTTCGTAAGTACCAACCCATTACGAAGTGCTTGTTTTAAAGCCCGAAAATGAATCACATATCGCACTTTTCCATGGAGGGTAGTCATCAATTTCTTCTGCTTTGAGTTTGGAGCAGTCCTATGTTCTGGGCAAAGTGGAAGGTCCTTATGTGCATCGTGAAGAGACTGTGGGTACTCAAGATCTACTTCTAGTATGTAGCCAATAGGACTATCATCGTCAATACTCAACACATCCAATCTTTCAGGTTGTACTTCCCATTTAAAACCTCCATAAGGTAATGACTGAGTCATGGCCCATCCATAGAGATTATTGACATCATAGTACATTAAATATTTGGACTCTTCATCCATAATCCAATCCTCTCCCATGTATTCATTATTCGCTTTAGCATAGCGATTACAGCATTGACTTACACCGCCTCTGATGCCTCGCTCTACAAACATGAGCATGTTAATATCTGTAAGGAGTTCAAGCTGAACATTTGTATATTTCAGCATGGCGTCCCAAGTTAGTCCAGGTGTGGTGTAATAATGAGCTGGATCTAGCCCATAGGCTTCGATGCAAGTCGAGCGGAAATTCTCGAATACATCAGCTAACAAAAGAACATCGGTCTTGAGATAGAGATCGGAGTATTCGCCCAGTGTCTCAATATTGAAAGTGTTCCATACATTCTGCGCATGCTCGTACTCGCTATTGGTAATCTCACAATCCATCAGTTTACTATAGAAGGCCTCTTTGAAGGGGAGATATGCATCCTGCAGTTTATCGAATTCCATTACGTAATCGTAGGGAAAAACTCCTTTCCGCTTTAATAATTCCATTTGATTGCTTGTATATCCATCAGCTTCGAATTCCTTTGTAATGATATTTAATTCAGTCAAATAAGATGCGAGCTTCTCAAGAGAGGATGCCATAAAGAGTCAAACTTTCTGAAGTGGGCCACTAAAAATCGAGTAGTTGAATTTAATATAATTTTTCACAGATAATTGAAGGTTTATATGTCAAAATCAATGTCTTAAAATATTTTTGGAACATTTCAATTTTTGAAATATTTATAAACAAATGAATTTTTTTTCGCTATTTTGATAAAATAGTGATTTCTCAGCAACTATTCGATAAAAATTAACGAAATTTGGTTTACATATGTATTAATACTAATAGAATAATATACTAAAAACTTTTTTTATAAAAACCGAAAATTATTTTTAAAAAAACCATTTTGCAATAAGCTATTGAAAATTTATTCAACTTCTCCTAAGGCTAGGAAATTTTTTCAGGGGGGATTTGATTTTTAAAGCATAAAACTAAAAATACGTGGAAGAAAATTTTAGTGCACTTAATTAGAAAAATAATTATGCATTTTTAAATATTGGAGTATGAGCGCAGACTGACTGGTTTTTGGCTTGTAAAATGAAAACTACTAAGAGAATTACTATGGTGTCAATAGAAAATTTGTAGAAAATTAAATTATCAAGAAAATGAGAGGTCAAGCGATCTGATCGGTTTATTAGAACCGAAAAAAATTTGGAAAAACGGGAGAATTTTTCGTTTTGTTCAAAAATTCATAACTTTGTTATTTATGAAGATTAAGAGCTGAAATTTGGCATCGAAGTAAATAATTATATCTTCTTTTAACGGTCTGAAGGCAGATACTATCGGATTATTAGTTTCTGCGCATTTGCAATTTTAATTTTTTTTACGCTTTTTTGCCAGGTTATTACTGTTTAAAATCGTTGTACATACTTTTCAAAAGCGGTTTTGAAAACTAGAAATAAAATACCATTAAACATTATTCCAAGTTTTTATTATGAAATATGCACTATATAACATCAATGTAAACGGCCGAGCATGCGACGGACAGTAAAAAGTGGGGATGTACGGGGAAGCAATATAGATATACAGGCGCGTGCCGTGAAGCGTTTAATTTTTTTAATTTTTTACACTATTTTAATAAAAACTTAAAATTATGTTTAATAGTATTTTATTTCTAGTTTTCAAAACCGTTTTGGAAAAGTATGTACAACGATTTTAAAAAATTAATAACAACCTGACAAAAAAAAGCGTAAAAAAAATTAAAATGGCAAATGCGCAGAAACTAATAATCCGATAGGATCTGCCTTCGGACCGTTAAAAGAAGATATAATTATTTACTTCGATGCCAAATTTCAGCTCTTAATCTTCATAAATAACAAAGTTATGAATTTTTGAACAAAACGAAAAATTCTCCCGTTTTTCCAAATTTTTTTCGGTTCTAATAAACCGATCGGATCGCTTGACCTCTCATTTTCTTGATAATTTAATTTTCTACAAATTTTCTATTGACACCATAGTAATTCTCTTAGTAGTTTTCATTTTACAAGCCAAAAACCAGTCAGTCTGCGCTCATACTCCAATATTTAAAAATGCATAATTATTTTTCTAATTAAGTGCACTAAAATTTTCTTCCACGTATTTTTAGTTTTATGCTTTAAAAATCAAATCCCCCCTGAAAAAATTTCCTAGCCTTAGGAGAAGTTGAATAAATTTTCAATAGCTTATTGCAAAATGGTTTTTTTAAAAATAATTTTCGGTTTTTATGAAAAAAGTTTTTAGTATATTATTCTATTAGTATTAATACATATGTAAACCAAATTTCGTTAATTTTTATCGAATAGTTGCTGAGAAATCACTATTTTATCAAAATAGCGAAAAAAAATTCATTTGTTTATAAATATTTCAAAAATTGAAATTTTCCAAAAATATTTTAAGACATTGATTTTGACATATAAACCTTCAATTATCTGTGAAAAATTATATTAAATTCAACTACTCGATTTTTAGTGGCCCACTTCAGAAAGTTTGACTCAAAGCGAAATGAATCGATGAATCTGAAGTTGATCTGGCTTCCCTCGATATACTTTACGAACGAGATATAACGTTCTTTATTTTCAGGAATAAGACTCACTCGTCCCTTAAAATCGACAGCTGTGGCAATCTCTTTAACAATGAAGTGCGAGTCATATCCTGTTAGATTATGAAATACAACAGGAACAAATCTTGAATCTTTGTAATTAATGTTGCAAGATTGATGCGCTGCTCCACGGAATCTGAAAAGAAAGAAAGTTAAATTAAAAGAATTTATAAATTTACATAATAATGATAAACTTACCTTCCAGTAAGATGACAGTGATCGCGAACTTTGACGTCTTTATTTGTAAAAGGCTTTCTACAGATATGGCAGAAGGTTGCTCTTTCGAATAAGAGATGCTCTCTATCCTTCTGGTTAAGAGGCGAAGGATTACTGTACGATTGTTCCAATTTACTTCTGATTCGATCTAATTCCGCTACAAACCACTCAGCAGGAGTTGCATCATTTTCTTCGATTTGTCTGTAGCTTCTATACTCGGAGTAAGTATCGTTATAACTACACTTGACATAGTATCCGATACTGTATGCCTGATGTTCTTGAAAAGCACGCACATCATCTACAGGTTTCAGAAGACATTCGAAATCAGCATATATAACGAATGGTACTCTTTCACTATTCTTAAAATTTTCAAATTTTAGAATATTATCTTTTTCAGAAGGAAGTTTAACTTTACATTTGTTAACTTTAACACAGTCAACTTCATGTTCTTTTAACTTCTCTTCCGTTGTGAAAAAATGAAGACATCGTTCGCAAATATGCGTCTTTGCTTTATGATTTGTTAATTGTGAACGTACCAATCGTGATAAATTCTTTATCCAAACGTAGTGAAATTTTGGTACTACGTCGAAATCATCGATTTCTTCTTGATCATCTTCTTCATCATTAAAATACTTATCTTGTATGAGAAGAAGATTGACATGTTTTGCCTTTTTATTTGTTGTAAGATGACATGGTGATACGTCGAATTTTTCTCCTGAAAGAAAAAATCAGAATTATAAGCTAATTTTAAGTTAATTTTAATAATAACACAGGCCCACATAATGAAAAAAAATGTCTGAACTTTTGACCGGACATACATATTCCCATGTATTTTTCGACGCTGAATCCGAATCTGTAATAAAAATATAGGGTTTTCCTACCTTTTCTCAGAGTTTTATTGAAAAAACCTCATTTTTTACGGTTTTTTTGCGGTTTTTCGAGTCTAGAAAAAACAAATCATGAGATACGGTTAATTGGACTTCAAAATCGAATTCTACGGAAAAAAATACACAGGAAACCATACCTTCAAATTTTTTTAACGCGATTCTAGTCCTCTGTATGGGGCTGAAAAGATGAGGAAACCGGTAAAAGTCGAAATTTTGCCTAAAATGGATTTAAACAATATTAAAATTTAATCATGCGTCTTTTGAAGAGTCGATAAACATTGGAAATACTATCCTGGGGGTTTTTCAGATTGCTGATCATGAATTTCAAGTCAGATTGTGTAAAAATTACTTCTAGAGGGCGGTGACAAGAACTGTATATGGTAAATTTATCGATTTTTTAAAAATTTTACGTCTGAAATACTAATTTTAGAGTCTTTCACAGCATTGACTGTAAATTCAAGATATTAACTTAGCCTATTGTGTACGTTAAACTTAACATTTTGTCTATGTTTCTCTCTCTCTCTCTCTCTCTCTCTCTCTCTCTTCCGATGTTTTTTTTTAAATTGGCTTACGCTTATTGATGAATTGAAACCCAACATATACAAACCTGAAAATTGGCGACTATTCATTGATTCATCAAAGCGCAGCCTTAAAGCAGTACTCCTCAATATCACAAATAAATATGCTCCTATACTATTAGCACATTCAACAGTACTTAAAGAAGAGTATTCCAATCTTGAACTACTTTTAACGAAAATAAAATATAGAGAACATAAATGGCAAATATGTGGCGATTTAAAGATTTTATCTATGATACTTGGACAACAATCTGGATTTACGAAGTACCCATGTTATTTATGCATGTTTGATAGCAGAGATAGAGAAAAACACTATAAAAAGAAAATTTGGCCATCAAGAGAATCGTTTGAACCTGGAAAACAGAATGTTATAAAAGATCCACTCGTTAATCCTTCGAAAATTTTGATACCGCTTCTGCATATAAAGCTTGGATTGATAAAGCAATTAGTTAAAGCTTTGGACAAGGACGGTCAATGCTTCCAATATATAAGCAAAGTATTTCCCCATAAATCTGATGCTAAATTAAATGAAGGTATTTTTGATGGTCCTGAAATCCGAACTTTATTTAGAGACGAAAACTTTGAACAAAGCATGACTGATGTTGAAAAGGCAGCATGGTTAAGTTTTAAAGAAGTATCGACGAAATTTTTGGGTAATGCCAAAGACACGAATTATAAAGCTATTGTGAAAAGAATGGTACGTAATTTTGAAAAATTGGGTTGTCTAATGAACTTAAAACTTCATTTTCTTGATTCACACGTTGATCAGTTTCCTGAAAATAACGGAGACTTTAGTGAAGAGCATGGTGAACGATTTCACCAAGATTTAAAGGAGTTTGAACGTAGATTTCAAGGAAACTGGGGTATCAACATGTTAGCAGATTACTGCTGGATGATAAAAAGAGAAACAGCTGCGAAAAAGTACAAAAACGTGTCAGAAATCCACTACATCGGTCATTCGAAGAGAAACGTGTACGTAAGCGTAAGCCAATTTAAAAAAAACATCGGAAGAGGAGAGAGAGAGAGAGACAAACATAGACAAAATGTTAAGTTTAACGTACACAATAGGCTAAGTTAATATCTTGAATTTACAGTCAATGCTGTGAAAGACTCTAAAATTAGTATTTCAGACGTAAAATTTTTAAAAAATCGATAAATTTACCATATACAGTTCTTGTCACCGCCCTCTAGAAGTAGTTTTTACACAATCTGACTTCAAATTCATGATCAGCAATCTGAAAAACCCCCAGGATAGTATTTCCAATGTTTATCGACTCTTCAAAAGACGCATGATTAAATTTTAATATTGTTTAAATCCATTTTAGGCAAAATTTCGACTTTTACCGATTTCCTCATCTTTTCAGCCCCATACAGAGGACTAGAATCGCGTTAAAAAAATTTGAAGGTATGGTTTCCCGTGTATTTTTTCCCGTAGAATTCGATTTTGAAGTCCAATTAACCGTATCTCATGATTTGTTTTTTCTAGACTCGAAAAACCGCAAAAAAACCGTAAAAAATGAGGTTTTTTCAATAAAACTCTGAGAAAAGGTAGGAAAACCCTATATTTTTATTACAGATTCGGATTCAGCGTCGAAAAATACATGGGAATATGTATGTCCGGTCAAAAGTTCAGACATTTTTTTTCATTTTGTGGGCCTGTGTAATTAAAAGAATTTACTTACCTCTCTTATTTAAGATGAAAAGATTGACGGATACATCATTTTGATGTTCGAATTTCGGTATTTGCTTCGGTGATACGGGAAATTCGATCCCATTGAAAATAAGTTCATTTTCGTATCGTTTGTACTTAGATACACGTTGCGGATTACGTTCTGTAGGATGTAATGCGGAAAGAACGGCCCATTTGAAACATTGATTATCCATATTTTGCACATTGATGCAAGCTTTCTTCTTTTCCATAACTTCAGGTAAATCAATGTGAGAGCCACCTCGCATCGGATTAAGCTTATTTATATTCAAACTTAAACTTAATATTTGACGAAGTGCCCATCCTGAGTCGCGTTCTTGAAACTCCTCCATCGCAGTTTGAATAGATTTCACCGCATTTAACTGAAACCACTTTTTTAAATCAGTGGTTTTAAAAATAGAGCTATTTTTCGTGTTAAAATATTTAACCTCAACTGTTTCTTTATCACTCTTCTGCAGAACGTATTCAGCTGCGAGTTCAACATTAACGGAGATGGTGTTATGTATACTGAGAGCATCTTTAACTTTTTTCTCGAATACTGGAAAAGCGTCTTTCATAAATGCTTCTAAGTCTAGATGACCAAGATTCGTGATCACACCCGACAACATTCGGGAAGCAAAGGCTGATTGGAAATCTTTCCATTCCACACTCGGTTTTTGAATTTCAGCCTGAAGTTGACCACCTCTCTTAACAAACTCCAAAAGCCTCTCTTGAATAGTAAGAAGATGTCTCAGTGAAGTCTCATTTTTTCTCTTTTCCGATCGTGATAGTGTTGATGTACTTAGTATATTTTGTAAATGTTCAGTTGCCTTTTCAACCATCTCTAGCCATCTTTTAATATCATCACCATCAGCTGTACCACTTGCTGCGTAACGTAATGAACTCCACAAACTTTTTACAGTCGCGATGTAATACTCCGACATTATGAATAATTGAAATAGCAAAGTTTATCGTTGAATTCGCTGTAAGAAGTCCACTTATTAATTTCACTTTTCCAAAGTCTATTTATAATTTTCTAAGTTTACTTAAACTTTCTAAGTCTAATTCAATTTCTACTTGATAATTCTTTCGAAATCACTCCGAGACTGTTCGATGAATAATGATCTGTCCACGAGTCTGTACCTGCTTATATGCAGTCTTTGGTGAAGCGTGGGAGGTGGTAGAGTGGGAGTAACCAGGTGGGGGAATCCGAGTTATGTGGTGGGGAGTGAAGTATCATGATTGGTTCACCGTAGCTGCTTACCTCATATAAAAGCCAGGACGTCATTCTCAAAGTATCATTCATTAGCGAGATGGAGATCGTACTGGACGTCCAAGGCTTCAAAAGGTCTTTGAATACATTTGTTTTCAAAGAAGTTGCTGTAATTACTCTCGAAGATGATTCAATACCAATGGTATTCAATTTCCAATCACCACATCTTTGGAAATATCTTCTAAGCGAATACAGAAGTGTTAACAGATGGTTGGAAAAATATTGGCATGGTATACCTTGGGATTCTGGAGATATTCCCTACGAAAGACTTACGGATGCTTTAAGAGAATGTTGTAAAGATGCGACGAGAATTTGGGTGAAAGGAGAAGAGAAGAGAAAATGGGTAGGCGAAATATTACGTAACAAGTAAGTATATTATTAAAAAAATTTTTTAAAATTATTTTTAATGATTTATTTTCTTTTAGATTAATCTGTAATATCGAACACAATGGTTGTCCATCTTTGTCAACGCTTGCAAAGAATGATGAAACTCCAACATGCTCCATCCATCAGTGTTCGAATCCCGCTTGCGCATTCAAAAATTTTCAAATGCTGAAGAATTGGCTTCTCGGAAGTGGAAAAGGTGTTGATGAGGTAGATGCTAATTGTAGTTTCACATCGTTGAATACTTTAAATGTATCGGAAGAAGAAGATGAATGTCCATGTAATAAAAATTATTGTATGATAAATAAAGATTTATTACATTCTATGTACACATAAAAAAATCTTAAATGGAGAGATTGTAGGTTTATGAGAAGTTATTTAAGCAATAACTTGTCATAAACGGGAAGAATCTCACAGGTAAAGAGCGAGGAGGGGCTCTTACCATATTAAAAAAAAAAAAATTATTCTTAAAAAATTATAACTTCACAATTATATTCATAGAGCACATATTTGTAAAGCAGTTTATTCTACGTTAAACATTTTTTTGGGCCCTGAAAAGGGCCGTTTTTAAAAGAAAACTCAATTCATAATGTCTACTCCATACATGCGGGGCCTCCATTTCCCTGTTGCCACCTTCTTTGGTCTAGTAAGTTTTCTAATCCACGGCGCATCTTCTTTATCTTCTTCCGCCTTTCTTTTCCTCGGCTTAATTAAAAATGGTGTAGTTGATGCTAATGTGAACTCCATTACCAAAGCCATGAGCTCCTCTCCTAAGATTTCTTCTACTGATGGAAGTGGAGCCGATGGTTTTATAAGCGGCGGCGTAGGCCAAGAAAATTTTCGCCTTGATGATGGTGAAATTGGTGTAGGAGGTGGTGATGGTGGTAATCCTTCCCACAACACTGGAAGCGATGGTGCTGGTGAAACGGAGAGATGTGTCTTTTGTCTTTCCATTTTGAAGAATAAAATAACACGCTGCTTAACGAGTTATTTATATCCTAATTGCGAACCACCACCCTCACCTTTAATTAGAGGGGGATAAACATTTTAAAATGATTGCTGTTTATGCACACCAATATTTTAAAAATAGCAGCTTGTTAATTGAAGATTAAATCTTCTGTTTCAGAGTATAAACATTTTGATAAAAATTAATAAAATTCTATTAAAGAAAAAATATTTAGAATATTCTTATGTATTAAAAAAAATACTTGTCCTTAAAAGGACAGATTTCTTTTAAAAAGAATAAAGATGTGGCAAACGACGAAATAAATTTTTTAAATCCATCTGAACTCGCGTTGATGTGTCTCTCTCTGGTCCGCGTTAGACGAAGAGCATTGAAAATACCAATGCTTTTGAATTCAGAAAAGTTATTAGCTTCTTTTCCTAGTCACGAAATAACTTTACATTTTTTTAAAACTCAAAATTCTATTAAAAAAATTTAGAATATTGATTATTCTTACATTTTTAAAAATACTTGTCCTTAGAAGGACAGATTTATTTTAAAAGGAATAAAGATGTGGCGAACGAGGAAATAAATTTTAAAATCCATCTGAACTTGAAGTTGAATCCTCTTCTTTTTTTCATTAACTTGGAAAAAAATTTTTAACTGACTTCTTCTTTCACTGTGGTCAAGTTAAAAAACGTTTAAATTAGTTTACACTGATTTTTTATAGCTTGAAAATTGTTAGCCGCTCTCTCTGGTCCGCGTCAGACGAAGAGCATTGAAAATACTAATGCTTTTAAATTCAGAAAAGTTATTAGCTTTTTTTCCCAGTCACGAAATAACTTTACATTTTTTTTAAACTCAAAATTCTATTAAAAAAATTTAGAATATTGATTATTCTTACATTTTTAAAAAAAATATTTGTCCTTAGAAGGATAGATTTATTTTAAAAGGAATAAAGATATGGTGAACGAGGAAATAAATTTTAAAATCCATCTGAACTCGAAGTTGAATCCTCTTCTTTTTTTCATTAACTTGGAAAAAAATTTTTAACTGACTTCTTCTTTCTCTGTGGTCAAGTTAAAAAACGTTTAAATTAGTTTACACTGATTTTTTATAGCTTGAAAATTGTTGGCCGTTCTCTCTGGTCCGCGTCAGACGAAGAGCATCGAAAATACTAATGCTTTTAAATTCAGAAAAGTTATTAGCTTCTTTTCCCAGTCACGAAATAACTTTACATTTTTTTTTTAAACTTAATAAAATTCTATTAAAAAATTTTAAAATATTGATTATTCTTACGTTTTTAAAAATACTTGTCCTTAGAAGGACAGATTTATTTTAAAAGGAATAAAGATGTGGCGAACGAGGAAATAAATTTCAAAATCTGCCTTAATTCGTGTTGGCGTCTCTCGAAGTTGAGTCCTCTTCTTCTTTATTGGTTAACTTGAAAAAATTTAACCGACTTCTTCCTTCGCTGTGGTGAAGTTAAAAAGACGTTAAAGTTTGTATGCGCTTCTTTTTATAGTTGATATTTTCGCGAGCTACCTCCACCAAGTTTATTCACCCCTCCACTGATCGATCCATATGACATCGCGGAAAATTGTATAAATTAAGAGAGCGATTGCGGAATCGATCATTGGTTCAAGCTTCGTCATGGAAGAATTATATCGAGACCTCTTATTAATGGATCTGGATGACTCTGGTATCGACGTACTCCCTGAAACTCCACCACTATCTCCATTATCACCAATGATGCTTTATGTTCCTGAAGAGCGACGTTATGTTGAGGTTCCACAAGATGAAGTCGTATGGTACCATCAACCAAACATGAAATCGGCCGACGAGTCTGAGGAAGAAGAATCAGAGGAGAAAATAGAATATGAGACAGAGGAGGAAATAGAATATGAAACAGAGGAGGAGGAGGAGGAAATGGAATACAAGCCAGAAGTAATGGATTTAGTTTCACCGGAGATTATCGATCTGGTTTCTCCCGAAACTTCTCCAGAGGTTGTACTTCTCTTGAGAAAGAGAAAGAGGATTATTAGTAAAGAGGACAAGCGTCAAGTTAAACGACGACTCACTTATAAAGAAGATTAAGATCATTTTCAAAGCGTGCTCTGGTATTTCATGTTTTAAACAGCTCTTTTCAGGACTACAAATCATTTAAACAGCCCTTTTCAGGGCTACAAATCATTCAAACGTAGCAAATTATTTATTTTCATTAAAAAATTTTTTTTAAAAGTATTAACAACTATTTATTTTCATAGGGAAGGAAGAATAATTTTGTGTAATGTTAGCATATTTTTATTTAAAAAAAAACTCAAAATTCTATTAAAGAAAAAATATTTATAATAGTGTATATTCCTACTTTTAAAAAAAATACTTGTCCTTAAAAAGATAGATTTGTTTTAAAAGGAATAAAGATGTGGTAAACAACGAAATAAATTTTTAAAATCCATCTGAACTCGCGTTAGACGAAGAGCATTGAAAATACCAATGCTTTTGAATTCAGAAAAGTTATTAGCTTCTTTTCCCAGTCACGAAATAACTTTACATTTTTTTTTTTTTAAACTCAAAATTCTATTAAAGAAAAAATTTAGAATATTGATTATTTTTACGTTTTAAAAAATACTTGTCCTTAGAAGGATAAATTTATTTTAAAGAAATAAAGATGTTGCAAACAAGGAAATAAATTTTAAAATCCATTTGAACTCGAAATTGAATCCTCTTCTTTTTTTCGTTAACTTGGAAAAAAAATTTTTAACTGATTTCTTTCACTGTGGTCAAGTTAAAAAACGTTTAAATTAGTTTACACTGATTTTTTATAGCTTGAAAATTGTTGACCGCTCTCTCTGGTCCGCGTCAGACGAAGAGCATTGAAAATACTAATGCTTTTAAATTAAAAGTTATTAGCTTCTTTTTCCACTCACGAAATAACTTTACATTTTTTTTAAACTTAATAAAATTCTATTAAGAAAAAAATATTTAGAATATTGTATATTCTTACATTTGAAATAATACTTGTCCTTAAAAAGACAGTTTTGTTTAAAAGGAATAAAGATGTGGTAAACAACGAAATAAATTTTTAAAATTCATCTGAACTCGCGTTGGTGTGTCTCTCTGGTCCGCGTTAGACGAAGAGTATTGAAAATACCAATGCTTTGAATTCAGAAAAGTTATTAGCTTCTTTTCCCAGTCATGTAAGAACTTACATTTTTTTAAACTTAATAAAATTCTATTAAGAAAAAAATAAATGGGTAGGCGAAATATTACGTAACAAGTAAGTATATTTTTAAAAAAATTTTTTAAAATTATTTTTAATGATTTATTTTCTTTTAGATTAATCTGTAATATCGAACACAATGGTTGTCCATCTTTGTCAACGCTTGCAAAGAATGATGAAACTCCAACATGCTCCATCCATCAGTGTTCGAATCCCGCTGGCGCATTCAAAAATTTTCAAATGCTGAAGAATTGGCTTCTCGGAAGTGGAAAAGGTGTTGATGAGGTAGATGCTAATTGTAGTTTCACATCGTTGAATACTTTAAATGTATCGGAAGAAGAAGATGAATGTCCATGTAATAAAAATTATTGTATGATAAATAAAGATTTATTACATTCTATGTACACATAAAAAAATCTTAAATGGAGAGATTGTAGGTTTATGAGAAGTTATTTAAGCAATAACTTGTCATAAACGGGAAGAATCTCACAGGTAAAGAGCGAGGAGGGGCTCTTACCATATTAAAAAAAAAAAATTATTCTTAAAAATTATAACTTCACAATTATATTCATAGAGCACATATTTGTAAAGCAGTTTATTCTACGTTAAACATTTTTTGGGCCCTGAAAAGGGCCGTTTTTAAAAAAAACTCAATTCATAATGTCTACTCCATACATGCGGGGCCTCCATTTCCCTGTTGCCACCTTCTTTGGTCTAGTAAGTTTTCTAATCCACGGCGCATCTTCTTTATCTTCTTCCGCCTTTCTTTTCCTCGGCTTAATTAAAAATGGTGTAGTTGATGCTAATGTGAACTCCATTACCAAAGCCATGAGCTCCTCTCCTAAGATTTCTTCTACTGATGGAAGTGGAGCCGATGGTTTTATAAGCGGCGGCGTAGGCCAAGAAAATTTTCGCCTTGATGATGGTGAAATTGGTGTAGGAGGTGGTGATGGTGGTAATCCTTCCCACAACACTGGAAGCGATGGTGCTGGTGAAACGGAGAGATGTGTCTTTTGTCTTTCCATTTTGAAGAATAAAATAACACGCTGCTTAACGAGTTATTTATATCCTAATTGCGAACCACCACCCTCACCTTTAATTAGAGGGGGATAAACATTTTAAAATGATTGCTGTTTATGCACACCAATATTTTAAAAATAGCAGCTTGTTAATTGAAGATTAAATCTTCTGTTTCAGAGTATAAACATTTTGATAAAAATTAATAAAATTCTATTAAAGAAAAAATATTTAGAATATTCTTATGTATTAAAAAAAATACTTGTCCTTAAAAGGACAGATTTCTTTTAAAAAGAATAAAGATGTGGCAAACGACGAAATAAATTTTTTAAATCCATCTGAACTCGCGTTGATGTGTCTCTCTCTGGTCCGCGTTAGACGAAGAGCATTGAAAATACCAATGCTTTTGAATTCAGAAAAGTTATTAGCTTCTTTTCCCAGTCACGAAATAACTTTACATTTTTTTTTTTTTAAACTCAAAATTCTATTAAAGAAAAAATTTAGAATATTGATTATTTTTACGTTTTAAAAAATACTTGTCCTTAGAAGGATAAATTTATTTTAAAGAAATAAAGATGTTGCAAACAAGGAAATAAATTTTAAAATCCATTTGAACTCGAAATTGAATCCTCTTCTTTTTTTCGTTAACTTGGAAAAAAAATTTTTAACTGATTTCTTTCACTGTGGTCAAGTTAAAAAACGTTTAAATTAGTTTACACTGATTTTTTATAGCTTGAAAATTGTTGGCCGCTCTCTCTGGTCCGCGTCAGACGAAGAGCATTGAAAATACTAATGCTTTTAAATTAAGAAAAGTTATTAGCTTCTTTTTCCACTCACGAAATAACTTTACATTTTTTTTAAACTTAATAAAATTCTATTAAGAAAAAAATATTTAGAATATTGTATATTCTTACATTTGAAATAATACTTGTCCTTAAAAAGACAGTTTTGTTTAAAAGGAATAAAGATGTGGTAAACAACGAAATAAATTTTTAAAATTCATCTGAACTCGCGTTGGTGTGTCTCTCTGGTCCGCGTTAGACGAAGAGTATTGAAAATACCAATGCTTTGAATTCAGAAAAGTTATTAGCTTCTTTTCCCAGTCATGTAAGAACTTACATTTTTTTAAACTTAATAAAATTCTATTAAGAAAAAAATATTTAGAATATTGATTATTCTTACGTTTGAAAAAATTATTTAGAATATTGTATGCTCTTACGTTTTTAAAAAAAAATTTATCCTTAAAAGGACAGATTTGTTCGTAAGGAATAAAGATGCGGCAAACGAGGAAATAAATTTTAAAATCTTAATTCGTGTTGGTGTCCCTCGAAGTTTAGTCTTCTTCGAAATAATGTTTATTCTTACGTTTAAAAATAAATATCAATCCTTAAAAGGACAGATTTGTTTTATAAGGAATAAAGAAGGATGTGGTAACGGAGCTAATAAATTTGAAAATCCGTCTGAACTCACGTTGGCGTCTCTCGAAGTTGAGTCCTTTTCTTCTTATTGCTTAACTTGAATGAATTCAACCGACTTCTTCCTTCTCTGTGGTGAAGTTAAAAAGACGTTAAAGTTTGTATGCATTTCTTTTTATAGTTGATATTTTCGCGAGCTGCCTCCACCGCGTTTATTCACCCCTCCAACTTGTCAACCAATCACAGTTCACGAAGGAGTGAATAAATTACGTGTCAACGAGTCATCCGTCATTAGTTACAAGCCACCAAGTGTCTTGAACGCAATGGAGCTTAACATGGAAAGCTTGTATTCATCACTAGAAGCAATGGATATTTCAGGCGTAGAGTTTTTACCTCCGTCTCCACCACCGATGGAAATGGACGTTTCGATGGAATTACCACCGTCTCCGTTAGTGATGGAAATGGATGATTCAGGGATTGGATCTAACTCACCATCGCCACCACCAAGTCCATCGCCAATGGTGTCTTCACTGAATTCCCCGGAGTTGATCGATTTGGTCTCGCCCGAAGTAATTGATTTAGTTTCCGACTCTTCACCCGAGGAAGTATATCAAAAGAAGAAGAAAAGAAAAAAAATAGACTCTGCTGCCAAACGAAGAGTCAAGCAAGAACTCTCTTACGAGGATTAAAATTTTTTTTTTTAAATTAAAACGCTCTCTGGTTATATGATACAATCGGTCCTTTTCAGGGCCACTAATTATTTGTACGTAGCAAATTATTTGTTTCAAACCAGCAATATTTCTCGACATCAAAAGTAGCTGCAATGTCTTGTGCGTTATCTTTTCATTAGTATGAATAATTGTAGGGCGCGCTCTCTCTCTCTGGTCCGCGCCACACGAAGAGCATCTAAAACACCAATGATTTTTTAATTCAGTCATTAACTTTTTCACATTTTTTTAAATATATTAGAACGATATGTTCTTACGTTTGAAACATTGTTGTCCTTAAAAGGACAGTTTTTTGCTCGATCGACCCTTTTCAGGGTCACTAATTATTTAAGCGTAGCAACTTGTTGTTTTGAAATATAGATATTATTCAATTGGCCCTTTTCAGAGCCACAAAAATTTAAACGTAATAACTGTTAAAGAATTTCATCAAGAGTATGAACCTTTGAGTTATTAATTTAACATAAAACCCACCTCAAATATAAAAAACTTTTAAATCGGCTCTTCTCAGAGCAACAAAAAAATTATACGTAATAAACTATTTTAAAAAAATTATAAAAGTATAAAAATTACTAAAGTTGGCACAAACTTGGGTTGTTAAAGTTGCCACATACTTGTCATTATTGGAAACACCTATGAAATGGGAGTAAAGAAAATTGAAAGGAGAGATAATATCAAGTGGTTGTATCTCACAGGTAAGGGCGATGGTTGGGGCTCTCATCACTATAAAAGCAAAGTGCACCATGACTTGCATTATTTCATCATGGGACAAAGTCCGAGTACCACCGATAAACCTAACGAGTATACTCGTCTTCTTGATTCTTCTAAAAAAGAAAAAACATCATGGAAGGAGCATTACGAAAAATACAAACCACAAATGCATCCCCCGAATATCAAATATAAAAAACTTTAAATCGGCTCTTCTCAGAGCCACAAAAAAATTGTACGTAATAAACTATTTTAAAAAATTATAAACTTGGGATTACTAAAGATGGCACAAACTTGGGTTATTAAAATTGACACATACTTGAGTTATTGGGTTATTAGTACAAACTTGGGTTATTAAAGTTGACACATACTTGAGTTATTGGGTTAAAACAACTGTGTTGGTATTTCACTGTGCTAGAATCCCCATGTGCTAGAATCCCCATTGTTTATCTACTGAAAAGAGAAAAAAGTATTGAATGAAAAATAGCGATCACCTTCTATGAAGAGATCTGACTGTCTTTCATCAATTAAGAATAATATAAAACAACGATCACCTTTTACGCAAAGAGATCTGGTTGTTTCATATATAATGAAAAGAGAAAAAAAGTATTAAATGAAAAATAGCGATCACCTTCTATGAAGAGATCTGACTATCTTTCATCAATTAAGACTAATATAAAACAACGATCACCTTTTAAGCAAAGAGATCTGGTTGTTTCATATAATGAAAAGAGAAAAAAGTATTGAATGAAAAATAGCGATCACCTTCTATGAAGAGATCTGACTGTCTTTCAATTAAGAATAATATAAAACAACGATCACCTTTTAAGCAAAGAGATCTGGTTGTTTCATATATAATGAAAAGAGAAAAAAAGTATTAAATGAAAAATAGCGATCACCTTCTATGAAGAGATCTGACTATCTTTCAATTAAGAATAATATAAAACAACGATCACCTTTTAAGCAAAGAGATCTGGTTGTTTCATATAATGAAAAGAGAAAAAAGTATTGAATGAAAAATAGCGATTACCTTCTATGAAGAGATCTGACTGTCTTTCATCAATTAAGAATAATATAAAACAACGATCACCTTTTACGCAAAGAGATCCGATTGTTTTACATTTACAGAAAAAGTATTAAGAGGAAATAAAAATAAAAAAGAATAGTTTGCTCAGTATTTTTTTTGATTCTGCGATAGTTGACGTCGTTGTAATTATTTTTAATGTTTTGACTGGCCCTTATGGCATATAGCTTGAAGAAGGATACAATCTAAGTGTCCGAAACGTCACCCAACGTTTAAAAATATTTATAATAAATGATGTTGCTAAATATTCCAAAGTTGTTGAGGTTAGTAGAGAATAGTTTGTTGGCTCTCCAAGAGCCGATTAGTTGCTGTTGTCTGGTTACTGCATGGGCTGGTTGACTCTCGTGGTACGTCATGTCTCTGCAAGATACTGGCTGCTACTGAGGCATCAACTGTTGCGCGCACTGTAGTCTATGTCGCGTCTCTATCCCTCACTGCTTCATCGAGCCACCTATGGTGGCTGTCCCAAAGTTCTGATAAGACCCCAACAAAATCCCCCCACAATTCAACCAACCCCTAATACGCCTATTAGAAAACCCTTCCTCCGAAACCCCAACGTTAGCTATGCCAAGATAGCCAACTCCCAACCTGTCTCTCGTCCACAAAATATATCTCAACCACAACTTCAGTCCCAACCTCCAACGCAGCCAGCCCCGGCATCGAATCCACCCAAAGTGGTTCCAAACCAAAACCCAAAAGCTCAACTTCTCGAGCAGCTTTTTCGTAACTTCTTCGACTCCTTGCTTCCAATCATCGGTCAATAAAGACGAACCCCTCAAAATCCTTACTTGGAATGCTAACAGCATTTTGTCACAAAATAGAACGAAAGTTACAGAGCTCGAGGCCCTTCTCGAGTCTAACCACATCGATGTTGCCTGCATAACCGAGACTCACCTAAATCCTAATAAGAACCTATTCATACCCAACTTTACAATATACAGAAAAGATCGCCCTAACTCTCAAGGAGGGGGCGTCGCTGTCCTTGTTAGAAATTCTATTCGTCACAAACCTATCAGCATCAATACGGCCATCACTTGCGAAGTGGTTGGCATTCAAACCGAATTCGCAAATAAGTCCCTTCGTATCTTCTCTCTTTACTCTCTCCCAAACACCAATAATATGTCCGAGATCCCCCTACTTTTTGATTCAAATACACGGAAAAAGGAAAATACCTGAAAAGAATGTACTAATTTGAGTCAGTACTAGAAAGAATATTACCAGTCGTTTTTTAATTGATACTCAGTATATATTTTAAAACGACCTATATAAGTACATTTTTTAACGCGACTCGTCCCAAGAATTGTGTGGTATAGTACCGAATTTTTCCGTACTACGGGACTAAATTATCTTTTACTAACATAGTACCTATACAATATTTACTGCGGCGCTGTCGAATATGAAACTTCAATACAGCTAATTTATCATAATGTAAAAACCATTAAATTGCATAAAAATTTTTAGCAATCAATAAATATAATATCGATCATATAATATGTAAAAATTTCAAATTACTAATTATTAATTTTAAACTTTAGTTGATTATTATAAACGGGAAAAAGCAGATGAATTTTTTTGCTACAATAAAGAAATTTGTAAGATTAAGCTTGAGTGCGGACAACTCATGAAATCCACCGGGATGATATACATAAAAAGTTATATACAAACTTACGATGTATAGTATTTCGAGGTTAGGTTTGTCAAGCTTGATCTAACTTTCAATCCAAGTTTATAAAAGAAATAAATTCAAATGACTTTTTATTTTAACAAAAATAATTGTACTAACATAGCTATAGCGCGGATAAGTTAGAATATTTGTTTGATTAATGAATTTAAAAAGATGTCAACAAAATAAAAAAAGCAAAAATCGATTCTAACAGCTCTGACATCCTGTTAAGTTGAAAATTAATTATTAGTAATTTAAAAGGGTTATATATTATAAAAATGATTTTAGAATCATCAATTTTTAATTCTAGTATGGGAAAATCAGTTCTATATATAGCAATTATATTCTCTGCAAAATTTTACCCCTGGATCGGATAGGTGAAATATCAGTCCTAGTACCGAAAAAATAGGTACTACGTAGCGGAAATTCATGCACTCAGTTCGTAATATAGTTATGCCAGCATTAGTAGTTAAAATTTGAAGTATAGTATTGATTAAAATTATACTATTACATTTTTTTTTCAATACTTTATCACAGAAATAATACATACTACGTGTAGTATTGATTTTAATGGTATTTACCTTTTTCCGTGTACTCCCACCGTCGTTGCTGGAGACCTGAATGCCAAAAACAAGCATTGGGGTTGTCTCTCAAACAACACTAAAGGAAACTCTCTCTGGAGTTTACACCTTCGCCACAATTTCTCTATCGAGGCCCCTGCCTCCCCAACACACTTCCCTGGTACAACTCATCATCAACCAGAAATTTTAGATATTTTTCTCACGAAAAATATCTCTCTCGACAAGGACCCATGGACTTGCGCAGAGTTAAATTCAGACCACAATCCGGTATATACCGAAATACCAATAAATCCTACCCTCAATCCTCCCACCAAAACAAGCATAGATTACCTTCATCTAAAATACATTCTCGAAACATCCTCCTTCAAATGCAGTCAGATACACTCCATCGAAGATATCGATGCAGCCATCCTGAATCTCACAAACGAGGTAACCAACTCGATAGAAAAGGCCAGCTCATCCATTACTCCCAAACCCCGCAAAACTAACCTTCCCAGCTCTACAAAAAAGCTAATCGTATCTAAAAATAGAATCCGTAAACTCTGGCAAACTTATCGAAACCCCATACATCGTACTCGCTTAAACGCTATCCAAAAAGAACTCACCGCAGCTCTTAAAGAAACAAATGACCTTGCCTTCGAAAACTATATAGCTGAAGCCGAGGCCAACCCTAAAAGTAATTGGAAAATTATCAAATCCCTCCGCAATCGCAAAACCCATTTACCTGCTTTAAAAAGAGACAATATCTCCTACTCTCTTGATGAAGAGAAAGCTGAAATCTTCGCGGATTCTCTAGAAGAACAATGCTCTCCACTCCCCAGTTCGAACGAAACCTCTCTTTTCCACGAGCACGTTACTGAGACTGTGCATGAATTTCAATTTTCTGACGCCGAATTCCAACACACTTCTCCCCATGAAATCACGAAAATCATTCGCTCCCTAAAAAATAGAAAAGCTCCAGGCTCTGACGGCATTGGAAACGGAGTCCTCAAAATTCTTCCCCGTAAACACATTGTCGCTATTACCAACATTGTCAATGCAATGTTGAGATTACGATACTTTCCCAAAGCTTGGAAAGAAGCAATAGTTATCCTAATTCCTAAACCCGGTAAGCCCTTAAGCTCTGCATCTAGCTATCGACCCATCAGTCTACTCTCCTCTTTAAGCAAAATAGCTGAACAGGTCATACGCTGTCGTATTGACCAATTCGTCGACGAAAGAAGTATCGTCCCCGAATTTCAACATGGATTCCGTAGGAAACATGGTTCAGTTCACCAACTCCTCCGTGTGTCGGAGTTCATAGCCGACAACCTCAACAAGAGGAAACATACCAGCATGCTTTTGCTAGATGTAAAACAAGCCTTCGACAGAGTCTGGCACGAAGGTCTGATCTACAAACTCATTAAACTAGAATTTTCACACTACCTCATAGGCATCATCAAACCCTATCTCACAGACAGGACCATTCGGGTCCGTGTGGGTAAGTCTCTCTCTTCTCCCAGACCCATAACTGCAGGGGTTCCCCAAGGTTCGAAAATCTCTCCTCCTCTCTTTAATACATTCTCTTACGACTACCCCAAGGACAATAAAGTTCTAGTTGCTCAATATGCCGACGACTCAGCCCTCATTTATACTTCAAAAGTCATCACTCATTGCTCCTCCGTACTAAACAAATTCACCCCAGAAGTGGTAAGATGGTACCACACTTGGAGAGCAGCAATCAACGAATCCAAATCTGTTGCCATATTCTTCTCTCGACGAAATCGTACTCCTTCAAATCTCCTAGTTAACAACCATCGTGTTGACTGGAGTTCTTCAGCCAAATACCTGGGTGTTACCTTCGATCGTAAACTCACATGGCAAAAACAAATCGATTCAGTCCGTGCCAAATGCCAAGGTGCTTATGCTGCCTTAAAGCCTTTCTTCAATAATAAATCACTAACTAAGAAAATAAAAGCCCGCGCTTTTAATGCCATTATCCGCAGTATTTGCACTTACGCGATCCCGATTTGGGGATCCGCAAACCCAAACCGTATAGCTAAACTCCAAAGCACCTACATGCGCCTCCTACGCTCCTCTCTTCAGATCCCCTGGTTTATTCGAAATAATCAAATCTTAAAAGAAACTGGTATCGACTCAATTCCAGAAGCAGCGAACAAACACGCTGCGAATCTCCGTCTCTCTATCTCTAAACACAGCAATCCTAGCATAAAATTTCTTGTAAATTACCGTCGTAAATCCAACGATCGATTCAGAAGGCCATGCTCTCTGATTCGATCTCCATAACCCTTCTTCACTAACTGACTTTAAACAGTCTATTCTCGTGTTTCGCAATTTGCGCGAGTGCCATACAGTCCCCGCTGTATGAGCCACCGTTGTCTCTCAATTTTCTTCTTCTTAAGGTTCATAACCATTTTGGTTGGTAACCTACGGGGAGGCGGTTTTAGTCGGTAGGCACCTGCGGGTGAATCCGACACTACCCTTACGGGGGTGTCTTTTGAAGATTTCCCCTCCTCGACCCTTCAAACAAAAAAAAAAAAAAAAAAAGCGATAGAAATCATTTTTCATGTGCAATGCGTATTGTCACCATGAAGAACGAAGCGCTGCCACTTTTTGTGCATTTGGACGTGCCGGACTTGGCGTTTATTCCGCCAAGTCCATCATCATCATCATCATCATCATCGGAGATTGATCTGCCGCTGCTGGAGTGGTCGCCCGGGTCGCCCGAGCCTTTGGAAGAAGAGTCTTTGCCAGACTCTCCAGAGTCACCCGATCCGGAGCCACTGCCAGACCCGAAAAGTCCAGCTTCGCCTATGTAACAACCGGCAGTTGAATTAGAGGTGATTGATATTACTCAATCACCTGTAGTTCAACAGCCGGTTGCTGATGTAGAAATATTAGTTGAGATCATCAATCTTGATGATAGTGATGATGAAGATGTTGAGCCGCCGAGGAGCAGAAGACGGCTAACGTTTTAAACACCCAAATGATTTTAATCGGCCCTTTTCAGGGCCACCAATTTTTTAAACGTTGGAACGATTTATTCGTTTTCTGAAATTAATCTTTGAGAGTATATATATATATATATATATATATATATATATATATATATATATATATATATATATAATTATTGTTATATAAAATATTAAATAAAAAATACTTTAGAAACATGGTTTAAGCTTCTTAGAGATATTCGTAAGCTTACAAACTCATTATCTGAAAAAAAAAAATTCTAGAGTCGTTGACATTTTAAAGATTATTCCATATCTTTTGATCTAAAAGCCTCATAGCTTCGAAATTCTTATTCAAAGTTAGTTTCAACTAGTAGGTTAATGGAAAATATTTGTTGTAACCACAGCTAGAATACTTTAAAATTTTAGAAAAAAAAAAGTTGCCACTGAAAAGAGTTTTTAGAAAAAATAGAATTTAATTCATATTTAGTCATTTGTTCTAATGATTAATTTGATATTTAAATTAAATTAAATGAAAATATACTTTGAAAACATGATTTAAGCTTATTAAAGTTATTTATAAGCTTCAAAACTCATTATTCGAAAAAATGACCTTTGTCGACAAAATTTTAAAGTTTATTCCATATCTTTTGATCTAAGAGCCTTACAGCTTTGAAATTTTAACTCAAAGTTAGTTTCTACATGTAGATTAATGGAAAATATTTGTTATAACCATAGCTAGAATACTTTAAAATTTTAGAAAAAAAAAGTTCTCACAAAATCAGCTTTTTGAGGAAAAATAAAAGTTAATTCAAATTTAGTCATTTGTTCTAATGATTAATTTGATATTTAAATTAAATTAAATGAAAATATACTTTGAAAACATGATTTAAGCTTATTAAAGTTATTTATAAGCTTCAAAACTCATTATTCGAAAAAATGACCTTTGTCGACAAAATTTTAAAATTTATTCCATATCCTTTGATCTAAGAGCCTTACAGCTTTGAAATTTTAACTCAAAGTTAGTTTCTACATGTAGATTAATGGAAAAGATTTGTTATAACCATAGCTAGAATACTTTAAAATTTTAGAAAAAAAAAGTTCTCACAAAATCAGCTTTTTGTGGAAAAAACAAGTAATTTACACTTAGGCATATTTTTTTTGCTATGGTTAAATTATATAAAAAATATTCAGCTTTTTTAGTATGTCTATCAGCTCAACTAATGCATGGCGACCCTGTTTTAAAACATTTTTCATAAGCAATCTATGAATAGGTCAAAAAGTTGAATCGTGATCAACTGTACATGCACAAGAGTACTAACCTATAATAAAATTTTTTGTACAACTATACTATTATAATTATGTAAAAAAAAAAAAAAAATGTTGAAAACAAAAAAGAAATTGTTTGTTCATACGTTTGAAATAATTGGTGGCCCTGAAAAGGGCCGATTTTTTAAAATTATTTTGTTTCCTCAAGCAACTCTTCGACAGCTCGATCCATTTCTGCCTGCACTCTTGGATCTCTCAAGTTGATATCCAGTTTAGGTTTCTGGACATCAACTTGAGAGACCTCAACAGAAGGAGATGGTAAACCAGTTACTGCTTCTGGACGTTGAAGCTTCAGTTCGGCAACAGCTCTCCGGATGGCATTATATCTCTTAATTTCCTTCGTGCTGCGCCGATTCTTTTTCTTCTTGCGAAGCTGTTGCTGGCTAGCGTCCATAATGCCTTTATGAAGCAGTGAAAAAAGAAACCGTCTACTTATAGTCTTTCACACAGCTGTGGCGCACCAATCATATCGCGCAACCAAGCTGCTCCGCACCAATGGCGCGTCGCTATGTTTCACCCCCTCTTAGCAACTTGTATAACGTTAATTTCGTAACATCCCCACTCTTCGTGACTTGTCTCGCGCTGTGTGTATAAAATAGAGCGTTTAGTCTCTGTTATTTCATTCGTTCTTTCGACTTTGGAAAAAAAGATTTTGAAATGGACTTAACTCTAACGAAAGAAGAGGAGGAAGAGTTGCGAATCTTTAGTCCGCGAACATTTCAATTTCTTCAAGAAGGGTTAGGCGATTTTGAGCCTTTCTTATATGAAGAGTTGAATTTCGCTGATATGATGGATGAGCCTTTGGAAGATAAGGTTTATGAAGAATTGCAGCCAGTCCCACCGCTTCGCAGACCTAAGACATCGTCACCGATGCCAGTCCAGCCATCTGGACACAATTGATCTCTCCATCTCTCTCTCCAATACTTATTTACGATCCTTTTTTAAGGAGATACACAGAAGTATTGGACAATGAAATGAAGGAAGAAGAGAAAATTGAGGTAGAAGACAAGGAAGCTGATGAAGATGTATGTATACCTTCACCTGACTTTTCACCGATAAAGTATGAGACAATCAACTTCGTGTCTCAAGAAAAAGAAGAGATGTCATCATCACCCGAAAATGTGCAAGTTTGTAAATCAACTCCGAAAAGGAAATGGGACCAAATAGCTGACGATGATGATGAGGAATTAGAAAAATTAAGAAGATTGAAAAAAGTAAAATGTAAATTAAATTTTACATTTTAATTGAAATTAGAGAGAAAAAAAAATAAAAATAAATAAATAAATGGATAATTTAATCGGCCCTTTTCAGGGCCACAACGGTAAAAAATAATCGGCCCTTTTCAGAGCCACAACGGTAAAAACAATCGGCCCTTTTCAGGGCCACAATTTTTTTCAAACGTTTGGAATGATAAATTCATTCTTTAAAATAATAATAATAATAATAATAATATATATATATATATATATATATATATATATATACGTTATAATGTAATTTATATAATACAAAGAAATAATAACCTTATGTTCAGTAAGCTTATTAAAAAAAATTTACGACAGTCAACATCCCGCAGCTGGCCGCCGGCAGCTCGCCCTCTCGCTATGGGGTTCTTGGCTCACGACATTTCTGACTCACGACATTCTGGCTCACGACATTCTGGCTCACGACACCTGACTCTCAAAGTCACTGAGTTAGAAATGTAGTTAGCTAGAAATGTAGTGAGCCAGAAATGCAGTGAGCCAGAAATGCAGTGAGCCAGAAATGCAGTGAGCCAGAAACCTCATAGCTTATCTACTATAGCTAACCTTTTTTGACCGGGATTACAATATATTAATAGCTAGATATTTAACTATACTTTATAGCTGAAAATAAATGGTTTTTTAGATATCCTTTATAGTTGAAAATATACCTAAATTTTTAGTTGATAATTTGTTTATTACTCATAGATATTTAGCTGAAAAAACATAAATATTGCTATAATATAAATAAATATAGCTGTATTTTACTTATATTATTAGCTGTTTTTATAGATGTGTTTTTTTGACCGAGAACAACTGAAAATATAACTATAATTTCAGCTGTATTTTTAGCTGTTTTTTAGCTATATTTTTAACAATTTTTTTTAGCTAAATATTATTAGAGTAGCTTTCAGATATACTCGAGTACATTTATATTTTCGTTTTGTTTTAAGCCATAGTAGAATTCCGCTTGACTCTAGAGGAAAATCTGCTTCAATGATATCGACTTCCTTCTAATAGATATTCTGCCACCACCTAGCAGAAATATTTTTGAAGCAACTAAACTTTAATATGATGAATATTCATCTTGATTATAGTTATTAGGTACAACTAGATTTCTATTTGATTCAAGAACTAAGAATCAAATAGATTTTTCCTCTTACTCCTAGATTCTATTTTTTCAGTGTAGATTAATCAATTTACAGCGAAGGTAACGAAGGACAATATAAATAAACTCGAGTATATCTGAAAGCTACTCTAATAATGTTTAGCTAAAAAAAATTGTTAAAAATATAGCTAAAAAACAGCTAAAAATACAGCTAAAAATACAGCTGAAATTTCAGTTATATTTTCAGCTGTTCTCAGTCAAAAAAAAACATCTATAAAAACAGCTAAAAATATAAGTAAAATACAGCTATATTCATTTATATTATAGCAATATTTATGTTTTTTCAGCTAAATATCTATGAGTAATAACCAAATTATCAACTAAAAATTTAGTTATATTTTCAACTATAAAGAACATCTAAAAAACCATTTATTTTCAGCTATAAAGTATAGTTAAATATCTAGCTATTAATATATTGTAATAAATACACTAAAAATTTAAGTATTTTTCTTAACTATAATAATAGCTATAAAATATAGTTGAAAAGATAGCTATTAATATTTTCGGTATAACGAAATTATTAACTATAAAATTAAGTACATTTTAAACTGTAAAAAACAGCTAAAAAACACATCGATATAGCTGTAAAAACAGCAAGATATAGCTATATATTTAACTATTTTTCTAGCTATATTTTACAGCTAACCTTTTTTGACCAGGTATAAATACACTAAAAAATTAAGTGTTTTTTTTAATTATAATAATAGCTATAAAATATAATTGAAAAGTAGCTATTAATATTTTCGGTTGATAACGAAATTATTAACTATAAAATTAAGTACATTTTTAACTATAAAAAACAGCTAAAAAAACACATCGATATAGCTGTAAATGCAGCTCGATACAGCTATATATTTAACTATTTTTTTAGCTATATTTTATAGCTAACCTTTTTTGACCGGGATATAGTATTGAATTTATATTTATTCATTAATTTACTCATTTGAGCATATCTCTACAACTTTTAATCTTTTTATGATGTTTTTGAAAAGTCATTTTACAGCTGTTATTGGCTTAGCCAATGATGCACACTATTTAAACTAGGTTCACACTTTTTGTACAACCTTGTTCCTCTATTTTTCATGTCTTTCGTGAATGTGCCATCAATGCTACAGTAGATATTTCTATAAAACGTAAATTTTTACATGGATAAAATTTCAAAAATTTCACCCATGTAAAAATTTACGGTTTATAGAAATATCTACTGTAGCAGTCAGCGAGAAGTCGGCGTAGCTTTCACACGCGAATTCAACTCTGGCTTAGGCTATAAGTAAATAATGAGCATCATTACGGATTGCTCGTTTTCTAATCGACAATGAGTTATATTAAGAAGGATCTGAAAATATCCTTTTCTCTACTCGCAAACTAAATCTTAACAGCAAAAGTTAGTTAAATTTTAGAAAAACTATAAATATAGCTCCAACTAGTAATAAGCGCAAGAATGCTAATACACAAATAGTGAAAAAAAGTCAGGAACATTAAATTACGTTGGATATCGAGGCCAAAAGAAAAAATATATCTATTTCTCCATTGAGCCATGAAACTGAATTTGAGTCATTAAAAAAACCAAATAAATCTTTAAAGATTGATAGTCAGACAATGGACAATAAAATAAAACATATAATTAACGCTGTTAAATCGAAAGGCGCTGATAAAAAGAGTGTTGAAAAAAAGACAATTATATTAAGGATTCTTCTAAGGACTCTGAGGCCAAGATAGCATCACAGGAAGCTGAAATAGAAAACATCCATCAATCAAATAATTTAAATATGACGGTTGAAAATGTAAATGGAAATAGAGCAGCCAAGTAGGCATCATCATCTACATATATAGAGAATGATTTATTATCAGAAGATATCTGGGTAATTCTTTCATACTTTTAAAAATCATGTTACTGCGTCATTTCTCCTAAATATGAGATAGCACATCTTGTTAGCAAATGTTCACTGATTTATTGAGTTATTAGAAACTAATTTTGTTATATTTTTAATGATAATTAGACGTGTCATTTTATGGCGGATGGGGAAAAGAGGTTTTTTTTTTGAAATTTAAATGTTACCAGGCCATGTAAAATGATAAATTACCGCTATAAAAAAAATGACTACTGTTTTTTTTATTTGAAATTCACACCAAAGCTTTATCTATACACATACTTTTGGAAAATCAAGAGCATGGGTGTGTGCCTGTTAACAAAAGTACTTTCTGAAAGGTTATTAAAATGTTACCAAAAATTTATATATTTTACTTTTTTCTGGAAAATACGATGCTGTAAAAAAGACTATTCAGCGGTGACATTTTAAACTACATCAAAAGGTAATATTTAGAATCACAAAGAGGAATTTTTTTATTAGGAACGTGTGCCTAGTGTAGATAAAGTTCTTTGTTCGTTTGAAATTATACTTAAAAAACGTGACTCACTTTTGAAAATAGGTTTTTATCCACTAATATGAAAACCTAAGCTTTGATTCATCTTTTCTCTGTTGTGAACTTTGTAATTTACTATTTTATAATACTCAATGTAATCTTTAAGTTGCTTTTGAAGTATTATTTCGAGTATTCTGGAAATCATTGAATTTTTCCCGGCTATTAAATTTTCCAAATTTACATCGATTACCTAGTTTCTATCAATGTTTTAATTCTAAAGAGTTTAAACTTTAAAAAGCTCAGTTTTAGTATGTATTTAATAGCTTACACCTAAAACGTTGAGTTGAATCATCACTGAAATTTCTAGATTTTAAATTTAAAATTTTTAGATTTAATGTTTATTAAATAAACTAAAATATTTGGTTAAAAGGAATATAAGTATTTTTATTCGAAAACATAAACTACACAAATCTATGTCAAATTTCATACCCTAAGATTGACAATTTTAGCAAAAATAAATTGATATTCCACTCACTTATGATTTGTAATCAGGAATCCCAAAAGCCATTGGGTAACTAATATCACTCAATTTTAATACCCGAATCGCCAAAAATGAATTTTCCAAAAAATTGCCATTTCTGGCATATTTTATTTATTACAAAAAATTTTGTAATTATTAATGTAAATTGCGTATTTAAATATTTTCTGTAACATATTAAACATGTAAAAATGAAAAAGCTCAATGGAAAATGATCTATTATAGCCCAAAATACTTAAAAAACTGATCTGAGATAGGTAAAATATTATACCTGGGTGTGATAATAATGAATATATTTAAATGTCTTATATTAAAAAAAGCTATCTTCAAAAGTGAGTAATGCGATTTTTTCTTTTATTATCATTTTAATATATCAACATTTTAAAAAAATAAATTTGATATATGTGTCTTCAATTTTTTTTAATTTATTGAAAGTAAATTTTAACACTATGAAAAATTTACTCGAAAATCTGTCTTTTGATGTTTGTTAAAAAGACTACCCTTAAAAGTGAGTAACACGATTTTTTTCTTTCATTATAATACGTCAACATTCAGAGAAAATTAGTTTTACACGTGTGCCTGTATTTTTTTTTTTTTAATTTGTTGCAGGTGAAATTTTAACATTATGAAAGATTTACCCATCTATACATTAAATAAGGAACCAGCAGCCACAAACATCGAAAAATCAACATCTACAGGTGAACCTCAAGTATTAAACAACGAAACGAACAAGGCCTCAACTAGAATGCCACCAATCTTCGTGCAGGGCTTCACAGCGGAGGAATTAGTAAAGGTTTTTACTAGTAATAATATAAAAAATGATTTTGTATTTAAAAATATTGAACCAAAAAAAATTAGTATTTTTTCTCATAATGCTGAGGTCTTTGCTAATATAAAAACATAAAAACTTTATTGAATAATAATAAAATTGAATTTTATTCCTTTACTCCTAAAAGAGATAAAGATAAAACTCTTGTTTTAAAAGGGTTGAGCAAAGACACCAATATTGAAGAATTGCAAGAAGAATTAGGTTTTCTGAATCTTAAAATGTAGATTTTACAAAGATAAGTATCTTCTCATCTAACAATAATGAGAATCTAACTACGAAAAATTTTATAATTCAAGTTTCGGCTAATAGCGACTTAAAAACAATTTGTAACATTAAAATGCGCTGGGAAAATTTAAAAAAAAACAGGGTTAACGCAGTGCAAAAATTTCCAAAGATACGGTCATGTAGCATCTAATTGTAATATGCATTATAGATGCGTTAAATGCCTCGATAATCACGAACCGGGAAAATGTTTAATAATTAACATTAATAGATAAGAATAATTTCCACTGCATTAACTGCTGACAAAAGGGACATCCAGCCTCCTATAAGGACTGATAATTTATAAAGAACAAATTGAAAAAGAAAAAAGTAAAAATAAAATCGAAAATTCAAATAGAAACAAAAATTTAAATTATAACCGTTTCACAACGAATAATTCTTACGCGAACATCACAAAGAAGCATCGACTAGCAATAATAATACATTGAGAAGAATGGATAGCATGAATGTTATTAACGCGAATGTTGTTAATTCGAACTTAAATACGCTAATTAATCAATCAATTACTAATTGTTTACCAAAAGTAGTTAATGATATTTTAACTCAAATATTAAGCGCGCTTCAACCTCAATTAGATTTATTATAAAATAATATAAATTCGAACACATTAAAAAAAAATAGAATCATCGATCATTTGAATCTAAGCTGGAACAATTAAACGTTGATAATAATAAAATAGATATATTAAAAATTTGCGCGCTTAACATCAATTCGATTATTAATAATAGCCGACGTTATGAATTGAAAATATATTTGGAAAAAAATAAACCTGATATTATGCTTCTGTGCGAGACAAAATTAAATAAGAAACATTACGTTAATTTCGATAAATACCCTGTTGAAAATAATGACGTCTTTCCAGTATGTCTTCGAAAGATGTCTTTGAAGACGTCTTTGGTCGTGTCTTAGATTAGAACAAAATAAGACGACATTTTTTTAATGTTCCGAAAATATAGTAACCAAATTACGTCTTTTTTATAAGTAAAATAATTTCAAAGACGTATTTTTCCAATAAATACTCATAGTAAAAGACGTACATTTTCAAAAAAAAATTTTTTTTTTTAAACGAATGACGTCTTCCCCGTTGAAAATAATGACGTCTTTCTAAGACATCTTTGGTCGTGTCTTAGATTGGAACCAAAAAAGACATCAATTTTCCAATGTTTAGAAAAGTTATTCAACAAATGACGTCTTCTTATTATTTCAAAGACGTATTTTTTTTAATAAAAATGACGAATTTTTATTTAAAAAATACGTCTTTGATATTATAAAAAGACGTTATTTGTTAGATAGCTTTTCTAAACATTGGGAAAATGACGTCTTTTTGTTCCAATTTAAGACACAACCAAAGACGTCTTCAAAAACGTCATTTTCTCCAAATTTAGGAAAAAATAACGTCATTTTTCATAAATTATGACATTGAAAAATGACTTTACATGATAATCATTTTCCATTTAAAGGAAAAAACAAAAACGAGGTTAACCTCGTAGTTTTAACTCTTCGAAAAACGAAGAGCATTTGCGATTGAACTGAGAGCGTTCTGGCCTTATATATCTGCGTCTTTGAAATTTGTATAAGGCATCGCAAAATTTGAAAATCATCACCTGGTGAGTTAAAATTAAATTGACGCAATCAACCATCAATTCGACTGTAAGTCACTAGGTGGCAATTTTCAAGTTTTGCGATCCCTTATACAAATTTCAAAGACGCAGATATATAAGACCAGAACACTTTCAGTTCAATCGCAAATGCTCTTCGTTTTTCGAAGAGTTGAAACTACGAGGTTAACCTCGTTTTTGTTTTTTCCTTTAAATGGAAAATGATTATCATGTAAAGTCATTTTTCAATGACACAATTCATGAAAAATGACGTTATTTTTTCATAAATTCGGAGAAAATGACGTCTTTGAAAGACGTTTTTGGTTGTGTCTGAAATTCGAACAAAAAAGACGTCATTTTTCCAATGTTTAGAAAAGCTATTTAACAAATAACGTCTTATTACATTTTCAAAGAAGTATTTTTTTAAATAAAAATACGTCTTTTTATAATTTCAAAAACGTATTTTTTGAATAAAAATTCGTAAGAAAAGACTTATTTTTAAAATAAAAATTCGTAAGAAAAGACGTCATTTTTATTAAAAAAACTACGTCTTTGAAATAATAAAAAGACGTCATTTGTTGAATAACTTTTCTAAACATTGGAAAAATGACGTCTTTTTTGGTTCCAATGTTTTTCGTTTTCAAAGACGTCTTTCAAAGATGTCTTTCAAAGACGTCTTAGAAGGACGTAATTATTTTCAACAGAAAAGACGTCATTCGTTTAAAAAAAAAATTTTTTTTGAAAATTTACGTCTTTTACTATGAGTATTTATTGGAAAAATACGTCTTTGAAATTATTTTACTTATAAAAAAGACGTAATTTGGTTACTATATTTCCTAAACATTAAAAAAATGACGTCTTATTTTGTTCCAATCTAAGACACGACCAAAGACGTCTTCAAAGACATCTTTCAAAGACGTACTGGAAATACGTCATTATTTTCAACAGGGTATTCAACAGTAATAAAGGATAGAGAGAATTCACTTGAAGGTGGGGTTGCGTTCCTAATAAGACAAGATTTTAAATATAACGTAATTAATTCTTACTGGAAACTTAAAGTATTTGAAACTGTGGTTGTAAAAATAGAACTACAAAATAATAAATCCTTGTTTGTAATTGGTATTTATGCACCGCCTTCTAAAAAAATTAGTATTATGGATGATCTTAATACAATATACATTAAACTTAATTTAGGGAACAAAAAAAATTATTATGTAATGTTGAGCGACATTAACGCCAGACATAACCAATTTGGTGATTCCAAGCGGAGTAACAGAGACATAGAATTATACAGATGGTATAGCGATAATGAAATCACTTATAATATTAAAGCTCTGATACCGGAAAAAGCAACTTTTTCGAGAACAGAGGCATACCTCGACCTTGCATTCTTAAGTAGCGAAATCAAAACAGCTAATAATCATTTAAAAGTTGATGAATATGATAGTGATCACAATGCAATTCGTATATTGTTATTTCCTAAAGATGCAGCCCCTGTTCTACAGGAACCCAAAAAAATGTACTTATTTTTAAAAAAACAAATTGGAAAAAATTTAATAACATACTATAAAAAAATTCTAATTAAATCATTATCCCATATAATATTAATTTAACAAATAAAGAAATCGAGGATAATATTCATAAATTACAATTGCAAATAAATAATGCAATAGAATTATGTACACCTAAATATAAAAAATTTAATAGATTGGACTGTACAATTAATAATAAAATTTTAAGATTGCAAAATAAAAAACATAAAATATAGACACAAATTCATAAATTATTAAAAAGAAATTCAAATCACACAATAATATTAGAATATAAAGAGCAACTAGAAATTAAGAAAAAACTTAATAATGAATTTATTACTAGCTTAAATAATAAATGGAAAGAGCTAATTTATAATATAGATTATAAGGACTCCGCCAACTTTTTCCCCTCACTGAATAGAATTTTTAGAAATAAAAAAAATAGTAATCTTCAAGAAATTATCATCAGACAAGATAAAATAAATTTTCTACATAAAAATAATTTAGACCCAGATAATTTTGCAAAAGATAATCAAAACAACTTCATTATTAACGATATACCAATGCTTCCTAACATTGTTGGCTCCTATTTTGAAAAAATAAATGACATTGATAAAGATGAAAAATCTAATCAAGAGAACATTGTCGAAAATACGGTAAATCATTTCTTTTTCTCATGCGTGCTGGGTAAGTGGCCTATTGCGCATGCGTTTTCGGGGTGGTAAGTAGCTAATAGCGCGCGCCGCGTGTGTTTTGTCTTTGAAGCGTGTGTTTGAGTAAAAAGCGTTAGGTTATAAAAAATAACGTCACGCAAATCCGTTAATTAATGAAAAAAAGAAAACCACGATTTTGTTTGTATATGCAGAAGTAGCGTCGCGCGGACGAAGATGATAGATAGATAGATAGATAGATAGGTGTTTATTTATGTACAATATGTTGTACAATTTTACAATATAGTAAATAAATATAAGGTTTCAATATAAAGAGAAAAAAAGTAAAAATTTTAACAATATAGTAAAATAAAAATAGAATATGTTTAAAAATAGATCATATAAGAAATCACAATAATTACAATTATAGTTAACAATATTAATATTAATAGTTATCGCAGTGGCAGCGGTCCATTCTCCAAGGAAAGGTAGTGTGAAAATGCTAATGATTTAAATGAGTAAAGCGATTGAGAGTTACGGATGGAAACGGGAAGCTCATTCCATAGAAACGATGATGTAACCAAGAAGGATCCGTTATAATATTCCGTAGAAGCAGGAGGAACAGTTAATGGTCTTACAGCACCCCTCAACGTTCTCACCGACTGGTTCCACATGTAACCAGAGTAGAGATATGTAGGTTCATTAGATGAGAACATTTTATATAGGAAAGCGGATGTAAAGTATTTCCTTCTAGCAGAGGTAGATAACCAGCACAGTGCAGAACGATAAGCCGAAACATGCTCTCGCCTGCCAATACCATACACATATCGAACACCCGAGTTGATGACTCTCTGCAACTTTAGGTCCAGTTCCGCCGACAGATCACAATAGACAAGACAACAGTAGTCTATGAGTGGAAAAAGCAAAGTCTGAACAAGATGCTTGCGTAAAGCAAAATTAGTGCTTTTCCTAAAGTAATTTAATCTGTAAAGCAGCGTAAAAGATTTGTTACAAACTTTGGTGATGTGCTCCTTCCAATTCAGTTTATTGTCCAACCAAACCCCCAGATCGCGAACATTAGATTCAAACTTAATTGTGGTGCCATTTATTGGCACGCCAGTAGTGGGTAAGGAAGACAGCATGTTAATATAATAATAAGAGCCAATAATTATAGCCTTCGTCTTACCAACGTTCAGCTCAAGATGATTTCTGGAAGCCCAATCAGAGATAATCTTTGCATGAGCGCTCATAATGGACGTAAAAACATCCAACTTATTCAGAGGAAAATGAATATACACCTGCAAGTCATCAGCATATATCAAGTGTTGTACACTAGAATTAAAATCAACAGCAACATCATTTATATAAATTGAGAATAATAATGGTCCCAAAACAGACCCCTGTGGAACTCCCGTGTTAAGAGGAACATAATCAGATGTGACACCATTCTCATCAATGACAGCCTGCTGTCGACATGACAGATAAGAGGCAAACCACCTGATAACTGAACTGGAAATATCAAGCGAAGACATCTTCCCAAGTAAAATAGCATGACTTACAGTGTCAAACGCCTTACTGAAATTAAACAGCAAGAGCATGGTGACATACCGTCTATCCATATTTAGCCTGATATCATCCGTCAACTTCAACAATGCCGTCTGAGTACTATGCCCAGTTCTAAAACCAGTCAGCCGAGGATCCAACAGCCGTCTAGTAGCCAAGTACTCATACAATTGCTGATGAACAAGACGCTCAAGAACCTTGGATAAAAAGGACAACAGAGAAATAGGGCGAATGTCACCCACGGATTGTGGAGAAGAGACTTTATTTATAGTCTTTATTAGAGATAGCTTCCAACATGATGGAAAGAATTCATCTTTTAGCGAATCATTGAAGATGCGACACAAGAGAGGCCCAATTACAGGAAAAGCCGAAAGAATAAAAGACTGAGGAATAGCATCTGGACCCCTAGCTTGCGAAGAAAAACTACACACCGATGCCCGAACCTGACTCAATGATACTTCAGAAAACCGAAACATCAATTTAAATGGTTCATCATCAGCCAAAGTACTCAGATAATCAGGAATCGACGTAACTGATTGATCAGTTGCAACACCAGCAAAATAATGATTTAGCTCATCCACAGAAAAGGAGTGACGAGACTCATTACCACTAGAGCAAATACCAAGATTTCCAAGCTCCTTCCAAATTTGCCTAGAATCAGTGAGACCAGAAAGTCGGTCATAGTACTTCTTTCTTGCATATATCATGCCACTCCTCACAAACGTAAGGAAGTTGTATTTTTTATCCTTGGCCTTAGCTAAGACCCGCAGCTTCAACTGATGCAAGGAAGCAGGCAAATACTCATTAATATTTATAACAGCAGATGTCAGGGACTCAACAACCTTGACATCAGGAGACAGACAATCGCTTATCCTAGCAGAATGGAGTTTTCCCAATTTTATTTTAGCATCAATCACAGCACGAGCCAATGAGGTGCTCCTCATGGTAACAAGCAAAGGCACAGTAGATGGACGATCCCGCTTCCGCGCAGACTCCGACCCCGCATCAGCAGGAACACTCTGATCAGTGGTTACAGCCATCGAAGCACGCTTAAGTGGTCGAACCGATGCAATGTCATCCTTAGAAAAGGAAGAATCAAGCATGGACAGCACAGCAAAGACAGCAGTTTTGAGATCTTTTACCTCATCCGGCACCAATCCACCAATAACCAAATCAGAAGATCTACGAAGACACAACTGCTGGGTCTTCAAAGCGTCACACTCACGCGATAACGACTCATTACGTCTGTCCAACTCCTGAATTCTGGCAGATGATGGCTCAACAGATGATATGTTGGATTCAGCAGCACGCAGATTATCAATCTTTGACCTAAGCTCCAACTGTTCACTACAAACACAGTCAAGCCTAGCCTCACTTGCACAAATTCTAGCTTCATTCGCATTAAAACGCTCCTCAAATTTAGCTGTGATCACGTCCATACGAGACTCAAGCGCTGAAAATCTATTATCAAGCGATGTAACTTGAGAGCCAACCGCAACAATATTAGTGTCCATAGTGTCAAGCTTAGTGTAGAGATTATCCAATTTGCTAATTCTTTCAAGAATAGAAGCAAGAGCATCACTCGATTGCACAGCAGATGGAGGTTGCGTGGGAGTGGGCGTTCTGGACAGAGATGGAGAAGAGACCGAATAATCAAGCAGAGATCCAACTGAACTGGATCGCGAGCGAACACAGGCAGTATTCGCGGCCGCCACGCAACCATTGCATACTTTAATTTTCTTATTTTCCTCATCCATAACTATAACCAACTTGGTACAGCCACTGTGAAAGGATTTATCACATCTATTACAGACTTGTGGCTTGGAAGTATGTGAAAAAGTCTTCTGGCAGACACCACACTGAACAGGCATGATGCAGAACAGACGCAAGCGAAAACAGTACAATATAGTTGAATAATATAGCTGAATAATTGAGTAATAAAGCACACGCTGCAGCTGACACGTTTACGGTCAGATAACAGTGGAGCAACTAGATTTATCAGTTTCCCACTATTTATCCACTAGTTAATGGCAGTACTAGTACGAAGATCACCCAAGAGATGGAGCCACTGATGCAAAATTGCAGTATATTGGTTTGATAGATTCCCTGAATGATCCTTAGCAATCAAACAGCCCAACAATGACAAACGTTCACCGCAAGTGAAAAACAGCAATATATAGGTTGAATAACTGAGTAATTACAACACGCACTGCGGCCAGCAAGTTTACTGTAGTTATCTATTGCGTACTATTTATCCACTAGGTAATGACAGTGTTAGTACGAAGATCACCCAAAAGATGGAGCCACTTTTGTAAAATTGCAATATGTTGGAGATAGATTTTGCGCCAGAAAAAATTTTTAGGTTAGTTGCAGCAACACCAGAAAAAAATGCATAATACAGCAAAAACGGCTGACAACACTCCACCACACACCACCATGCACCAAGCCGATCCAACAGCAAGACAGGAGCAGCAAAAACAGCAGTCAAAACAGCAGCAGCAAAAAATAAAAAGACAGCCGGCGACAGCAACGCAAACAAGGAAAACGTCCAGAAGTCCCAAAAAATGCAGCAACAAAGCGCATAAAATAAAGCAAAGGCCTAAGGACTCCAAGAGGACGAATTCCTGCAAAAAAATTTCACTCGACAGAGTGCAAAAATATATTAAAAAATGAAAAACAGAGGAGCAGTAGAAGCGATGCGTGTTCACACTTAGAGAAGAGAGCGAGAGAAAGATAGGAGAGAGAGAGAAAGAGAATGCTTTATCGAAAGAAAACAAGACACGCCAGAACGTGTTTACGAGTCAGTCGTACGGCAGATATGAGAGAGAGAGAGTAAGAGATTGCTATACCGAAAGGAAACAAAACACGCTAGAACGTGCACGAGTTTCTATGTACGAGTCATTTGTGTGCTAGCTTCTTGATGAAAGTTGTTGGCGATGCAAAAAATAATATTTATAAGAAATGTTTTTTTTTTATTTACATATTAATTTTTTTAAATGGGCTTCGCCCCCCCAACCCCCCCTTTCCGCGCCCTAATATGTCACTCTCTCTCTCTCTCTTGCACCCAGCTCTTATGAGAAAAAATAGTATGTGAATCTCGTTCGGTTTAGTTGACTATTGCGCCACTCGGACAATGGCGCTACTCGCTACGCTCGAGCGCCAGCTTGCCCTCGTGCGCAATAGTCAACTAAACCTTACTCGTTACACAATATACTATAAAAATTAATAAAGATAATTATAATATGATAAATTTTAACAATGATAATACAGCATTGAACCCTCAATATGATTTAAGACCTTCTCCATTTATAAATTTAAATATGGTAATTAAACTTTTTAGAAAAATGAGTAATAAGACATCATTTGGACATGATGGTATTCCCAAAATAGTCCTAAAAAATTTACCTCTGAAAATGATTAATAATTATACAATATCATTTAATAACGCTATCAATAATTGCTACTACCCAGAGACTTGGAAAATAGCGAAATTAATAGTTTTAACTAAAAAAAAGGATAAACCCAACGCGTTAGATAATTTGAGACCAATCAGCCTGCTTCCCGCAGTCAGTAAAATCTACGAAAGAGTATTATACCCGAAAGAATATTATACCCGAATACCAATTTGGTTTTAAAAAAGCCATAGCACTTTAAATGCTATTGGTAAATTTATTTCAGATGTGCACCGGCATATCTCTCAAAACATGATGGTTGGGGCTTGCTTGATTGATATCAGAAAGGCGTTTGACTTAGTCTGGCATAAAGGTTTTATTTATGAATTGATTAAAAAAGGCTTTTCTATGCAGCTAATTTTACTTATTAATAACTTACTAGATGGTAAAAAATTTAAAGTTAATATAAACAATATTGATTCAGATAAAACCTTTATTATTAAGAAAGGATTACAACAAGGCACTGTTACATCCCCAAAATTCTTTAATATATACAATGCAAATCTCTTAACTTTATTCAACCTTAATAATATGAATAATCATGCCATAGCTTTCGATGATGATTTAATAGTCTATACTGCTGATAAAAACCTTAACAATATTAACAAAAAATTATAAGATCTTTATAATAAAATTAATAGTTACTATAAAAACTGGAAATTAAAAACACAGGCCCACAAAATGAAAAAAAATGTCTGAACTTTTGACCGGACATACATATTCCCATGTATTTTTCGACGCTGAATCCGAATCTGTAATAAAAATATAGGGTTTTCCTACCTTTTCTCAGAGTTTTATTGAAAAAACCTCATTTTTTACGGTTTTTTTGCGGTTTTTCGAGTCTAGAAAAAACAAATCATGAGATACGGTTAATTGGACTTCAAAATCGAATTCTACGAGAAAAAATACACGGGAAACCATACCTTCAAATTTTTTTAACGCGATTCTAGTCCTCTGTATGGGGCTGAAAAGATGAGGAAATCGGTAAAAGTCGAAATTTTGCCTAAAATGGATTTAAACAATATTAAAATTTAATCATGCGTCTTTTGAAAAGTCGATAAACATTGGAAATACTATCCTGGGGGTTTTTCAGATTGCTGATCATGAATTTGAAGTCAGATTGTGTAAAAACTACTTCTAGAGGGCGGTGACAAGAACTGTATATGGTAAATTTATCGATTTTTAAAAATTTTACGTCTGAAATACTAATTTTAGAGTCTTTCACAGCATTGACTATAAATTCAAGATATTAACTTAGCCTATTGTGTACGTTAAACTTAACATTTTGTCTATGTTTGTCTCTCTCTCTCTCTCTCTCTCTCTCTCTCTCTCTCTCTTCCGATGTTTTTTTTAAATTGGCTTACGCTTACGTACACGTTTCTCTTCGAATGACCGATGTAGTGGATTTCTGACACGTTTTTGTCCTTTTTTCGCAGCTGTTTCTCTTTTTATCATCCAGCAGTAATCTGCTAACATGTTGATACCCCAGTTTCCTTGAAATCTACGTTCAAACTCCTTTAAATCTTGGTGAAATCGTTCACCATGCTCTTCACTAAAGTCTCCGTTATTTTCAGGAAACTGATCAACGTGTGAATCAAGAAAATGAAGTTTTAAGTTCATTAGACAACCCAATTTTTCAAAATTACGTACCATTCTTTTCACAATAGCTTTATAATTCGTGTCTTTGGCATTACCCAAAAATTTCGTCGATACCTCTTTAAAACTTAACCATGCTGCCTTTTCAACATCAGTCATGCTTTGTTCAAAGTTTTCGTCTCTAAATAAAGTTCGGATTTCAGGACCATCAAAAATACCTTCATTTAATTTAGCATCAGATTTATGGGGAAATACTTTGCTTATATATTGGAAGCATTGACCGTCCTTGTCCAAAGCTTTAACTAATTGCTTTATCAATCCAAGCTTTATATGCAGAGGCGGTATTAAAATTTTCGAAGGATTAACGAGTGGATCTTTTATAACATTCTGTTTTCCAGGTTCAAACGATTCTCTTGATGGCCAAATTTTCTTTTTATAGTGTTTTTCTCTATCTCTGCTATCAAACATGCATAAATAACATGGGTACTTCGTAAATCCAGATTGTTGTCCAAGTATCATAGATAAAATCTTTAAATCGCCACATATTTGCCATTTATGTTCTCTATATTTTATTTTCGTTAAAAGTAGTTCAAGATTGGAATACTCTTCTTTAAGTACTGTTGAATGTGCTAATGGTATAGGAGCATATTTATTTGTGATATTGAGGAGTACTGCTTTAAGGCTGCGCTTTGATGAATCAATGAATAGTCGCCAATTTTCAGGTTTGTATATGTTGGGTTTCAATTCATCAATAAGACCTTTCACGTCCGTGCAATAAACCATATTAGAATCATTCTTGAAATAATTTCTAAAGCGCTCTTCTCGATTACGATATGCACATACTTTAGTACCCTTTGTCAACATATTTCATCTCTTAAACTCTGAAGCCATAAACTCTGATTGTTCCTAAGATAAACCACTCTTTCTAAATAAATCGTTCAGACTTTTTTGATCAAACTTTTCAACAGTTCGTTCTTCACCCTTAGGAATATACTCTTCATCACTATCCAGAGAATGTTCTTCAGGTGAACTTAGATCTTCTTCATTTGGTGTGTTTGTGTCAGAGACAATTTGATCTGTCAATTTTTTATTTATACTTATTCTGTTGTAAAACTGGGTACTGTTGTTTAGAAATGAATTCGGTTTCATTTTAAAGCTCCGTTCAGTTAATCACTGTTGTACACTGTCATTGATCTTAAAGCATTGTTTATAAACGAATGGGACTTATGATCTTTTTCCAAAGCTATATATATATATATATATATATATATATATATATATATATATATATATATATATATATATATATATATATATATCAGTACTCTATAAGGGTACCTAAAAAAAACCTGCTGCTGCGAAGTATTGGTCACGATGACAACTGCCCTGAAAATGGGATGTGTAGAATGATTCGGTGTACTCAATACTTTGCAGTAACGAACCCAGCGAAGGCGCGCTGTCCTGCAGGGGAGCACTAGGATGTGAGAATGATGCCGTAGTGTGTCCGACGACGAGTTGACATTGTCCTCGTCAAAGTCGGAAAGCTCTCATACTTAGGCTTGGGGAGGTATGAGAGTTATCACCCCTAGGACAACGGACTCACCTGCGATCGGAACAGGATTCCTAGTGTGTGGGGTTTAATTCAACAATATGGCTAATTCAAATTTTCAACCTTTTTTAAACTGCGCTGGTACATCCAATAACAGTTTTAACCATACGTGTAATGGATCTCAAGATAATTTCTGTTATGTATGTTCAGAATATATTGGACAACAAAACAAAAGAAAAATCACAGATAATATTAATTTTATCTATCAAAAATGTTTTGATATTGAGATTTCTCAACAGGATAAAATTTGGGTTCCTCATTATATATGTGCTTCATGTTATGCCATGATGAATCGATACAACACCAGTCAGGCTAGGTCCAAATTAAAATTTACTATACCTACAAAGTGGAAGGAACCAAAAGATGAAAATGATTGCTATTTTTGTTTAACAAAGATACAAGGTTTAGACAAGATACAGAAAAAAGGAATAGTATATCCTAATACTTCTTGTATAGAATTTCCATCCAAGAATTTTATAGATATTTTTGAAAATAAAGATTCGAGAGATAGTTTTACAACAGGCTTAGGGAATCTAAATGTAGATGAAAACTCGACAGATGAAACAACTGAAAATCTGATTGCCGCAGACGGAAGCTCATCAAATGAAGAAGATCTAAGTTCACCTGAAGAACATTCTCTGGATAGTGATGAAGAGTATATTCCTAAGGGTGAAGAACGAACTGTTGAAAAGTTTGATCAAAAAAGTCTGAACGATTTATTCAGAAAGAGTGGTTTATCTAAGGAACAATCAGAGTTTATGGCTTCAGAGTTTAAGAGACGAAATATGTTGACAAAGGGTACTAAAGTATGTGCATATCGTAATCGAGAAGAGCGCTTTAGAAATTATTTCAAGAATGATTCTAATATGGTTTATTGCACGGACGTGAAAGGTCTTATTGATGAATTGAAACCCAACATATACAAACCTGAAAATTGGCGACTATTCATTGATTCATCAAAGCGCAGCCTTAAAGCAGTACTCCTCAATATCACAAATAAATATGCTCCTATACCATTAGCACATTCAACAGTACTTAAAGAAGAGTATTCCAATCTTGAACTACTTTTAACGAAAATAAAATATAGAGAACATAAATGGCAAATATGTGGCGATTTAAAGATTTTATCTATGATACTTGGACAACAATCTGGATTTACGAAGTACCCATGTTATTTATGCATGTTTGATAGCAGAGATAGAGAAAAACACTATAAAAAGAAAATTTGGCCATCAAGAGAATCGTTTGAACCTGGAAAACAGAATGTTATAAAAGATCCACTCGTTAATCCTTCGAAAATTTTGAAACCGCCTCTGCATATAAAGCTTGGATTGATAAAGCAATTAGTTAAAGCTTTGGTCAAGGACGGTCAATGCTTCCAATATATAAGCAAAGTATTTCCCCATAAATCTGATGCTAAATTAAATGAAGGTATTTTTGATGGTCCTGAAATCCGAACTTTATTTAGAGACGAAAACTTTGAACAAAGCATGACTGATGTTGAAAAGGCAGCATGGTTAAGTTTTAAAGAGGTATCGACGAAATTTTTGGGTAATACCAAAGACACGAATTATAAAGCTATTGTGAAAAGAATGGTACGTAATTTTGAAAAATTGGGTTGTCTAATGAACTTAAAACTTCATTTTCTTGATTCACACGTTGATCAGTTTCCTGAAAATAACGGAGACTTTAGTGAAGAGCATGGTGAACGATTTCACCAAGATTTAAAGGAGTTTGAACGTAGATTTCAAGGAAACTGGGGTATCAACATGTTAGCAGATTACTGCTGGATGATAAAAAGAGAAACAGCTGCGAAAAAAGGACAAAAACGTGTCAAAAATCCACTACATCGGTCATTCGAAGAGAAACGTGTACGTAAGCGTAAGCCAATTTAAAAAAAACATCGGAAGAGAGAGAGAGAGAGAGAGAGAGAGAGAGAGAGACAAACATAGACAAAATGTTAAGTTTAACGTACACAATAGGCTAAGTTAATATCTTGAATTTACAGTCAATGCTGTGAAAGACTCTAAAATTAGTATTTCAGACGTAAAATTTTAAAAATCGATAAATTTACCATATACAGTTCTTGTCACCGCCCTCTAGAAGTAGTTTTTACACAATCTGACTTCAAATTCATGATCAGCAATCTGAAAAACCCCCAGGATAGTATTTCCAATGTTTATCGACTCTTCAAAAGACGCATGATTAAATTTTAATATTGTTTAAATCCATTTTAGGCAAAATTTCGACTTTTACCGATTTCCTCATCTTTTCAGCCCCATACAGAGGACTAGAATCGCGTTAAAAAAATTTGAAGGTATGGTTTCCCGTGTATTTTTTCTCGTAGAATTCGATTTTGAAGTCCAATTAACCGTATCTCATGATTTGTTTTTTCTAGACTCGAAAAACCGCAAAAAAACCGTAAAAAATGAGGTTTTTTCAATAAAACTCTGAGAAAAGGTAGGAAAACCCTATATTTTTATTACAGATTCGGATTCAGCGTCGAAAAATACATGGGAATATGTATGTCCGGTCAAAAGTTCAGACATTTTTTTTCATTTTGTGGGCCTGTGAAATTAATGCACCAAAATGTGAAAAGATTCTGTTAAGAGACCAAATCGGAAATAAATTTAAGATAACGAAAAGGAATTGGAAAAATTTCCAAATATGTGACGATGCACCTCCATTGACAAACATTCCCCATAATAGAATAGTAAAATACTTGGGGGTAACAATAGACGATTTAATTAAATTTAATATGCATATCGAAACACAGTTAAAAAAACTTCAAATACGTTTAAAATGCTACACAATTTATTTTATTCACAATATTTAAGTAATGCGAGAACAGCAGGAAGATTAAGAAAATTTGAAAAAAAATTCTTAAGAATTTGTTTAAGTGCATATCGCACAACCTCTAGGAATTATAAAAAACGCTGCCAAGTGCTAATGCTTTCTCATAGAGCTCTTTGAGTTAAAGTAATTTGATTTTAATTTTTTAAATGTGATTTAAAATATAATATCAATTTAAGAAAAATTAGTGAATGTGAGAGAGTGATTAGGAAATAGGAAGAGAGAGGCAAGGATGTATGAATATATTTTTAAAATGAGGATCAATCTAAGATAGGAGGACAGAGAGGAAGTGAGGAAATAAGAAAAGAGTTAGTAAAAGCGTTAAATCAGAAATCAAAAGAAGTGATCAAAAAACTACTCTAAGAAAATTATTTTTTAGAAACTTGTTTTATAAAGACAGTAGCAAATAACTTGTTCACAAATTTTAGAGCAAATCTATCAAGTACTTTATGTGAAATGAAAAAAAAAAAAAACGTTTTTAAATTTTCTAAAATTGAAACTGCGCTAAAGAAATCGGTTTTTAAAAGTTATCCTCCTTTTGGCAATTGCAAATAATTCCCATGCAAATCTCAAAGCAAATTCATCAAGTAATTTACGTAAAATACAAAATAAATGAAAAATCGAAAATTTAAAAAAAATTTTTAAAATAGCTCTATAAAAAAAACTACACTATGAATACCAATTTTTAATTACTTCCCGTCTACTTCACTGAGAAAAAAATTTAGTTGAGTCAATGAAATAAATTTAGTTATTAAATATTTTGTTGATAAAAATTAATTTTGATTGAAGTAATATGCAAGGTTATTAAATCACTGAAATATTTAGTTGGGATAAAAGAAATTGATACCTAAGTTAAAAAAAATAAATATTTTTTTAAAATAAAGAAAAATTTATTGTTTCGGTTAAATTATTTGATTGATTTAATCAAATCAATTTCATTAAGGCAGCTGATAAAATTTTATAAAATATTTATTTGTAACAATAGAATATGTTTGTAAATTATCTATATATTTTGTTACAGTAATTAAATATTTATTTTAGTAAATCGTTTGTTAAATTTACAAAATCTTTTATAACAATAAAAAAATATTGGTCAATCATCAATATAATATTTGCTTGAATTAACGGTCATCCGATTAAGTTAAAGAAGCTTATATTGTAAATAAATGCTTCACTAAGTTAATAACATTGTCATTTAATTAATAATATATGTGATTGTATAAAAAAAAATATTTTGTTGTATATAACACATAAAATTTGATCAGGATTTCAATAAAAATTACAATTGATTGAAAGAAATAGGTTCCTTAAAATCAATAAATTCGATTTCAATGAATTTACAAAATGAAAACCAATAAATTATTTTTTTAAAGTCAAGAAAGGTGCAACGTAAAATTAGATATTAAATTTTTTTTAAAGAAATATTTATTAAACCAAATATATTTATTCTATTATTTCTATCAAGTTGTTATTGAAACAAGAATATAATTCACTGATTTAATTAAATATTATATTAACACTTCCATTAAATTACTTTAATGTTCAATAATGTATTAGATTATTTTAATGAAATATTTATTAAACCAAATATATTTATTTTATTATTTCTATTAAATTATTATTGAATCAAGAATATATGTCACTGATTTAATTAAATATTGTATTAACACTTCTATTGAATTACTTTAATGTTTAATAATATATTTGATTATCTTAATGAAATATTTATTAAATCAAATATATTTATCCTATTATTTCTATCAAGTTATTATTGAAACAAGAATATATTTCATTGATTCAATTAAATATTATATTAACATTTCCATAAAATTACTTTAATGTTCAATAATATATTTGATTATCTCAATGAAATATTTATTAAACCGAATATATTTATTCTATTAATTCTATCAAGTTTTGATTGACATAAGAATATATTTCACTATTTCAATTAAATATTATAATACTTCTACTAAATTACTTTGATGTTTAATAATATATTTAATTATCTTAATAAAATGTTTACTAATTCTAACGTATTTATTATATTATTTTTATCATATTTTAATTAGAAGAAGAATATATTACATTGATTTAATTAATTATTATATCACCTTTATTAAATTACTTTACTGTTCAATAATATATTTAATTATATTAATGAAATATTTAAATAATGTCAAAATTATTGTTTTATTCTTTCAATAAATTTTGAATAATAACAAAAAGATATTTCATTGTTTTAAATAAATATTGTATGACTTATATTAAATTATTTCACTGGCCAATGAAATATCTAATCATTTTAATTCAATATTTAGTTGCTTTGATGAATGTGTTTTTTCTCTTTATGAAATATATGATTGATTCTATGAAATATCTCATTGTCTTTTGGTCAAATAATTTTATTGCTATATTATAATTAATTGGATGCATTAAATTAATTAAATTTTTAATTGATTCAAATATTTGATTTATCTTGTTCTATAAAATTATTTTATTACTTTTATTATTTAATTATATTGCGTCTATGAAATCAGTGATTGATTGAATTAATTATTATTTTTAACAATTAAATATTTTATTATTTATGTCCCAATTAAATATTTTGTTGTATTAATTAATTTCTTTATCAGATCGATTAAATAATTATTTGATTATCTTAATGAAATATTTATTGAAACAAGCAGTTATTATTTAATAACATATTTACTAAATCAAATGAAATATAATGTTAAAATTAATATTTAATATTCTTGAAAAATATTTTTTTATATAAGTTATCATCCTTTATTATCAAACAAACTCATGTTTTAAATAGGTGTCTTGCTAAGTGAATAACTTAGCAAAATATGTACTAAAGTTAATAAAAATTACAGAGAAATCTGATTAAATACTTGTTAAATTCAAGTAAATCCACTATTTGATTCATCTACATAATTTATTTCATTCAAATAACACATATTTGAACTAAAAGAAACATTTATTGTTTTAACAAAATCATTTAGTTCGATGGTTTGATGATACAACCGCTTGGTGGCGTCGTTAATTTTCGATCTCGCAAGCGGTAAGAGGGCTTCTAAGTTGATATATAAGGAAGTAAAAAATCCAAGATAATACGTAAATTGTAATGCGAGCGAAATTTATGTTAGATTTACTGCGTGTGCGATCACTGTATAAAGCATACTAATGTTAGTATGTTAATAATTGTTATTCTTTACCATATAAATAAATGGAATCATATTCACCTGTCCTTTAATGAGTCATCAATTCATTGATGTTAATAAATAAATGTAAATCACTGAAAGCAAATACTGTTGATTAAAGACAGTATTTGTTCGATTAAAATATCTATAAATCGAATTAATTAAATATTTCTTTACTTTGAAGGAATATTTTATTTGAGATAACCGAATAATTAATCAATTTTTTGTTAAGACAATGAATTAATTTTATTAAATCTTAAAATTTTATTAAATTTAAAATATTCAATAAATTAAACTTTCATTTGAAAATATAAAATATTGAACTAATTTAATTTCAATATAGCATTAATATGATGAAATAATTAATTAGAAAAACAAATGACATTTTAATTGATAATTTTTTTTATCAAAACAATGAATTAATTTTATTGAATCAATCTTCGCGACATTTAATAAGTCAAATATTTAATTGAAAATACAAAATATTATTTGATTTAATTTCAATATGTATATTAATGTAATGAAATAATCAATTAGAAAAACAAATGGGCATTTTAATTGATAAAATTTTTTATAAAAACAATGAATTAATTTTATTGAATCAATCTTCGCGACATTTAGTAAGTCAAATTTTTATTTGAAAATACAAAATATTATTTTTAACCAATATTTGTGATGTTTAGTAGAATCGAATATTTATTTTAAAAAATGAAATATTTATTTGACTCGATTAAAATATTTGTATTAATGTAACAAAATATTTTATGTGCCGCCCGCACCTAAGGGATTTCATTGATTCAATTAAGCCTTATTTAATCCAATTAAATTTTTTTCTCAGTGTATACAAAAACATAGATAGTATACGAAATTCGAAGCAAATCCATCAAGTAATTTTCAAGATCTAATTGGCTAAATCAATAAACATACACACACACACACACACACACACACACACACACACACACTCACACTCACACACACATTTTTTTTACCACTTCTAGTCATTTAATTTCAAAACCCTATATTCATGCAAGAATGACATCAAAACTGAAGCCAAATCTATTTGGTAAAGTTAAATTAGTGCATTAGGTCATCAGAAACCTTACGGTGCAGGAATTATGAATTCGAAGGTTCATCAAGTGATCATGGCAGTATGGCTGCAATGAAATAAGCCCAACAGGGCTTAAAATAAAGGTATTTATGTCTACTTTTAGGTAGTATTTTAAATATTTTAAAATAAATTCAAACATTAATAAGAAAATTATATTTTATTTTTTAGTGTCCAATATGTATATACCCCCTTAACGGCAGGCCGGAGTAGAACCTGATACCGACCGAGTAACAATTGAGTTGTTTGTTATTTACTCAAGTATTAATCGGTGTATCTTCAAAATAAAGGTTGATCGCAATAGATATTATTATTATGAATATCTATGCACAAGAAAAAAAAATATACCGATTTGTTTTTGAGAAAAGTAAGGAACGCCGAAGTAAAAGATTATGTTTATAATATTTTCGCGTTCCTTACTTTTCTCAAAAACAAAGCGATAGATTTTTTTTTTCTTGTGCATAAATATTTGAAATAATAATATCTATTGCGCTTAACCTTCAATTTGCAGATACGCCGATTAATACTTGAGTAATTAACAAAAATGCCAATTAGACAAGGACAGCGAATCCGGCCTGCTCTTAAGGCAATAACAAAAAATGAAAAAAAAACATTTTTTCAAAAATTTTAAAAATTCTCTAAAATTAAAACTGCCCTAAAGAAATAAGTTTTCCAAAGCTAATTTTCCTCAGACAATAGCAAATAACTTGCATACAAATTTTGGAGCAAAGCTATAGAATGGTTTTCATAAAATAAAATAAAAATGAAGAAAAAAATTTTTTTTTTCAATTCTCAAATTGCTCTAAAATTGAAAGTGCTCTAAGAAAATCAGTTTGTAAAAGTTTTTCTTCCTTTGGCAGTCGCAAATAATGTCCATATAAATTTTCAAGAAAATTCTTCGAGTAGTTTACGTAAAATACCAAAAAAATAAAAATCAAAATTTTTTTAAAATTCTTTAAATGGTTCTAAAAAAAAACTGAGCTAAGAAGATCAATGTTCAATAGCTCCCCCCCCCCCCCAGTTAGACAGAAAAATAAATGGCATGCAAAATTTGAAGCAAATCCAACGAGTAGTTCTCGAGATATTTTTGGCGTACTGAATTCACACACACACACACACACACACGCGCGCGCGCGCATTTTCTGGAAACGACCTTTTTCGACTCCCTGAGTTCAAATATGTACAAATGAATGAAAAATTGGAAAAAAAATTTTTTCATCGATACAATGCTTTCTCTATGAGAAAGCAAAAAGAATCAGTAATCTTAAATTATACAGAATGGCGAACATTCTGAGAATAGATATATTCATATTTAAACTGATTAGAAATCACATTAGAAACGCAATCAATAATAATAATAATTTAATTAATGGACCTTATTATCCAAAACCAGAATTTTATAATAAAATAATAAAAACGAATTTCGTCCCGCCAGAAGCATTCTTGTTTTTAGATTAAAAAGGTTATATTGTAAATGATAATTTTGTACCAATCATCTATCATAGGTCAAAAAGTTATAACACAAAAAAATCCTATATGCACCTAATAGTGTAGATAACTTAATCTATTCAACTTCATTAACCAAAAAAGATATTAATGCATTAAAGAATTTTAAATATTATAAGAAGTAAACTTCCTAAATGTTCGTTGTGACTTCTTGGCTGTCTGGATGACTGTGATCATCTGCGTGTATTTAATGTTATATAAGGGTTGTTCTGTTCTTTTTGCTTTGTTATGTGTTATTAAGATATTGTGATATATGTAATATTGATTTATAAAATAAAAAATAAAAACATCTTTTCTTTATAATATTTATAGCAAAAACAATTGTAGTTAACAATAAGTTGTATAATGTTCTAGAAGTAAGCACCGCTAGTTTTTGTCAATTTGACTTTTTCCTAGCAACGCAACCATACTATACTCTATGATACTAGTTATCTTTTTAATCAACAAATGTAAATATAATTTATATATAAGCGATTTTTGCGAGAGCTCCATGTGGAGTCATTCAAATTTGAAAAATGTAATAAATTAAGGTAGTACTGTCGATATGAAGTTAGCCAAATGAGAATTTGCTCAAATTTTGACTCTGTAGAAATTAAACGTGACAACACTGCCACTTTTATAATATGGGTGATTCTATTCTAACGGGTAATCACATGTAATCGTTTAATAAACTATCAATACAAGGTTCAAATATTATTAACCACAAATTTTCCATATACTTTCAGGTTGTAACTTTATGATTCGTTGATTTTTTAATCGATAATTTCAATATAGCTTTTGTAGGGACCCTTAGAAAGTATAAAAAGTAATCTTCCCTGTCTGTAATCATGTATAAAATTTTCTTTAAACTTTGTAGAGATACAGGATAGATGAATTAATACTTCTGAAAGATCAAAAATATTTTTTTCCATTCGTACATACATTTCAGCAGAATGGTGAAAAAAAAATATTTTCTTTGACCCTCTATTATTATAAAAAAAAATGTATATTTTTTCATAGATAAAAAGCAATGATAATAAAAAATGTTATATTTGAATCTTATGAAAATATAAGCTATACCTATCACATGGAAATATTGTTATTATATGTTTATTGCGCTAAAAAATTGCTTTGTTGATCATAGAATACATTTTTTTTTACGTGTAAACATCATTTCACTTATGAAAGCTAAGTTACCTTTTCTACGATAATTCCCCTGGCTCTAAACATTTAACTGTCACAGATGATATAAGCGCATATTCAAATACGTAATAGACGTTTAAGAAAGTAGTAATGTACAACTAAAAAAGTTTGTATAGCAGTGAATGTTGGAGACCGTTTACTCGGTAAAAATTTCATTCAAATTATCAGGTAATCTCCCCTGGCATACAATTCCCCTGCCTTTTTTGAGATGCACTCACAAAATTCTAATTAAATAATAAAGTCAACAATTTTATTCATGAATTGCATACCATGAAGTGTACTTTGGGATATTGTTCTATTAGATATAAACATAAAAAAACCTGAGTAAAATTTTTAAAATGAAGACCTTTATTTTCTATTATTTCAAAATTTGAATTTGACCCGTTCGAATAGAATCACCCATATAAAGCATGTATATTTTCTAAGCAATTATGTCTTTATTTACAGCAAAATTAAGATTTTTTTTTTAAAGAAAAAGATTGAGCAAAAAAATGGAAAAGGGTTATGGTGATATGTGCATCATCCAATCTTAAAAATAATGTAAATATTGCAGTATCAAAAAAGAAAAATACCAGCTGATTACCCTTCATTTAAATTTATTTTCTTTAAATTTATTTTCTTTTATGAGGTTAATGTATAATTTAGAAAAATTATAAATAAATAGGAATATATTGATACTAAATTAAAAGAAACAAATGATTTTTTTAAATATATGTGAGTCTCATGAGAGACATAAGTTTGAAAACCAGCTGATAATTTTTTTTTTATTTGCTACAGTATTTTTGAGAGTTGTATGGCAATATGTATAGATATGTATGCGTATATGCATTAAATAAAGTCAAATTTAAATAAAAAACAAAATTCAAGATGTATGTATATATTATACCCAACTGTACGATCTTAAAACATATATTCTAAAATTAAAACATTTAAAATATTTTTTGCTGTATTTCATTTAATTTTTTGCGCGTCTTTCTTGAACCTTAATCACATCAGTTTAAGCGCGTTATACTTTTAACTTTACGCGCGCTAACCTATACTCTGCGACGTTGACACACTTACAATAGCATGCTCTGTCACTTGAAACTTTATTTATTAAATTGCTTATAAATACTCTTACAAGCACCCAATTAATGTTTTTAAAGATGCAAAATTTTATTAAGGTTTCAAATTAGCGCTGTATCAATTTTTATCAATATCTTGCCCGTAAGTCTCGTAAAATATGTAATTCAATGAATAAAAATCGTTTCTACCCATAAGGCTACGTGTCAATCGCTGGAAATTAAAAACATTAATAACTTTTTTTATAGGCACCAAAGGCCCACAAAAATTTGTTTGAGTAATTCTAGGGTTAATATTTACCTATTATTTCAATTTTATCAAAATTTGTCCCGTCGATCGATTTACGACAGTATCACCTTAAATGTTTATCAGCTATTATTTCCGCTGTACTATTTATGTAATTATACTGAAATGAAGACGGTTTAAAAAAAAAAGAGCTCTTGCCTTCAACGCGGTGGGCATGGGTTCGAATCCTGGCCAGGTACCTATGAATTTTTTTTCAAGAGAATAATTAGTGTATGTGCTAAAAATATCGCGTGGCTCTCAAAACAAATCCGATCTCATTGGGTATCGGTTGATTGTTGGTCACAAAAATGACTGACCATCGATCGGTAGTCAAAGATTTCGGTATGGTGTGTCAGACGGGCTAGCTTGATGTAATATGGTAAACGGGAACCGGACTAGAATCTATCTGATATCATCATATGAAAAAGGCTAATTATATAGACGACAATATCCTCTATATAATTAATTTAAAAAAAAAAAAAACACACGCATATACACACGCATGCACGCACACACACACACGGACATTTTCTGCAAATCACTTTTTTTGACTGCTTAGGTCCAAATATGTACAAATTAATGAAAAAATAGAAAAAAAAATTTTTTGAGTTATGGACATTTCGCCCAGACGACATTTTGCCTGCTAATGAGAAGCAAGAAAATAAAAGATCACCTGCAAATGACAGACAGGGATTAGAAGTAAGAGGTTATGAGAACATGATGTGAGATAACTTAACAGGGGGTCGAACTATCTGTCTTTGTCTAATAGCGTTTTCGATCATTTGCATAAACACCATCCGTTGTATCAAGAAATAAATAGTAGCTCCCGCTAGGTATTAGCATAATAAGTAAATTTTGTAATAACAATTAAATTATTTTATCGCGTAGTTTTTGAATGATATCAGACCTACTAACAAACTAGAATATAACCTATTGTAACGCCTAGAGTATAAGATGTAAGGCAGAAGGAGAATGGGATCTGGAAAATGAGAGACACTCTATGAGTTAAGGTGTTTCTTTATTAGATAGCCAAAGCGACTAAGCGCAGTGGCTGGTGGATTAAGACTGAAGTACAAGCAAGCAGTCTCTACGCTACTTCTTCCTCGTCTGAAATGAGCCTGCGCAGAAGCGTTCTCATGAATACGCTGACGTGTGCTTTGGTGCGCTTACAGCGCCATACGCATACATACAAGTGTAAGTATTCCCACATCGCTCCCCCCAACAATTAAATTTTTGTTAAGGGTTATTTTATTTATTTACAAAAGCGCAAAAAATGCATGTTTTATATCACAGATAGGTTAACAATTAAAGTCAGTCTTTTTTATGTGTAGTTAACAATAAAAAATTGAAATAACAATGTAAGTTATAAATCGTATAACAATGAGTTAGAGAATCGCATTAAAATTCGCATAGATATTCGCATTGACATTAAGAGTCTCATAAAAAATAAGTATAAAAGATTGCAGTAACATTACAAATATCGCAGTTATTATCACGGCCTAAAATTTACAGTACATATATAGTTATTTAACAATCATTAAAGATTTACAAGGTTTTTTATTACAGTGAGAACTGTTAATACTTATTATCTTTTTATTTAGAAATCCTTTGAGATTAACATATAGTTTTGCAAAAAGAAAATGTTTTATTTCAGTAAAAACTGTTAATATTTATCAGCTATTTATCGCTATTAATGATTAATTCACTTACAAGTTTAGTGAAAAAGAAACTTTTTTATAAAATTACGCTACACACAAAAAAATGGTACGCACGGAACAAATTTAGTGCTTGTTACAGATTGCATTAAGGTACTTGAGTATATTTACATATTATGCACTTATGGTGCTTTACTTTCAAGTATAAGCGCTGTTATGTACTACATTAAGTTCGCTGTGAAATATTACAAAAGATTTACATAATCGCAGAATTTTTGCGCATTAGTTATTGCAGTCAAATGCACTATAAAGTTTCAGATTATGCTTATGTGTGTGTACGACTCACTTAATTATAATTTGTTGACAAGAGTGGTTGATGCATTGCAGTTTTTTCAGTTTGTCGAGATAATTATTACTTATTAGATTAAGTAGTATCAATTTATTATAATACAAATTGCTTATTGGGCGTGTGCTAAATTGCACGAATCAAAACTAAGAAGTTGAGTGTACAAAATGCAGTGTGCATATAATGATTGAGTAATTAAAATTTTAAGTAGTGCACTTGACTGTTTAGAAAAGGAAATTATTATAAATGTGAATTTACTTTACTTTAAATATGATGCGTTAACCGGAACGCAATTTATTGCAAATATGTGACTCTGTATATAAAAAAAAATAAACCAAGTAAAAAAAAATATAAAAAGTGAAGTGAAATGAAAAAAAATAATCCGGATAATTAACTATTGCGGAATTACAAAGGTGTTAGTAAGAGGTACGCGGGTTTGGACCACCGTGGATCTAGTTGTGAAAGACCCAGACCTCGAAGCGCTCATAGTGTGAAGTCCCACATATTATGGGGTTCTTCTACGTGACGTAAGTGCCGAGGTTGATGAGCTGCCTGCTCATAGTGTCACTCATACTGATCTTACAGTTGAGCGCTAGGAAGTTGAATGAGGGCACCCTGGTGATGGCGTCCATGATAAAGCGTGGGTTAAACGCTTTGTTGCCCTTATTGTTCTTCCCCAAGGTATTTGTCAAGGTGACGTCACGTACTTGGAGGGTACAGAGAGACTCCAAGGTGTCCTCAATGCCACGATGGTAGGGCAGTTTCAGCGTAGTCAGATGTTGAAGACCCGAGAAATCTAATCTTCGCTGGGGAATGTCCAAACCCGTGCAATCGACCACACGAAGCACTGGAGCATGATTTAAAAAATTTTGCAAGCTCTGCTCAACGAATCTACTGCCTTTAAGGCTCAACTCCATTAAAGAAGGAAGAGTATGGAGGTCTGGCTGATGAATAAAGTCCAGTGACTCGGCGATCATGGTGTTATACTCCATGCAAAATGTGCTCAAGGAGTTAAGCTCGGTGAACACCCATTCAGGGAGCTGCCACATCTGCAACCTTGGGTCGATGTTGGAACAATCCACCAGGCTCCGCTAATTTTGTCATTGTCCTTGAGAAATTCGATTAAAAATTTTAACTGTGGACATTTTACAAACCTTAAAGAGGTGAGCATACTAGTAGCCTAGTGGTTGAGCCATGGGATCCAAATGCGCTCGTCCTCACGCTTCTTCTCCCAAGCGAGATGAACCATTGAGTTATCATGAATGGCAAGATGCGTGACACCTTCAAGGCTAACCCGATTCTCGAAAAACCCGGTAGTTTTTCCAATAATTAACCTTTCAATAGTGGAGAATCGGGGCAGCATTTCCAGTGCCGTAGGCATTACCACAACACTGCGCAAATTAACGCCCGTTAGATGCGTACGTTCCTCCCAACCCGGCGGGTAATTAAATTTATATCCAACAATTTTTGGAACTCAGACACATCTATGGGCCACCACTCGCGGATGATAATACCTGAAAAATAGAATTGGTTTGCATCTTCAAGCATCCTTTGCCATCTATTTGCCGTCCGGCATCGCTCGCTACCCGAGTCAAAGTACAGGTGGCCTATTTTGTACTGGACCTCGCGCCATCCTTTGAATGCAGTGACTGGTGCCAACTTGGAATCATTGTCCAAGTGCCTAATAATATATGTAACAATCGGATCAAGACGCAGGGCTACGAGGCAGGCAGGTGTAGGGGCTTGAGAGACCTGTACCACCGGTTGTGAGTCGGTGGTCGTCGAAAAATTCCTAGCCGGACATACCTTTACGTATCTTCTGCATACCTTGCCCTCACGCTCCTTTTCAAAAAAAAGTTTATGTAAAAGGGCGTCGCATTGCATTCTAGTTGACGACGTGAGGTTATCGTAGGTCACCCGCGCAATACACCTTAAACCCTTGTAACGTTTCTATCCTATTATTTATTATTTAATTGATCCTATTTAGAGTATTCTTTTATCGAAACGCGTTAAAGGATTGTTAAATAGCTAGCGCGCCATGGCTAGCTATTTCGGACCCTGTATTTCTTTTTATTGTTGTTAAAGTCGTTTATAGCTAGGACGCCTTGCCTAGCTATAGCTGACTTTTAAAATATATTTGTTAATAATGTTGGGTTTGTTATGTGTAAAGCCCGTTATTATTAAGGACCAAATGCCTTAGTATTCGGGGCTTTGCACTGGGTTAATAGGAGAGGAATCGGTTTGCTTGGATAAGCTCTTTATTTAAAAAACATACAAAATTATAATTGTACGAGTTACAATAAGGCACGTTAACACGTGTAAAGTCTGCTTTGCTTAAGACAATGCGTTGGCCTACCGCCCGTTGCTGCCTTAAGCAAAGTATGACTATCCCGTGAGAGGGCTGATCCAAGAGTGACGAGAATCACGAGCTCTTCGCACTGCTTGCATCAGCTCTCTTCAGTCTTTCTCCCACTCTTCTAACTTAGTAGAAGAGAGGGAGAGCCGCCGTGTACTCTCAGTGGTACTTACACATGCAAGCGCATATAGGTACATACGCGCGCTTGCATGTTCAACAACTTTGGTCTTTTTGGGTGTTTGCGCGCGCATCTTCCAGTATCGTACGGTTTCAGGGCCGTACATACTCGGGCGCTCACATTGCCCCTCAAATTAAAATAGATTTTGAATTTTAATTAGATTAATTACTGGAAAAAATCGATTTTATTTTCTCTAACGCGACTTGAACGAAGATGCGCGTTCAAACACCCAATTACGCACTTATTAACTATATTGGTGTTGAGGTTTGCCCCCCAAAATAAAATAAGATTCTTCCGTGTGTAAAGTTTTCACATGAACTAAACTTTATTTTTATAATTGCGTAAGTAATTAATGTATTTATTATTTTTTCTTTGAAACTAAACTTCAAAATAAGTATCTACGCTGTACTTTAACCTCAATTTTTTATTTTATTTCTATTATATATTTTTTTTTCAATTAAATAATCAAAAATTATTATTCTATATTTCGTTTCACCTCATTATTACTTTTTTATTTTAAACTAAGAACAAAACAAATATTACATTTTTAACTTAATAAGATTTTCATTTTTTATTTTTATTTTATACAAATTAATATTTTACTTATTTGTTGTTTTTCTTCTTAATTCTTCTATACAATCGTCTACGTCTTCTTCTTTTTCATTTAATTGCCCCCCTTTGTAGTTTTTTAAATTTATAATTTATTGTTCTCGAAGTGAACCTTTTTATAAAATTATATTATATTTATTTTTTGGTCCACTATGGCCATAACTGTTTTTTATTTCATTTAGTGCATCTCTTATTAATGCATAGGGTATTATGGATTTATTTAATGTTATTTTATCTTCATTTTTGCATAATTTAGATTTTTTATAATTGTTTGTTAAATAACATTTTAATGCATTTGCGAATAACTTTTTGCCACCATACTTGTAGTTTTTCTTTATTCTTTCATTTGAAGAATAAAGAGGTGCTTTTTTGATAGTTTTCGTTCCATGTTTATACGTTGATAATTGAGCAGATACATTGCTAGATACTTTTTTATTTTTAGAAATTAAAACTATTGGTTTGATTTCTGGTTTTGGTGATATTATTTCACCTTTATGAATTTCATCTTTGGTGAGTTCATAATTATTTTCCTCATGAAATAAATTTTCTTTATTTTCATTCGAGGTGAATGCACATGAATATGAGTCACTATCGCTCTCATGTGATTCAATATTTTTTACCTGAGTATAATCATTTGATTTGAGCTTTTGCTCAGGATTTTTTAGATTAGCATATTCGCTAGCTATGTATAAAAGTATCTTTTCATGTACTCTCCTCAAAATCATGTTTAACATTTTCTGAAAACCATGTTTTGTATTACTTTCTTTAATAACATTTGGAATTTTAAAGTGTACATTTATTCTTTTTGCATTTATATGTATATTTAACCTGTTTTGTTTTTTGATTCTTTTAATTAATTTACCCTTTTCAGGTAATATTTTTGAATTTATAATTTTTTGTGTTTTTGGGGTATTAGCATTTGTTGCAACCTTAGCCCTTATATTATTTAATTTAGGTGCAACTTTATTCAGTTTTCCTGAAGTGCATCAATTTCATTATAACATTTTTCTAAAATGTTCTTATCCACAGGAGCTTTAAGTATTTCTCTTGTGGGATTTTTCTGTTTATTTGGATTTTTATCCATTAATTTTGTTGCATTTATATTATGATTATTATTATTTTGATTATAATAAGCTTTATTTATATTCTCGTTTTTATTGAATGGTTTTTGTTGATTATTGTTTTTATATTGTTCATTTTTATTTGCTGCTCTTTTTTCCTGCAGTTTATCATCATTGTCAAAATCTGACAAGATTTTAAATAAAGTGTTTTTATCTCTCTTTTGAGAGAATTGCATCGCTTGTCTAACACTACGACTGAAATGTTTGCTAATTTTATCGGCTAATTCTTCTTCAGTGTACTGAAGATTTAACTCTTTAGCAAACCCATATACTTAGGTAGCGTAAGCCATACGGCTTAATTTTCCGTTTTCATAGAATTGTCCAAATTCAACTTTTCTTCGAGTTGTTCTTTAAACATCTTCATTCAAATATCTATCAAGGAATAAATTTTTAAATCCTTGATAGGTGATCACATCATCTTGATAGATGTACCACCATTCATTTGCATCTTTTTGCAATACAGTATGTAATAATTCGAGGGTTTCTTCCTCCTCTAATTTTTTTAAGGCTATATATTTCTCAAATTCATTTAAGAATTTCATAGGCCTTTCAACCTCTGTGCCCTCATATTTCGGCAAAGGGATTTTTATTTTATTATTATAAGGTTCGAAATATTGCGTTCGAATCCCATTATTTTTTAGTTTTTCTTTTAACTCATTAATTTTTGCTTTCTCGTAGAGAAAGCATTGTATCGATAAAGAAATTTTTTTTCTATTTTTTCATTAATTTGTACATATTTGAACTTGGTGAGTCGAAAAAAGTGGTTTCCAGAAAATGTCTGTATGTATGTGTGTGTGTGTGTGTGTGTGTGTGGATGTATGAATTCAGTTAGTAAACTGTATCTCGAGAACTACTCGATGGATTTGCTTCTAATTTTGTATGGAATTTAGTTTTGTGACTAACTTGCTGGGAAGCTATTGATAATTGGTTCTTCCAGCTTAGTTTTCATTTTAAAGTTTTAAAAAAAAAAAAAAAAATCGATTTTTCGTTTTTTGGTTTTTTTTTGTTTACTACTCGATGAATTTGCTTCAAAATTTGCATGGAATTTATTTGTGATTGCCCGGATAAAATAAATTTTTAAAAACTGATTTTCTTAGCTTAGTTTTAATTATAGAGCATTTTGAAATTTTTGAAAAAAATGTTTCTATTTATTAAGCCAATAAAATCTTAAAAACTACTCGATGGATTTCCATACAATTCAATTTTTTGATGAACTGGTGCGGAAGCTATTGAAAATTGGTTTTCTTAGAGTAGTTTTTTTTTTAGAATCATTTTAAGAATTTTTAAAAAATTTCGATTTTTCATTTTTTTTGTATTTTACGTAAACTACTCGAAGAATTTGTTCAAAAATTTTTATGAAACTTAATTTCGACTGCCAAAAGTATAAAAAATTTTGTAAACTAATTTTCTTAGCGCACATTTAATTTTAGAGCATTTTTAAAAATTTTTTTAAAATTTATATTTTTAATTTTTTTCTATTTTACGAAACCCATTTGATAGATTTGCTCCAAAATTTGTATGCAATTTATTCGCTACTGTCTGAAGAAAACAAGCTTTGGAAAACTAATTTTCTCAGCGCAGTTTTAAATTTAGAGCACTTTGAAAATTTTTTTTAAAATTTTCATTTTTCATTTATTTTCTATTATGCGTAAACCATACTGTAAATTTTCTCTAAAATTTTTATACAATTAATTCGCTATTTTCTGAAAAAAATAAGCTTTTGAAAACTAATTTTCTTAGCGTGGTTGCAATTTTAGAGAATTTTAAAGATTTAAAAAAAAATTTCGATTCTTCTTTTCTTATTTTTTTTTATTCTACGTAAAGTACTCGATAGATTTGTTCTAAAAATTGCAGGGAAATTATTTGCGACTGCCAAAAGAAGGGAAATTTTCAAAAATTGATTTTCATAGCATAGTTTTAATTTTAGAGCATTTTTAAAATTTTGAAAAAGAAATTTTGAAAAGAAAATGTTATTTATTTAACCAGTTAGATCTCGAAAATTACTCGATGGATTTGCTTCAAATTTTGTATACCATCTATGTTTTTGTATAACTAGACGGGAAGCTATTGAAAATTGGTATTCATAGAGTAGTTTTTTTTATAGAGCCATAAACATGAACTGTATTTATATATAAATATGATTGCATTTTATAAAGATTAGAAATTTTGTTGTCATCATTTTTTTTATTACTACATTATATATTTTTTCAATAGAACAAATTTTTTTGTATTACTTGATGATTTAAAATAAATTATGAATGTTGAAAAAGCAAACAGCTAGCATATATGTTCGAAATTCATAAAATACAATATGAGTAAATATTAATGTAAGACAATTTTTCAATATTAAAATTACATTTAAATAAATATAAAAAAATTTATGAAACTCAAAGAACTCTATGAGAAAGCATTCCGCCAAAGCACTTGGCAGCGTTTTTCTTCTTACTCTTGAGCAGTATCATCTATTTTTTGAGTTAAATTGTCTCGAACCATTTTAATGGCTTCATCATCATTTATTGTCTTTTTTAATTTAATAAGTTCTTCATTTAAAGATTTATTTTTAGGTACTAAATCTTCATTATCTTTTGCTTTCTCATAGAGAAAGCATTATATCGGTAAAAAAAATTTTTTTCTATTTTTTCATTAATTTGTACATATTTGAACTCGGTGAGTCGAAAAAAGTGGTTTCCAGAAAATGTCTGTATGTATGTATGTGTGTGTGTGTGTGTGTGGATGTATGAATTCAGTTGGTAAACTGTATCTCGAGAACTACTCGATGGATTTGCTTCTAATTTTGCATGGAATTTAGTTTTGTGACTAACTTGCTGGGAAGCTATTGATAATATGGTTCTTCCAGCTTAGTTTTCATTTTAAAGTTTTTAAAAAAAAAAAAAAAAAAAAATCGATTTTTCGTTTTTTGGTTTTTTTTTGTTTACTACTCGATGAATTTGCTTCAAAATTTGCATGGAATTTATTTCTGATTGCCCGGATGAAATAAATTTTTAAAAACTGATTTTCTTAGCTTAGTTTTAATTTTAGAGCATTTTGAAATTTTTGAAAAAAATGTTTCTATTTATTAAGCCAATAAAATCTTAAAAACTACTCGATGGATTTACTTCAAATTTTCCATACAATTCAACTTTTTGATGAACTGGTGCGGAAGCTATTGGGAATTGGTTTTCTTAGCGCAGTTTTTTTTTTAGAATCATTTTAAGAATTTTTAAAAAATTTCGATTTTTTATTTTTTTTGTATTTTACGTAAACTACTCGAAGAATTTGTTCGAAAATTCGTATGGAACTTTATTTCGACTGCCAAAATTATTAGAAATTTTGTAAACTAATTTTTTAGCGCACTTTTAATTTTAGAGCATTTTTAAAATTTTTTAAAAAATTTTTATTTTTAATTTTTTTCTATTTTACGAAAACCATTCGATTGATTTGCTCCAAAATTTGTATGCAATCAATTCGCTACTATCTGAAGAAAACAAGCTTTGGAATACTAATTTTCTCAGCGCAGTTTTAATTTTAGAGCACTTTGAAAATTTTCTAAAAAATTTTTATTTTTCATTTATTTTCTTTTTTGCGTTAACCATACTATAATTTTTCTCCAAAATTTTCATACAATTAATTCGCTATTGTCTGAAAAAAATAAGCTTTTGGAAACTAATTTTCTTAGCGTGGTTACAATTTTAGAGAATTTTAAAGATTTAAAAAAAAATTTCGATTCTTCTTTTCTTATTTTTTTTTATTCTACGTAAAGTACTCGATAGATTTGTTCTAAAAATTACAGGGAAATTATTTGCGACTGCCAAAAGAAAGGAAATTTTCAAAAATTGATTTTCATAGCGTAGTTTTAATTTTAGAGCATTTTTTAAATTTTAAAAAAGAAATTTTGAAAAGAAAATGTTATTTATTTAACCAGTTAGATCTCGAAAATTACTCTATGGATTTGCTTCAAATTTTGTATACCATCTATGTTTTTGTATAACTAGGCGGGAAGCTATAGACAATTTGTATTCATAGTGTATTTTTTATATTATAGAGCCATTTTAAGAATTTGAAAAAATTTTTGATTTTTAATTTTTTTTTTTGTATTTTACGTAAGTTAATTGATGAGTTTGCTTTGAGATTTTCATGGGAATAATTTGCATCTGCCAAAAGAAGGATAACTTTTATAAACCGATCTTTTTAGCGTAGTTTTCTTTTTAGAAAATTTTAAAAATTTTCTTAAAAATTTTCATATTTCAGTATTTTTCCATTTTACGTAAAGTACTTGATAGAATTACTCTAAAATTTGTATACAAGTTATTTGCTACTGTCTTTATAAACCAAGTTTTGAATAAATAATTTTATTAGCGCAGCTTTTTGATCACTTTTTTTGTTTTCTGAGTTACTTTTGAAAATTTATAATAGTACTACTGAATTTAATTACCGTTACTAAAATTGACTACTTGGATTTACCAAGCTTAGTCGTGATAAAAAGATATCCACAAGATAACAAAAATAATCAATTCAAACCTATGTATAAGGCTAGCTAAAGTCAACAAAATTAAACACTTTAAAAGCTAACATTTAACCCAAATAAAATGTTGAAAAGGCAATCAACTAGCATATATATTCAAAATTTATAAAGTACAAAATGAATAAATATTAATGATGGACAATTTTTTAACATTAAAATCACATTTAAATAAATATAAAAAAATAATAAAACTCAAAGAGCTCTATGAGAAAGCATTCCGCCAAAGCACTTGGCAGCGTTTTTTATATTTATTTAAAAGATTTTTAATTACAATATTGTCTTCTAATAAGTTTTTTAACTTATTTGACAATTCATTCATTTGTTCTTTCAAATTTATTGTTTCCGCATCTGCGGTTTTTTCTAAATTAAAGACTATTGATTTGTCTGAACTAGCTGAGTTGATTTTATCATCCAACTCTTGTTAGATAGATAGATAGATAGATATTTTATTTATTTGTAATAGTTTACAAAAAGTGTGTAACAAAACAAAAATATAATATTTAATACATAATAAGATACAGAAATGAGATAATGTAATTATTGCACATATGATATCACAGTCGATTTCCTAAAACTAATAATACTACAAAAGTAAGTCACTATTCAGAGTGATATCACAGATCATTACAATAATAAAATACACACACAATCATCAATAAAATAACAATAAACAAATATGTCGAATTAATATCTATCAGTCAAATTAGTAAAAACAAAACCAAAAATAAAATATAATAAAATCAAACGAGTCAAATAGTCAAAGATAATAAAAAAAAATAATGCATTCACTCTCAACCATGCGCTCATCATCCATACTATAAATACAAGCACACCTTAAATCTATATACGGGACTACACATGATAATAAATTAACATAAAGGGACTACAAATATAACATAAAGAGAATATCCTTTACTCAAGGTCAAGTAGGTACCCCCTCACTGCCGTCTTGAACCTGCTGATAGATGGAAGATACTTAATTTCAGCAGGTAGGGAATTCCAAAAATGCACACCTTGAACTTGGAAGGAATTTCTTCCAGTCTCAGTGCGCATAAAGGGCACCGCAAGATCCTTAGTCTCTCCCCTAGTAGCCGCCCTAGGTACACATCTAGTGAAGAGACTCACTAGATGCTCCGGAGTATTCATGCGCACGATTTTGTACATAAGCACAGCCAAAAAATACTGTCTCCTCGAATCAGTGCGCAGCCAACCCAACGCGGTTCTATAAGGAGAGACATGATCACCCATTCTCAAACCCATTACATATCTCACACATGAATTTTGTAATCTCTGTATTCGTCTTCTCAACTCCTGAGAAGCATCGAGCAGAACCACCGAACAATAGTCAAGATGTGGAAACAGCAGGGCGGTTGCGAGCTGTTTACGCAGAGTCTCCGTGGTGTACCGACGGAAAAACCGCAGGGCATACAAAACTCTATTAAACTTTTTTGTAATCATATCAACGTGCGGTACCCATGAAAGTTTAGGGTCGAGCACAACACCAAGACTCGTCACGGAGTCAGAGAAAGGTATACTAATGCCTCCCTCAAGATCAATCTTACGTGACCCATCAGCATAAAAAGAATTTACAAAACGACTATTGCCAAAGACGATTGCCCTGGTTTTATCAGAATTCAAAGTGAGAGAGACACCAGCAGCCCACTCCGACACCGCTTTAGCCGCCCTCTGTAGAGTGAGAATACCTTCTTCCACATTCTCGCGAGGCACCTGCGTGTAAATTTGCAGGTCGTCCGCAAAGAGTAGGTGCCCGACGCAACCAGAGTCAAGAGCGTCACGTACGTCATTAATGTAAAGACAAAACAACAGAGGCCCCAGTACCGAACCCTGTGGAACTCCAAGGTTGGTTGTCAGCCAACTCGATTCCTCGTTTAAATGCGTGGAAACCATTTGTTTCCTTCCTGAAATATAGGAGTTAATCCACAAGAGAGCAGCCCTGGAAAGCCCCATCGATCTAAGCCTAGTAAGTAACTTGAAGGGAGAGATCGTGTCGAATGCCTTACTGAAGTCAAAAAGTAAAAGTAACGTGACGAGTTTTTTGTCTAGACCCGATCTTATGTCATCAGTTAATTTAAGAATAGCTGTTTGTGTCGAGCTGTGCTTTCTGAAGGCAGTCTGCATTGGGTCAAGTATTTTATTAGCAGTAATGTACTCCCGCAATTGGTCATGGGCGATCTTCTCAAGTACCTTTGAAAGAAAACATAAAATAGCAATAGGCCTGAAGTCTTTAGGCGATTTGGGTGCAGAGCACTTCTTTAATGGCACAATACGTGCCTGTTTCCAAAGGCCAGGGAAAACCCCCCGCGCAAAAGAGGAATTGAACAGAGTCACAAGATGTTCACCAATAAATGGTAATGCTTTAAGTATCACACTTTGCGGAATGCCGTCCTCCCCACGAGCCTGCGATGAGAAGTGAGAAACTGCAAGAATAACATCGTTAATATTAATTGATTTAAAAGCGAAACCATTTTCGCTGCATTCAGAAAGAAACTTCTTGCGTTCCTCACCATCATCATGTGGCGAAACCGACACCCCAGCAAAGTGCGCATTAAGCTCATCTGGAGCAAATCCATTCAGATCCCCTTGGGGTCCGGATAAGAGTCCCAGCTCTCTCAACTCCTTCCAGACATTACCACTTGCAAGAGCCTCGAACAGTCTGTTTTGATAATATTCACTTCTTGCATGCTCAATCTGCTCGTCCAACGCCTTACGTAAAATTAAAAATTCTGAAAAATATTTATCGTCGTTTGTCCGTTTGTATCGCCTATATGTGGCATCCCTCCTGCGCTGCATCTGTGACAACTCTCCATCCATCCATGGTGGCTTCTTTTTCGTACATTTAAATATTTTCACCGGTGCTAAATTTTCAATAGCAGCAGTGAGATTATCACAAATGCAGTCAAGTGCAGACTCAGGATCCACTATATCAGTTGTCAATTTGGACCAATCATAGCCGGCCAATTTCTCCAATAATAATTTTTCACTAATGTTTTTATAATTCCTATACTTAATTGGTTCTTGCTCTAAACTGCTAGCATTGTAGGCTATAGAAACTTCAATTAAATTGTGCCGACTATGAAAGTTCGCAGGTACGTTACGTGCGTCTAGTATAGTGTCATTGTCATCCACAAAAATCAGGTCTATCCATGTGCGAGACGATGGAGTTATATGCGTGGCACCGTGCTGGACCAACTGAAGCGAAAGCTCAGCGGACAGTTTACTAAGAAACTTCGCATCACTGCCTTCTCGCAGGAGATCGGCATTCAGATCTCCCATTATAATCTTAAATGAAAAATCGGGAGTCAAACTGACTAACGTATCAATTAGATCAGAATCTTTTGTAAAGGAAATGACAGGAGGACGGTAAATGACGGAAACCAACACAGATTCAGAGTTGCCATTTGCTTTAACAGAACAAAAAATATATTCAGGCACTTCAGGCTTACCACTGGCAGTTATAGTTGTGGTATTCGAAAAAGCTAATATCTCACATTTCAAACTATCTTTGACGTAAAGGGCAACCCCTCCTCCATGAAGGTTTCTATCCTGTCTAAAAATTTTATACCCCTTAACCTGAATGACGTCATCCGAGACAGTCGGACCCAGTTGTTGTTTATTAAACAACAATGTTAGCTCATATGACACAGCTTTCATCCATTCGTTTTGCTTTACGTTGACGTCTTCCTCTATGGTCTTATCAAGATTATCTAATTCTTGTATCAGTATTTCTGATCTTCTTTTCGCCATCTTGATTTTTATTTTTGTTCGCAATTACAATATTTACGTAATTATTATTTACGAAATTAAAATTTAAATATTTCTAATTTCTTATAATTTCTGATTAATAATAATTATTAATGAATTTTTCATTTATTATCTGTTAGTGTAAATTATTTAAAACAAAATATTTCAGTTTTAATTTCGTTTACATTTGCTTTATTATAATATTCTCATTTATAAATTTATATAATTCTATTAATTTATTTTGATTTTTTAAATTAATTTATTTTAATTCGCTATTATTTAACAACGCATATTTTATTTTATTATAATATTTATTTCTCATTCGCTTTGAGAATATTTTTTCAAGAATTCCTTTTGTCTCTAACTAGCTTTCGACCTTTTGACTTTACTGTATATCTTCTTTTATAATATTCGCGTTTAGACTTAAGTTTTGCGCATATATAGCAAAAGATTCTTAAAGAATTTCAGTTGTGTACATTGTAACACTAATCTTCTTGCTTTTCTGCGCGACCTTCAAGTCTCTTTCTTTTATCATTAACGAATAATATGTTCGAGAATTTTACATTTAAAACAAAAATTTGGTCAAATGATTTTAGCCTTTCTTCGAACAAAAGAAATTCTTTTACATTATCATTTTTATTTTCTTATAATATATTTCTGGTATTTTCTATACCATTTTTTGTGCATCTTCATACCTTTTTTTGAGCCCGTTATTATTAAGGACCAAATGTCTTAATATTCGGAGCTTTGCACTAGGTTAATAGGAGAGGAATGGATTTGCTTGGATAAGCTCTTTATTTAAAAAACATACAAAATTATAATTGTACCAGTTACAATAAGGCACGTTAACACGTGTAAAGTCTGCTTTGCTTAAGACAATGCGTTGGCCTACCGCCCGTTGCTGCCTTAAGCAAAGTATGACTATCCCGTGAGAGAGCTGATCCAAGAGTGACGAGAGTCACGAGCTCTTCGCATTGCTTGCATCAGCTCTCTTCAGTCTTTCTCCCACTCTTCTAACTTAGTAGAAGAGAGGGAGAGCCGCCGTGTACTCTCAGTGGTACTTACACATGCAAGCGCGTATAGGTACATACACGCGCTTGCATGTTCAACAACTTTGGTCTTTTTGGATGTTTGCGCGCGCATCTTCCAGTATCGTACGGTTTCAGGGCCGTACATACTCAGGCGCTCACACCCTTAACAAAGACCGCGTTGATCTTAAATCCCCTCTGTCCACGAGCGATTAGCATGTTGCCCAAAACCTTCTTGGAAACCTTGTGCATATTATAAACTAAAAGGGTACATACATGCTGATCGCCGATGAACAAGATAGGAAGGCGACGATCCTTGGTAGGTGGAGTGCACGGATAAGTGCGTAGAGAGGCACGAACAGTGGCATTCATGGTCTTGGTCGAGATTCGCAAATGCTCTTTTTTAAACTCCGAGAGATAGAGCTCTGCCATACGAAGATGGTGTCTCGTAGGAAAGCCTTCTGGTGTTGCCACGATGGCATTGAGAAGACTCTCATATAGACGGAGGATCTCTGCGGAGACATCCTGTGTTCTGACCCGACCGCTATGGGAAGACATGTTTTCGAGCAAGCTAGACCAGCAGGAGCTAGAGAACAGACGAAAAGGCATTTTGATTAGTTATACTTAGATATTTAGTAAGGAGACATTTAATGTCCTCCAGTTCTCTAGCAGCGTTTCGCTTGCGTTTTTTATACAATTTAGGAAATGAGTGCGAGGCTTTACATATATATTTAATCGAGACTTGATCGCAAAACCTAACCTTTTGATCTACCTCCCTCTATTGAATTGATTCTATTTCTTTTTCGGATGTTTGAGATGAATTTTTTCTTTTTAGGTACGGAGGGAGTTAGCTGTGGATGAATGACAGAGGAAATAAGGATTGTCCTTATTAAGAGTGGGAGTCTCTGAAGCTTCTATGCATTCCGATGCATTAATAATTCGATAACTGGGTTATTTCTGGAGGCGCGCTTTTATCTATTATCCTAGCACTAGACGCTTAAATGTCGCTGCTAACGCCGTGATCATCCCCCCCCCCGGCGACAACACGTCCATGTCATCATTTCTATGTATAAGAACTTCAAGCATGATAATAGAGGGCTTGGCAACGGAATCTGATTTACCGACACGAGATGGCTCTTGGCCATTTGTTTCAATTGCACAGGATGCAGAGTCATTAGTCTGAGAGAGTAGGGATCGCAAGGTCCTATCTTCTGTGCTATTATCACAGTCTTCGTTTACTGACTGCTGTGTCAAAAAATTATCTAATCCTGCAGGTAGATAACAATCTTCATCTACAACAGAGGGCGAAAGTTGCGAAGTCTTATTCTCTGCGTTATCAACGAGTTTGCGCACCGTGGCGCTTGTAGGTAAATTAAAATTCAGAGATAAGAAGAGTTGCAGGGATCTTCCATATGCATTAATGTCAGAATTAGAATTTATGTTTGCATCTACATCGTTACATTCTTCGGTGAAAAAATATTACCGTTTTTCTCTAAGGTAAAGGTATGCCCATCTTGGTGTCGCGAGACGACCTTATACGGACCGGTGTATGGTTGTGTGAGTGGCAGTTTTACGGCTCTCACTCTTTCGAACACGTGAGGGCACGTGTTAAGATCTTTATAGACGAAAGGCTTGGCGGAAGTTTTATGTACTACCGGAACTGGCTTCATTTGCGCGATATAATCTCGAAATTTCGATAAAAAGATGTTGTCGTTAGAGCTGCGGGTATCGTGAAACTGCAGGATATCGCCTCGAATGGTTAGTTTTGTGCCATACACAAACTCTGCTGGACTAGTATCTGTATCTAGACGTATTCTTGTACGCAATCCTAATAAAACACTTGAAAGAACTGTGGTCCATTCATGTGTCCGTGCAAGGCACATTAATGCAGCTTTTAATTGCCTATGCTGTCTCTCGATCATGCCGTTTGCCTGCGGATGGTAAGCAGTCGTACGCGTCCGATTACAACCTATCAGTTCTAAGAGTGAGATGAAAAACTGAGATTCAAATTGCTGCCCCAGATCCGTAGTTATTGTTACGGGTGCACCGAATTGCGCTATCCAAGTATCAAAAAATGAGCGTGAAACCACCGGTGCTGTAATATCGTGTAGAGGTACCGCCTCTGGCCAGTGCGAGAATCCATCGATCATCGTGAGCAGATACTTCACTCGAGGGCAAGGGACCTACAATATCGATGTGCACATGCGCAAATCTCGCGTCTGATTCAACGAAGTGCAATGGCAAAAACTTATTCTGGCGAGAAACTTTAGCGTGTTGACAATCTAATCAGTTTTTGCATTGCTTTTTCACTTCTTTAGCCATATTAGGCCACACGTAATGCTGTATAACTAGCCTAACGGTTACACGGCCTGAAGGGTCTAAGAACCTTAGGTATATATGGTCTAAAAGTTTGCGCGTTAAAATTGCAATGGATGGCTGTTCGATTGGGTCCCCAGCGCAGCTTGGTTAATTTTAGAGGGTGATTTGAACCCGCAATCATCTCTTTCGATTCGTCATCGCGTTCCTGCTCTTGTGAAATCTCTTCAGGAGTAAAGAATGTTAGAAAGTTAAATTTCGTGATACTTGTGAGGGTCTTTTTTACAAAGGGTTCTCCAGTTAATGCCTCATTGTTCTAGTCAAAAGAGGCTGGTGCAATGAAGGGATCAATATGCGAAAGCGAGTCTGCGACCACATTGTCTCCGCTACGCAAGTAACAAATTTCCGTATTGAACTGCGATATATACGACAATTTACGTGCGCGCAATGGTGTACACGTGTCCAAGTTTCGCACGGGCGCGTAGATTAGCGGTTTATAATCAGTTAAAACTTTAAAATCACGACCCTCCAAAAAATAGCTGAAATACTTCAAGGCTTCATATATTACCATTAATTTGCAATCGTAAGCGCTATATTTTGATTGTGCGAAAGTGAACTTCCTGGAGAAAAATGCTAGTGGCTGCTAACTGCCGTTGTAAATATTGCTCCAAGGAAGCACCCATGGCGAAATTTGAGGCATCCGTGGTTACGCGTATCTCTGCATCTACGCACGGATAAGCTAAGCTGGTAATATTAGTTATATCTATCTTTGTCTTTTCGAAAGCCTCTAGTGCGTCTGGAGTCCAAACTATCGATATCTTATCTTTCTTTTTGTTACTTTTTATAAGCACGTGCAGATAGCGCTGCGTTTCTGCCGCTTGAGGGGTTGCCTTTCTGTAAAAGTTAACTAAACCAAAGAACCTGCGTAATTCGTCTACAGTTCGCGGTTGTGGAAAATTTTTAATTGATTCGACCAGCTTTGGATCAGGCTTAAGGCCTTCTTTATCGATCGTACCCGAGAAAAACTAAACTTTTGGCTCCGAAGATGCATTTTTTTAAATTTAGATGCAAATGGAAGTTCTGCAATCTTCCAAGCACTATATTTAAGTACTTCTGATGTTCCTCGGGTGAGGCGGACGCCACAAGGATGTCGTCGATGTAAGCAGAGACGAAATCTAAATCTCCCAGCGCTAGGTTACCATACCTTTGAAACGTTTGCAGCGCACTTCTAAAACCGTAGGTCATAAAAAGAAATTCGTGTAGACCAAACGGTGTAATTACTGCCGTTTTTGGAATGTTATCTGGAAAGATGGGTATCTGTAAGAACGTGCTTTCCAGGTCTAAAGCCGAGAAAATATTTTTACTGTGTAGGTTACTTGAAAAATCATGTAAATTCGGTATGGGGCATCTATCCAGTACCGTTACCTCGTTTAATTTTCGATAGTCTTCGCAGACTCGCCATTCGCTGTTTTTTTAGGCACTATGTGAATGGGTGTAGCCCAAGGACTTTTTGAGGGTCTACATACACCTAACCTACACCATTCATTAAACGCTGCTTTGGCTACTTTAAGTTTTTCTGGGTGTAAGCGTCGCGGTTTCTGCGCAAAAGGAGGACCTGTGGTCTTACTGTAATGATAGATGCCTCTCTTTTAGATATTTTGGCCTATCAACGCCTATTACCGTGGGAAATTTGTTTAAAATGTGTGCGTACTTGATTTTGGGGTCAATCAAAGAAATTTGTAAGTCAGGAACGGCTTTGTTAAATCCATTAATTGTTTCATTCGTACTTGCATTAATTACTAATTTTTTCTTAAGATCTGGTAAAAGATGAAAATGATTTAAAACATCCCCTCCCAATATAGGATAAGGGACATCTGCAATAATAAAAAGCCATAGCAGATCCTGAGTGAACCCAAAATCAAGTTTCTTGTGTAATGTGCCATATGTGTGATTATTTTAGTGTCATTAGCTGCGTATAGGTTTTAATTTGTCTTTTTTCCCGAAAAATTCTTTGGTCTAGGAATTACGGAAATTGCCGCGCCCGAGTCGATTAAAAACACCTCATCGGTGGTTTTATCTTTTACGTGGAGACGCACTGAATTAGTCCCGGCCACGCTGGTCTCCATGACGCACCGAGTTTCTAGTTTAACGAATCTTTAGCGTTTCCTTTATTAACATCCGAGTTTGTTCTATCTTTATTTCTCGCGTTTAATCGAGCTATCCACCCAGTCGCACATCTTTGTACATTTAAACGCGTTTTCGCCATATTTACTATGATGGTGACAATAATATCTACGGTCTCTACTTTTGCTACGTCCGTGCCCTCCTGATTTGTTACCTTCGTGCCAAGTTTTATCTATGTTACGTTGGCTCACGAGCGCGGCGACTTTATTCATCATTTCCGTCAAAATATGCGTTTCATTTTGTTTAATTTCGTGGATCGCGTTATTATTTGCATGTAAATCTGCATGTATTTGATCAGCAAGCTCGACAGACGCCATTTCGTTTTCAGGTGTTACGTCTTCTCTTATAAACGGACGGATATTGCATGGTAGATTAGCTCTCCATGCTTTAAGAATCGACGCGCGTGGCATTTGTTCTCCCGCAAGATTAATCAGCTCGTATAAATATTCCGATGGCTTTCTCGTTCCGATTTGACAACCGCGAAATAATGTTTGTAGTTTAGAATCTTGCGATTGTGTATATTTCTTTATTATTATGTCTTTAATCCCGGTATGACGATGATTGAGTCTTAATAATTTAGTGCTATTGGATATTTCATCAACGATATTATTACTAAGATTGGGCATGACGTTTACGAATTTAATGTTATCGTCCGTTATATTTTGCATCGATAGTTGATACTCGAACATGTTACCGGATCGTGTTGCCGGAAAGGCATTTTTATTGGTTTAAATTTTATATTAGCCACGACCGACAGTTGAATGTTGTGATTCGGTGTGTTTATGTTGGGCATGTTTGTTGTGTACACGAGAAAGGTTACAGGATAGTTAAAATTCGAGAAAGTTTGGTTATTTATTATTGTAGGTTGTGTTTCTTGTGTGTTTAGAATGTTTGATGTTAAATTGAAGGTCGAGCTTTGTTCTGTAGGAAAAAAGTGTGATGTTTGTTTATGTGTTGCTGTAGAGGCCGATGGAAGGTTATAATGACTTTGAGTGTTTCTTATATTTTCGAAAAATATAGAATTTAAATTTAGCTAAGTCTCTAACGAATTTTCATTTCTCGCTTGATTTAATACAAGTGCTCTTAATGACTATCTTCTCTGTTAAATTATGAATTTGTTCGCTGTGCGAATTTTGCATTAGTTTAATTTCATTACTCAAAGTTTTTTCTATCCTTTCATAAGCCTCTCGTGAACTGTGTTTTTATTTGGTGTGTTATGAGAAGGTGGTCTAATAGATAAAAGCCTATTCTGATCGAAAATATGCGCGATTCTTTGTCTATTCGTTAATAAGGGTTTTTCAAACGTTTTTTGATTTTTATTAATATTTGAGTTTGCTAAATTCAAATGAAATCCGGTGGGTGAACTGTCGGAAACGATTGGTCCCATAGCATATCATTGTCTAGAGTTCCCAGGACGTCCTCGTCACCCGAGTACATGCTCTCTGAAGGAGAGCTGTTCTGTTGCACGCGTAACGCGTTTTCCGTACGTTGTGTGTTGCTGGGCTCGTTGTTTTTAGGAGGTGTATGGGTTACTTCGGGAGGCATTTTTGCGGACGAGCGGTCGCAAAAGAGAGAATAACGCATTTTTAGTCTGTGCAGTGAGCAGTGCGAGAAAATCCTCTCTGAACTTTATAAGAAATGTAATTTTATACTTAAAAATAAAAAAAGGCGTCTTGTGTAATCGGGTTTACCTTCACGTGCTCAGCGTAAGAGACCTCATGTAGTCGACGACTAATGCACACAAAGGCTCTCTGATGCACAAGCGCAAATAGTTAGTAATTTGCGCACTTGCTGTGCGAGTAAAAAATCAGAGAGAATCTCTCACTTAACCGACTACCGGATAAGAGCAACTGCGGGCTTCTCGTCTATTACCACGTTAAAATAATGTAGAAAAGACTTTTGACACTCACACTACTCTCGATAGTCCCCGTAAGAGATCCGGAGGGATCAACGAAGGAGCTTTCTTAAGCAATACCAGCGCCTTGAGTTAGAGTGAGATTTTCGCACAGTAATATTAAAGAAAAATATATATATTTTGAAGTGTCTTAAACTTTTAAGACGAGAAGTCACCGATTGTGCACAATTAAAATTTGTATATGTGTATAGATTGAAAAATATATGTATAAATATATGTATAAAAAATGAAAATATATGCGTTTATGGACAAAAATACAAACAAAATATATAATAAATAAGTAAAAAATTAGATGCGACACAAACACATACGACTAGTTTATATTGCACTTCAGAGAATTTTATAGGAAATTTTATACCAACTTAAACTATACTAATTCGTCTGAAGTCGACTTTTTCGTTATTTTTTACAATCGTGTAACTCAAAGTTTAAATAAATAAAATAAAATTAATGCTTGTTAGTTAACACGAAAAACCGACTCCTCGCACTCCGCACTCGCTTAAAATTAAAAAGATGTTTCACGTTGACCTTGAGGTAGTTGATTCGATAGTAAGTTTCGACCGTTTAACTTATTAAAAGCACGCGTTTTTGCTAGACTTAAAACTGGCCGTTTCTTTGTCTTTAAAAGCAATCTCACGTAGCTACCGATCGAAAGGAATTTATATGCCAGACAAAATGCGCACATAACCTATGCCGCGTGTCTTAGGGCATAAAATCTCTTACAAAATAATGATTTTTTATATTTTAGATAAAGTAATATACGCGAGAAAAGAATTTTTCACGCCAGACACAATGCGTGCATAACCTACACGCGTGTCAACGGCGTGCTTATTCACAAACGTGACAAACAAATTCCACTCGCGATTCACTTTAATATAACGGCCACAACACGCACTGCTATGAAAAAAGATATGTTCACTTGTTAGGCGTGTAAAATAATTTAAAAGGCGCCACGTGGCCAGAACTCTCTAAGAAAAAAGGCTTTTTCTGCGGTTTTTTGCACGTCAATAATTTAATGATGCGACCGCGCTTTTTCTTAAGTCAAGAAAGAGAAAAAATTATATAAAAGAGAGTGCAATTTCAGCAACTTTCACTACCTTTAAAGGAGAATCTGCGTTGCTCTGGACGAAAACACTGAGGCAGAAGCCGCAAAGGAAAGTGTCTCCTACTTGGAGCACACAGAGGTCGTGCGATGATGCAGACGCAATACTCCGCTTCTCCAGTCCCAGAAAACTCCTGGTGCGTGAATCTCAGCGATGACAGCAGCGATAGATAAATGCTTGACCAGCACACAAAGAACCCAAAATGGCGGACTATCAAGGCGTCCCTATAGATCCGCTACTTGGTTGTGGAAAATAGCCGCTTGGTCACCGCTAAAGATTTAGTCGGGGTCACCAGTTGTAACGCCTAGGGTGGCGATGTATAAGATGTAAGGCAAAAGGAGAATGGGATCTGGAAAATGCTCTCATACTTATAATATATGTCTCTACACTTTATGAGTTAAGGTGTTTCTTTATTAGATAGCCAAAGCAACTAAGCACAGTGGCTGGCGGAGTAAGACTGACGTACAAGCAAGCAGTCTCTACGCTGCTTCTTCCTCGTCTGATATGAGCCTGCGCAGAGGCGTTCTCGTGAATACGCTAAAATTTGTATTGGTGCGCTTACAGCGTCATACGCATACATACAAGTGTGAGTGTCCCCACACTATCTTTTTTGGTAGGTCATATATTATTCAAAAACTACACAATAAACCAATTTGATTGCTATTACAAAATTTACTTATTATACTAATATCTAGCGGGTGCTACTATTTTTAGGCACGACCGCTATACGGAAGTGCCTTATATTTTCGACATCAAGAAAAATGTGATCCTTTAAAATATGTCATTTTATGATAAAAAACTTATTTTTATAGCAAAATAAGACTATTACGAGGCTTCCTTAAAATGTATGTATGGATGTATGTGTGTGAGAAATCAAGTTCATGAATTTTCTCGACGAGGTTTTATCCGATCTGAATGATTCGAACGGGGAATTATTTTTAATAATAGAACAAGTAAACGTTCCTATTTAAAAAAAAATCGTTAAAAGCGTTTTTAAATGGTCAAAAAAATGGATTTTTGGTGATAACTTGAAAAATACGATTTTTTTAAAAAAAGTATATTAGATAAAAGTTATAGATCATAAAAAAATTAATCTTTTTTATATTATACATTTTTCTCTGAAGTCTATAATTTTCAACTTGTTCTTGAAAAATGTTGAAATCGAAGGCATTTTAATGATAGTTTGATAAATATTATTTGAGAAAAAAAATATATCATCTTAAAAAAATGTGTCTTATTTTTTTCTATGAATTTTATTATATATACTTTTTATCGAAATTCCTTTTTTTTCAAGTTATCACCAAATATCATTTATTCAACCTCTAAAGAGATAACTGTCTTAAAAGCGCTCTAGCGATTTTTTTTAACTGCCAACATTTATTTGTATTATTGTTTTAAATCATCCCCCGTCGGAATGATTCAGATCAATTAAAAACTTTACACAAAACTTTACTTTTAAGCTACTGAACTATAAAATAATTTTTTTTTCTTATAACTTTTGATAGATTATCCTATCTAAAACTTTAAAAAGTATAAATTAATAAAAGTATGTCTTTTTCAAATAACTTAAATTTCTTCGAAATCAATTAACTTAATTTACAAGAAAAATTTGAATAATTATAAATTTGTTTTTTCAAATAAATACAATAAATTCAAACGTCCTGTTAAAAGTTGCGGTAAAAAATACAACGAAAAAAAGGAATAAGATTAACTTTTAATGCTTTTGCGTTTGTAAATGATTGGTATTAATATTCTTTAAATATCAAATAGCAAGCGTGAAGCGCGAGCGTTTTCGGCCGTGCCTTATATGCAAGAAGCGAAGCTTTTTGCATGCCTTGCATCGCTTCGCGATTCAAGGCCTGAGGACATTTCAGAGCTGAGCGAAGCAAAGCTCTGAAAGGACCGAGGTGCGAGCCCAAAGGGCCGCTGTGGCGAGCTCGTTTTCTTGATACAACAGATGGTATCTCGACAAATAATGAAAAACTCTATTAGACAAAGACATATAGTTCGGCCTGCTCTTAAGTTAAAAGATAAGTTGAGGCTTGAGTTAAAACTAAAGTGAGAACATAAGTTGCAACTTGATGAAGAACTTAAGTCAAAACTTAAGTTGGAACTGAGGTGAGAACTTAAGTTGGAACTTAAGTCAGAACTCAAGGGAGAACTTAACTTGGAACTTAAGTCGGAACTTAAGTCAGAACTTAAGTCGGAACCTAAGTTAGACCTTAAGTCAGAACTTAAGTCGGAACTTAAGTCAGATCTTGGCTTAGAATTTACTTCATATCTTTAGTTAGAACTTAATTTGCAGGACGACATACTTTTTGGAAATCGTTTAGTCAAAAATAGATAAATTAATATTTATACCATTAAATACAAGATTGGTTTTTTTGGGAAATATCCCATTTTACCCCATGAAAAAAAGTCTGGATGAAATGGGATACTCTTTTGAAAATAAACTTTGAACAGTTTTTAACTCTCTAAACATAATAAAAAGATGTGATAATGTTGTTTAACAACGTAACTTTTATTAACAATTCTAAATTAATCTTTTAATTACATAAATTAATAAATTTTACATATTTTTTATTTTTTCCATCTAGTAAAAGATCAAATTTTTTTTCGTTCTACTCTGGCTGCTAGGGTCGACTTTATAGGTTATACGGATCAGAAAGCTTTTTCAATTTAAACTTTTTTTTTACCAATTATTTAATGGCCGCAGATTTAATTATTAATTAAAAAAGAAAATGTAATTCATAAAGTATTTCTATCAATTATAATACAAACTTTGTGACAACCTTGGGGATTAGGAGGTTGCACTAAGGTATATATATTAAATAGTACGCGGATTTCCAGTTAAAATAATAATAAAAGAAAAGTACTTTATTGTAACAGATACATAATTATAGCACGCGCGCTTAACATGGACGCCAGCCGCGTATAACGTACGCGACGCCGTTTTCATTAGTAGAGAAACTATCGGCAAGAGTGGAGCAGATAGTTTAAAACAAAACACACGCAAAAAGGGCACAAGCACACAGAAAAAAAATGATTTTATTAGCACGAAGGGAAAATAGCACTAGAACGCGCACGAGGTCGCCCGGCACACACGTCGCACAAATAAAGCACTAAATAACGCTATTTGGCTCAGCAGTAAGACACTCGTAAAATTACAAGGCTTGATTGTAAATCACAAAAAAAATACGCTAATTAATCTCACTCATACAATAAATTAGGTGTTATAGCACACAAAAAATTACTATATATTACAGTCAGCAGTAATGCTCTATTCGCTATGGTGACGACAGAGAGAATGAAGCAATGGCGGGTTCTTTCTGTCGACCAAGCATGTTGCTCTTACGGTACGCTACGCGCGCCGCAAGAGAGAGACAAACGATCCTGAACGGACCCCAACTTAGCTACGCAAGTCAAGCGGCTTGCTAGCCCTATCTGTGCACATTATAAAAGCCTTATAAACTCGCGCGTATGCGCCAACGAACTCGGGTATGGTGTTACGGGTCTGACTCGCGTGGTCTGCTTTCCTTCTTGCCGACTTCTTGCCGACTGCTCTGCTTCTTTCTGTCGTCAATATGCGTATTACTATATATATATATATATATATATATATATATATATATATATATATATATATATATATATATATATATATAAGTAATATGGACAATCTGCCATGTTACAATCGCCCCCCACCACACGGAAGTATACGGTGGAACCGGATACTTTCGTCAAACGCGACAAAAAAGGCATAAGCTAAATTTAAAAAAAAAGAAAATTTATGTATCGAAAAGAAAAGTATTAGGGCTTAAACTAAGATAACCGGTGTTATCTGCAGCGGTATGAAGTGTATCTATAAACCTCTTCTTCTGCTGTATCTGCTGACTTTTAGCTAAATTAAGTGTAAGTGTTACACGCTGTATATGAGTTTGCTTAATTTAAAACGACGCGACTGGCTTATCCATATATAATTTACAAAAATTACAAATCTTAAAATTATTTATCTTAAAGCTAAAGAAAATAACAATCATAGCCCATTCTTACATGTATTTCATTCATACACATACCAAAAAAATATTAAAATTACATTTTGTATAACAAAAGTTGAAATTAAAAATAAAAATGAAAATTTAAGTGTTTACTCACTGAAAGATGACGCTCTGATAATATGTGTCGATACATACTATTATCTTATAAGATTTATTATTTTATAATAAATATTTTGCAGCAATTTTCTAAATGCACAAAAAAATATTCTATTTATAGATTTTACTTTTATTTACGTAATAGTAATGCATAAAAATAATAAAATTTTTGCACTTGCTCATGTGTCAGTAGAAAAATTGTGAATAGCTAGCAATGTTTGTACAGTATATGAGGAATAATTAGATAGCAAAAAAAGGGTAATTTAGTAAAAAGATTAGCTGAATGGGTCGCTAGTTCAGTTGATAAGGATTTTAAATAGCTAAATATAATGCTGAAGGGTCAACATAGGTATATTCATGATGGTATAAAAGGGTTTTGCTGAATTAAGGGCTCAGGTCGATGGGTTGCTTTTTCGCGCAATGTAGCAGAAATATACTCCGTATAGCTAAAATGTGGGAGATCGCAGGTGTGCTCTGCTCACTCACTCTGTCGATGCTCTGCTCGCATGCTCTGGTTTGGCTCTGCTCGCTTGCTCTTGCTCTCCTCTGCTTGCTCGCCCTTGTTTTGCTCTGCTCGCTCGCTCTTGCTCTTATTTTGCTCTGCTCGCATGCTTTTTTTTTGCTCTGCTCGCGCGTTCTTGTTCTGCTCTGCTCGCTTGCTCTGGATTAGCTCTGCTCGTTTGCTCTGCTCTGCTCGCATGCTGTGGCTCTGATCTGCTCGTTCACCCTTGCTCTGCTCTGCTCACTCGCTCTGTTGACACTGGGTGCAATCGTGGATGCGGACGTTGATTTGTCCACAGCTATAGCACTTCATAGGCTGAAAACATTCTCGCAGCGAGTGTCCTAAGCTACGACACTTGAAGCACGGCTCTACTTGCTTTCGCCAAAAGTTTTTCCTAATTGGCGGTAGGTTTGTCTTTGGTTCTTCTTTATTTTCTCGGCTCGCTCTTCGAGTTTTATCTTTTTCTCTTGGTTTGGGGCGACGATTTTCCTTCTGTACGCGCTCGCTCTTATTTGAATTCTTAGCTAAAGGGGTTACAGGGTGATTGCTAGTAATATATGCTAACACTGGCATTGGGTGTTGATATATTGTAGCATCTTTAAATTCAAGGGGAAAAATAAAATCTGTCTTATTCCCGTTAGACGACTTTATACCAGTGCAAGCTGTAGTGGGAAATAAGGGTTCATCCGGAGCTGGAGGGGGTTGGCATACGTTTTTCTGGGCTGTGCAAGTCTCTTCTTTCTGGTTTAACCATTGCTGTTCTCTGAAGCTATTAGCATAACTTGTATGCTCTGGTGCAGGTGGTTGCTCTATGGGATTTGTTGAAATGGTTGAACAAAGGGGCGGCTGCATTAAAGGTGGTGAGACGGGCCAATATCCAGAAGGTGCTGCAATATACGGGAAATGACTGCATGGACTAGGATAAGAAGGGAAATACGAGTATCGATAAAAATAAGGAGTTGTTGCGCTATCATATTCTTCATAGTACGTCGTTGCAGTATTAGTTCCTCTCACAGGATGAGGTATGCTCGCTGTACTAAAAGAAGGACATGTAGTCGTGGTACACGTGGTCGGTGAGTGGATAATTGCGTTGCTATTGCTAAGAGGAATAGGATTTTCTAAGCTATTCGAGGGATTAACGAATTGATTGCACGCACTTTGCTCTGTTGAGAGGTTAATAAATTCTAGCCGCGAATCATATGTCACCTCATCTATTATTATTTTACAAGCGGCGGCTCTTTCGCCGAGATGTCGTCTAAGCTTATATCGTAATACTTCCTCTTTCAACATCATAATACTTACAGCCATGCTCACTCCTCGCTCGCTGTATTTAAAGAGCTGCTCCACGGATTGTTGGTCAACTATTCGCGCGATTTCGTCCGCTGCTTTAAAAACTACATTCCTACATATATGCTCAGAAATCCATAGAGACTCTACATTCAACTGTTGACTTATCATATTAACAATAAAAGGGTATTTACAACAAGGGTATGCACAAGTAAAAGTTTATTACTAATAGTTAATGCTATGGGGAGATCCTATCTCAGGAGGTTCGAATAAGAATAGCTCTGGCTTACAACAAAAGAAAAAAAAATTCTTAAATGCTTTATAATTAAAAAAAATAAACGAGAACAAAGCTAAGTTGGATTAGCGCTTCAACAAAAATTTTATTTATAGTAAGTAGAATTGTCTAATAATCAATTAATTTAATATAGCACGCCCGTAAGCTAGAAATTAAAATTTTAGTAAAGCCAGATGCATGCTGAAACAAAAGAAAATTATGCGTAAGCTATTGTGTACTGACATGCACTAAGGTAGCACACGATAGTGATATATTCCGTGCAAGCACGAATAGGAATATAAATTGCTCAGCACACTTGAGATATTTAATTATATTATATATACAAAAAAAAAACAGCTTTGCTTAATATGGAGTTGCAAGACGCACAGTGTTAAGAAGTGATGAAGCTAGAGGGAAATGAGCTGCAGGGTAATATCAGTAAAGACAAATACAAGCAACAATACAATGATATATATGTAGGTGTATCGAAATATATGTATATGTATGTGTTGTCACGGTATTCTACCGTGTTCGAATCTTGTGCAGTCAGGTTAAAATAAACGAAACGCGCTCAGTCATATACCTCGTCTAAGTTACGTGAAGAAGCACGTAACTTGACGAGCAGCGTGCGCGAGAAGAGCAAGAAAGCCACGAGGTGTAGGAGAACTTTTCCGGCTGTTCATAAGCGCACACGTTGGCTTATATATATTTCTGCCCTGTGCGGGAGACATTGTTTAGCAGCCTAAAAGCACGCATCATCGCTATATCTTTCGGCTTTTATTTAAGTCTTTAATTAATAAACGCGTTGGTGTAGTGCCGCGTATAGTTTTGGATAAGAGTATAAAGGAAGATCGTTGCTAGAAGATCGTCATCATCTCCTGGTTGTATGTGCTGGTCTTGGATGCCTCCGAGGAGTTGCAGCGATCAGGAAATCGATCTTTTGCTTGGCTGTTCCCTTCGAGCCTCAGCGACCGGGTTGCGATGTGCTGTCTGTATCGTTGGCCAACGGCGGTATATCTCCAGCGTATGCATTGCTATTATCATAGAAGCTTCTACACGTATTTCTAAGTTTATCTTATTATATCTACTTGACTAAGATTTCTTTCCTCGAGGAAATCTTAGCATAGAGAGTGCGCGCGTTCATTGTAATATCTTAGGGTAATTTAGTTCGCGTCGCGTCCCCCCTAAGAATTATCATTATTAACTCTTGTTCTTACTTTTTCATCTAAATTCATTTTGTTGTATTTCTTTCTTTGCATATTAAATGAATTCACATTAAGTTTAAAGACCTGTATCCATTTGCTTACCCCGACGCCTCCGTGGTCCTTATTTTTAATCTTATATAAAATATATATATTTTTGAATGAAATATTGAACGGGTTTAATAAGAAGAGTAAAACCCTATAAAATAAGGAAAGCTGTGCTACTGGCATCGCGTCTCTCGATCAGGTAAGAGAGAGAGAGAGAGACGCTCAGCGACAAGTATATAGTATGAAGTCTTGTCGCTAGTCAATATACATTTGACTAACTAGCACCAATAGAGTTTACCGCGTAATATATATATGATTATTTTCTTACGAGTTGTCGACAACTCTATCTACATCAAATTTTTTGACTTAGCAAAATTTAACATTAAATTAATAGCTTTTTTTTGTAACGGGCAAAATAACCGTTACAAAATGGCGCCCAATGTATAGATGCGTCAACGGGATCAGGTTTTTTTTTCTGTGCGTCATATAATAAAGCGAAATTTGCAAATGGCGTTGAGCAAGTAGCCGGCGTCGAAGCGAACAGGCTTCGCGTTGCTTAAAAATTTTTGTATTAAAGATGGCATTTGCCTATAGCAAAGATTAAATACAACACGTGTTGAATAAAATTTTTTTTGTAAAAACGAAGTTATTGTTACGAAAAATTTATTGAATTTAAGATTGGAGAATTTTTTTTTCTTTCCTTTTTTGATTTTTCGGAGATAGTACAAAATTTTCATTAAAAATAAAGTTGCGTCCCCACGTGTCCCAGTGAAAATTTTCTTTTTCTCTCTAGATAACATGCAAGTATTGTCGACGTTTGTTAGACACAGAGTTCAAGAGATAAAAACTCTGCATGCTTTTGTTCGCTTTAAGTGAAAAAGTGAACAGGCATTTAGAATTTATTTAAAATAAAAACTTGCGTTAGTTATATAACCCCATTGCCGAGTAGGTCGTTAGTTATATTTGGTCGACTTTAATGGTGAGAGAGAGATTTTGATTTCAACTGTCGAGGAAGTTGAAATTAGATTAGTAATTAACAGCCCTTTAATATAATAAGAATCTAACCTCAATAAGAGCAAAAAGTAAAATCCTTTTTTCTATATATTAACTATAAAATTAAATTAAATAAAAGTTAAAATATATTTCTTTATATACATTAAAGGGTCAGGAAAATTTATTTTCTACGTGTGCATGGTTTAATATAATTTAAATTTATAATCTTAGTTACACATTAAAAATTCTCTCTCATCAAAAATTGCCAGCTCGTAGCGTGGCGATTGATCAGCGCAGTGTGTGTCGTAAAGAAAATCAAAAGATTTCTTCTCAAGGTTTTCATTTGAAAATTAAACACTTTCGTACACTACGCGTTTGATACAATTGTATAATAAATAAATTGTCCTTACACAGTTAGGTGTGCGCTTTTAATTAAAGTTTAAAAGCGCACAGGTTTCTGGATTTAATCGAGTATTTTGAAAATTTTAAGAATAGTTTTAGTTAAATTTCTTTTATGTAATAAATATTAAAACAATAGTATTGGAAATTTTTGGTAATAGTTACTAAAATAATAATAGTTATTACTTTTTAACGAATAAATCTAGAAGCCAAAACATAATATATATGAATTTTCTTTAAATTATATACATATATTTTATTGCTTTTTTATACGTATGTGTGTGGCTTAGTTTCTAACCACACATATACGAACTGAAAAATTATTTATTACATAACGCGAATACACACACACTGCAAGCGTTTAATAGCGTATTTGCGTGCGATCAGAATAAAAATATAGAGATAGTGAAGAAAGAAGATAAACCAATACAAGATGGCCACGCAACAAAAATCGGTCGAAGAGAATTACAAAGCTACTGCTGTAAAAGTCCATAAATGGGCAGCATGTTTATCCGAAGACGACTTGGTAGAATCCCTCCAAGCATTGGAATTAAAGCAAGAAGGATTATCTCATGAACAGTCACATCGAGTAATACGATGGCTGTTAGGTAATTATACAGCAGTAGACTTTGAAGAATCAAGCTCTGCAGAAAACGAAAAGGCGACACGACAACACCGCCTTTCGGTCAGGCAAGAATTCATAGAAAAGACAATATGCGAAAAGACAGGGTCTAAGATCTTGGACGAAAACATAGACCCAAACGAGGAGCACCCACTCATTGTATTACCTAATGACGAAACGGTGGTGAGAAATTTAAATGCTACGATAAGTAACGTTACGCAAAGCAAAATGCGTAACGACCAGGTACCACTCGAAAATCGCCAAGAACAACAAGGACAAGAAATCGCCGTAAATGTCTCGAATATACCTAAGGAATTACTAGACTACCTTACTGCAATACATAACCAAGTAAAAGACGTATCGTCTAAGGTAAAAGGAATGGCAACTACAGTGGATTCGCTATCACTAAAAGTGGAAGTACTGTCACAGTCAAAATCTTCGAGCACACAGCTGTTCGATCAGGCTACAGATGAGGTAACACCTGGACGGGAAAACCTCCAAAGAAATAAAAGTACCGAACAGCACGTCAACTTTCGTGATACATTTAGCGTACATTACGCTAACAGTAGCAGCCCATTAGATAACCAAGAAAATAACAATGCAAGTGCAAATGCACTAGGCTATGGAAGCCGAAATAATTTGTCAACTGGTACTACAGGTGCACGTACAGTCGAGGAGGGAGGGACCCCTCACACTGTAAACAATGCGACGGTTAACATTGATCAGACCAGGCACAGTGACCGAACAGCAAACGCAAATAAAACCACAGACGTGGGTCATATAGTGCGCCGCTGGAACGTTACATTCTCGGGTGAACGAGGGCAAAGCATAGACCTCTTCTTAACGAGAGTAGAAGAGTGCAGAGCACTGGCTAAACTCAGCGAGAGCGACTTACTATCCTCGCTCTCCGAACTGCTAAGAAGAGTTGCTGCCACTTGGTATAGGAATAATAGACACTCGTGGCAAACATGGGCTCAGTTCAAAGAAGCAGCATTACGTTGGTATGGCCACATCAGACGCTTTCAACAAAGATTGTTAGCAGAAGCTAACGCACGCATACAAGGCAAACACGAGCCTATGCGTGACTATATTACTTGTCTGCAGTCTACAGTCTTAAAGCAAGTGCCTTTGCCAGACATAAACCAACAGCTTGATCTACTGCATCGTAACCTATTACCGGAAATTCAGAGAATGGTGAGAAGAGATAAAATAGTAGACATCGAATCATTATTGAAAAAAGCTGCAGAAGCTGAACTGACACTAGAGGCGGAGAGGGTCTACAGATCATCGCCTCCACCTGAACAGTCTTTATTACCTGATGTGGCTTATCGGCCACCAAGCAAGGCTAGAGATAGTAAGCCACAAGTAGCAGCCGTATCTGATAAGCAGGCATCTGCTGAGCTGTAGGCGGAGTTACAAAAACGATCCGTTCTGCAATTATGCCTAGCTTAGACGAAGGATGTTATCTAGGTGGCAACTTTATACGAGCATTTAAAGCTATCTTCGATCCGTGTGAAAATAAACTTTCTTTCAAAGGTACAAATGTAAGAGTAAATTTAGGAATCGCTGCGCTCAGGCAATTATACGTTGCTAAATTAGGCTCGGTCGGTTTGGCTGACGTATCAGCAACCGATCGTGCTCAGGTGAAAAGACTAGTTACAGAAATATTAGGAGAAGATGATACTCCTATAGGCTGTACAGACAGGATCGAACATGAGATCGATGCAGGCTCTGCACGACCTATTAAACAGAAATAATATCCTGTTTCTAAAAAAGTCGAAGAGTGGATGCACGAGCAGGTTAATGAGATGCTAGCTGCAGACATTATTGAACCTTCAATGAGCGGCTGGTCAAGCCCGGTGGTTCGTGTTAAGAAACCAAATAGCAAATTCAGATTTTGTATTGACTTTAGGAAGGTTAATGCAGTTACCGAACCTGATGCCTATCCATTGCCAAGAATGGATGATATCTTGCGTAAATTACAGAAATCAAGATACATCTCTACAATGGATTTGAGCAGTGCTTACCATCAAATTAGGATAAAAGAAGATTCACGTGCTCAAAAGGCATTTACAGTGCCTGGTTTGGGTCTTCTCCAGTTTAAACGTATGCCGTACGGCCTGAGCCACGCTGGCGCCACCTTTCAGCGATTGATCGACAAGCTTATAGGCCCAGAGCTCGAGCGATATGCATTCTCATACCTGGATGATATAATCGTAGTAACTGAGACTTTTGCTGAACATATGAAATGGTTGAAGAAGGTATTACTGCGCATAAAAGCAGCAGACCTCACGATCAGTCACGAAAAAAGAATATTCTGTAGAGAAGAGGTCAAATATCTGGGTGTTCTGGTGGATAGAGATGGATTCAAGCCAGACCCAGAAAAGATAAAACCCGTTATCTAATACCCAGCTCCTAAGAATTTAAAACAGCTGAGGCGTTTCATGAGGATGGCCTCGTGGTACAGGAAATTCTTGAAAAATTTCGCCACATTAGCAGAGCCATTAACTAGGCTTACTAGAAAAGACTGCAAATATGTATGGTCAAGCGATCAGGAAATCGCTTTCGATCAAATAAAAGCTTTAATCGCATCAGCTCCGTTATTGCATCGACCGCAGTTCAGTTTGCAATTCGTCATACAGACAGATGCTAGTGACTTAGGCCTAGGAGCAGCACTTTTACAGGTAGTCAACGACGAAGAGCGAGTATTGGGATTCGCTAGTCGTACGATGTCCAGTGCAAAACAAAACTACAGCGTAATAGAAAGAGAATGTTTAGCCGTTATATGGGCTGTCAAAAAGTTTCGTTGCTACATTAAAGGTTATAACTTTAAAGTCATAACTGATCATAGTAGTTTACGTTGGTTATGTAATTTACATAATTCAACGGGCAGGCTAGCGCGATGGGCGCTGGAGCTGCAAGGATACTCTTACACTGTTAAGCACAGAAAAGGTGCATTAAACTATGTGCCTGGTGCGTTATCACGCATGCATGAAGACTCAGTAGAATGCGACACTTACGTGAGTGCACTAAGTTGGGCATCGTAAACCAATGATGCGTGGTAAAAGTCTCTGCTTCAACAGGTTATGAGTTACCCTGATGACTATCCAAGATGTAAGATAGTTGGAGATCAATTGTACTGCTATGTATCGGACAGGTTCACTGAAGCAATAATGGGAGACAATGACGCATGCAAACTAGTCGTTCCCAGTGAAAACCGGCCAGAAGTACTGCATGAATGTCACGACGATCCAACAGCTGGCTACTTAGATCGTGATAAAACAATAGCCCGCGTAAAACTATATTATTACTGGTCATATATAGAGAAAACAGTGGCACAATACGTTAAGAGTTGCGAGATCTGCCAACAGTGCAAGGTAGAGCAAAAATTACCTGCCAGTTTAATGGGTAAGAGAGAAATTACAGGCCCATGGAAGGTCGTTGCGGGTGAAGTAATAGATCCTTTTCCAAGGAGTAAACGTGGTTACGAATATGCCTTAATCTTTGAAGATGTATTTACTAAATCGGTGGAGTGCACACCTATTAGAAAAGCGAATGCACCCACGATCTAAAAGCACTGAAAGAAAGGATTGTTTTAAGGTTTGGTGCGCCTGAGACTTTTTATCTGATAATGGATCAGAGTTCAGGAATCAAGTAGTAGATAAATATCTAAATGAAGCAAGCATTTGTCATAATACTACTCCTACGTATCATCCGCAGGCTAATCCGGTAGAAAGAATAAACCGGACGGTTAAAACCATGATTACTGCATTCATTGATGAAAATCAACGCTCCTGGGACAAAAAGTTACCAGAGATTATATTTGCATACTATACTGCGAAACAGAGTACAACTGGTACGAGTCCTGCGTTGTTAAATTATGGTAGACAGCCAGTACCTCCGAGCTCACTGGAAAGAAAAGAAGATAAAGCTGCTCAAGAAAACGAACGGTTACAAGAAGTAACGAACTGGCAAAATCGTGTGAGCAAATTACCTTTGCTACACGAACAGGTAGTAGATCGTGCACAGTCTGCACAACAGAAGCAAGCTGATGCATATGATCTTGGTCGAAGAGGAGTAGAATATAGCATTGGAGATTTAGTATGGAAAAGAAATAAAATACTCTCTTCGGCTGCTCAGGTATTGCAAGTAAGCTCGCGCCGAAGTTTGTAGGCCCATATGTAATCACGGCTAAATGTGGCTCCAACACATACAAATTAATAGACCAGGATAGTAATGCGTACGTCCCTGTTCATGTAGAGCAGCTAAAACCGTACGTAGCACGGCAAGAAGACGAATCACCCTCTCAACCACCGGTGGAACTAACACATGCGAATGAGACGATAAGCGACCCGTCTCTTGCGAGCGATGCAACTCCGCGTGCCGACGAAGGCTCGGGCTCAGGTTGCGTGCGACCGCCTGCGAGCGGTGATACTCCCCAACTCGAAAAACCGAATAGGAAGCGAGGTCGTCCGCGTAAAACAGCCATCGTTGTAACACGAACAGTAAAGCATATGCGTCAAGCTAAGCCCGAACCGATCAGGCGTGGTAGGCCAAAAGGTTCTACAAATGTAAAGCATAGCGAAAACGTAACCGACTTTTCACCGAGAAAAACGAGTGTGCAACGAATGAATACACAGTGATAAAATAACAAACGCATTAAACTTGCTCAAAGCATTAGCTGCACGCGTGCTAAGCAGAGCAGCAGAACCCAGTTATGTTGCGTCTGGCGGAGGGGTGTCACGGTATTCTACCGTGTTCGAATCTTGCGCGCTTAGGCTAAAATAAACGACACGCGCTCAGTCATATACCTCGTCTAAGTTACGTGAAGAAGCACGTAACTTGACGAGCACCGCGCGCGAGAAGAGCAAGAAAGCCACGAGGTGTAGGAGAACATTTTCGGCTGTTCATAAGCGCACACGTTGGCTTATATATATTTCTGCCCTGTGCGGGAGACATTGTTTAGCGGCCTAAAAGCACGCATCATCGCTATATCTTTCGGCTTTTATTTAAGTCTTTACTTAATAAACGCGTTGGTGTAGTGCCGCGGATAGTTTTGGATAAGAGGATAAAGGAAGATCGTTGCTAAAAGATCGTCATCATCTCCTGGTTGTACGTGCTGGTCTTGGCTGCCTCCGAGGAGCTGCAGCGATCAGGAAATCGATCTTTTGCTTGGCTGTTCCCTTCGAGCCTCAGCGACCGGGTTGCGACGTGCTGTCTGTATCGTTGGCCAACGGCGGTATATCTCCGGCGTATGCATTGCTATTATCATAGGAGCTTCTACACGTATTTGTAAGTTTATCTTATTATATCTACTTGACTAAGATTTCTTTCCTCGAGGAAATCTTAGCATAGAGAGTGCGCGCGTTCATTGTAATATCTTAGGATGATTTAGTTCGCGTCGCGTCCTCCTTAGAATTATCATTATTAACTCTTGTTCTTACTTTTTTATCTAAATTCATTTTGTTGTATTTCTTTCTTTGCATATTTAATAAATTCACATTAAGTTTAAAGACCTGTATCCATTTGCTTACCCCGACGCCTCCGCGGTCCTTATTTTTAATCTTATATAAAATATATATATTTTTGAATGAAATATTGAACGGGTTTAATAAGAAGAGTAAAACCCTATAAAATAAGGAAAGCTGTGCTACTGGCATCGCGTCTCTCGATCAGGTAAGAGAGAGAGAGACGCTCAGCGACGAGTATATAGTATGAAGTCTTGTCGCTAGTCAATATACGTTTGACTAACTAGCACTAATAGAGTTTACCGCGTAATATATATATATGATTATTTTCTTACGAGTTGTCGGCAACTCTATCCTTATCAAATTTCTTGACTTAGCAAAATTTAACATTAAATTAATAGCTATATCTTTTTTGTAACGGGCAAAATAACCGTTACAGTGTATTTAAATGCAGTGCTATTATCAAATAAATTATTCAGCTTAAGGCTCGCGCTCAAGAAAATTCAAAATAATAATGCCCTATGTATATATAAAAAAAATGTGCAAGCAAAACGTTTAGCACAAAACAAAAAAGAATGAAAAAAAAATATTTCATTTCTTTGCTTACTGCACGCACAAAAAAAATGTTGCTGCAAAATAAAATGTCGCGGTTACCTCATTACCAAGCGACGCCAAGAACAAAAATGGCCGCCAGAGCGCCTCCTTTCAGCCTCGTCGTGTGTGCGTCGTTTGTAATGGCGACCACGTGGCGAAGCGGAAACGCATGAATAGAAGAATGTTCTTTTTAATGGCATAGCCAATTGTCTTTCACTTAAAGCACAGTTTCTAGTTTTGATTTAAGCACAGTTTTTTTTCCTATTTTTTTTAAGTACAGTTCCTTTTTCGTTTTAATTTTTAAGCACAAAATTTTGCTATTAATTTTACGCACAAATTTTTTCTATTAATTTTTACGCACGAAAAAAATTTTTTTTTTTTCTTTAGGTTTTATCACAGTTTTTTGCAGTTTTTTTTCTTTTAATCCCGCGATTTTAAACAGAAATTTTCACCGAAATTTTTGTCGGCCCCACGTCGGTTGCGTCAGTTGTGACAACCTTGGGGATTAGGAGGTTGCACTAAGGCATATATATTAAATAGTATGCGGATTTCCAGTTAAAATAATAATAAAAGAAAAGTGCTTTATTGTAACAGAAACATAATTATAGCACGCGCGCTTAACATGGACGCTAGTTGCGTATAACGTAAGCGACGCCGTTTTCACTAGCAGAGAAACTATCGGCAAGAGTGAAGCAGATAGTTTAAAACAAAACGCACGCAAAAAGGGCACGAGCACCCAGAAAAAAAATTATTTTATTAGCACGAAGGGAAAATAGCACTAGAACGCGCACGAGGTCGCCTGGCACACACGTCGCACAAATAAAGCATTAAATAACGCTATTTGGCTTAGCAGTAAGACACTTATAAAATTACGAGGCTTGATTGTAAATCACGAAAAAAATACGCTAATTAATCTCACTCACACAATAAATTAGGTGTTATAGCACACAAAAAATTACTGTATATTACAGTCGGCAGTAATGCTCTATTCGCTATGGTGACGATAGAAAGAATGAAACAATGGCGGATTCTTTCTGTCGACCAAGCTCGTTGCTCTTACGGTACGCTGCGCACGCCGCAAGAGAGAGACAAACGATCCTTAACAGACCCCAACTTAGCTACGCAAGTCAAGCGGTTCACTAGCCCTATCTGTGCACATTATAAAAGCCTTATAAACTCGCGCGTATGCGCCAACGAACTCGGGTATGGTGTTACGGGTCTGACTCGCGTGGTCTGCTTTCCTTCTTGCCGACTTCTTGCCGACTGCTCTGCTTCTTTCTGTCGTCTATATGCGTATTACTATATATATATAAGTAATATGGCCAATCTGCCATGTTACAACTTATAGGTTTATGTGCTTATTGACTATATATGTTACTTAAGACCAGGCCGGAGTAGAATCTAATACCGACCGAGTAACAATTGAGTTTTTTATTATTTTCTCAAGTATTAGACGGTGTATCTTCAAATTAAAGGTTGAGCGCAATAGATATTATTATTATGAACATCTATGCACAAGAAAAAAAAATTCTACCGCTTTGTTTTTGAGAAAAGTAAGGAATGCCGAAGTAAAAGTTTATGTTTATAATATTTTCGCGTTCCTTACTTTTCTCAAAATCAAAGCGGTAGATTTTTTTTTCTTGTGCATACATGTTTGTAATAATAATATCTATTGCGCTTAACCTTTAATTTGCAGATACACCGATTAATACTTGAGTAAATAACAAAAATCTCAATTAGACAAGGACAGCGAATCCGGCCTGCTCTTAAGAGTCGGCCGTATCGCCCTGTCTTGTCTAATTCAAATTTTCTTTATAATAAATAAATTAAATATTCATATACAAATTTAAGGGGTGAGCGCAATAGCGCAAAAGACAAGCAAACGATTCTATTTTATGGAAAAATATGAAATTTTCATTATTTTTCAAGTAAAGTACAAAACGGAAAAAATGAGGTTGAGTTTGACTGTGTTTTCCGTTTTGTACTTTACTTGAAAAATAATGAAAATTTCATATTTTTCCATAAAATAGAATCGTTTGCTCGTCTTTTGCGCTATTTCGCTCACCCCTTAAATTTGTATATAAATATTTAATCTATTTATTATAACGAAAATTTAGATTAGACAAGACAAAGCGATACGGCCGACTCTTAAGGAAATATTACACTTACAATGATTTTTACCAACGATCTTCCTTAATAATTAAAAAATTTTCAATCTCTAATAAAATCAACAAAAGGCTATTGTTGATATACCAATCACATGCAAAATAATAATAGGGATATTTTCAATGAAGTTATATAGCAATTTCATAGATGGTAATAATAACAGCCGAGAAATTCGGCTATCCCGTTTTACCCCGCTATACCGTTTTGGCTCAGTTTCTCCTATACCTTAAATTTTGTTAAATAATCTCATTATTTTCAAATGAAGCAGAAAGACAGGAGAAAGAGAAAAAGGGGAGAGAGGAAAATATTACGATTCTAATTAATAGAAGTTCTCAGTGTGTTTGTGAATGAAACACATGCAACATGCAGACTTACTTGTATCAATCGGCTGATATCATATAAATATCGACGTATCTTACGAAAAATGTGATTTTAATGTAAATGTCCCTATTTACTGCATTGAAGGCTGCCTTAAGGTTGTATGGGCTATACAGTCTGTGTCAAAAATTAGTTTTTTTAGAAAATCGTCTATATTTTTAGGTAGAAACTAATTATTCAATTTTTAGCTTAGTAACTTATTAGATAATATTAAAACAATCATTTTAAACTTTGTTTCATCTAAATATAATGAATTATTAAAGAGTTATAATATTTTAAAATTTATAAATTTTACACAAATCTAATGCAATCATAAATAATAATGCCAAACTTTCAAAAATTATTTTATTTAACTGCAACAAAGTTTATTTTGTTCAGTTTAAAATTTAGAATCTATTGACGAGGATGGAATTTTGATTTTTATTTTTTATTTAAATTTATCGCTAATTTTCTGCGAAAAAATGTATATGTCTCAGACGGTACTTACTGTTTTATCATAGAAAATTAGCAATAAATTTAAATGAAGAATAAAAATCATAATTCCATCCTCGTCAATAAATTCTAAAATTAAACTGAACAAAATAAACTTTGTTGCAGTCAAATAAAACCATTTTTGAAAGTTTGGCATTATTATTTATGATTGCATTAGATTTGTGTAAAATTTATAAACTTTAAAATGTTATAACTCTTTAATAATTCATTATATTTAAATGATTGTTTTAATATTATGCAATAAGTTACTAAGCTAAAAATTGAATAATTACTTTCTACCGAAAAATATAGACGATTTTCTAAAAAAACTAACTTTTGACACAGACTGTATAACCCATACAACCTTAAGATCTGCGAAAACTATATGAATTTCATTCTTCCTTACTTTTGGCATTTGCATTATGTTGTTTTTCTTTTTTTTATTCCACCTACAGCTTCCGCACTGGTTAAACAAAAAAATTAATTGTATGCAAAATTTGAAGCTAATCGATCGAGTAGTTTTTGAAATTTTTTTTAAATAGTGCAAATTAAATAATTGTTTTAGTTGATATTTAAATAAAAAAAATTATAGCTCTCACTGACTTTTTTCTTACTTAGATGAATTTCAAAAAAACGTTCCCAAGTGCTTTGACGCAATGTTTTCTCATAGAGCTCATTGAATTAGAGTAATTTAATTTTTTTAAGTGCCAACTCAATATAAAATACATACTTTCTATTCAAGAAAAATTATGAATGAAAAGAAAGAGTGAGAGTGATTAGGAAATAGGGAGAGATAGATAGATAGATAGATAACCAAATTTATTATATGTACATTATGTTGTACAATTAATTACAGTAATACATTAAAATTATTACAATTAATATAAAGCACAATAATAATAATAAAAAGTAAAAAAGAAAACAGAAATCAAGCCAATATATTAGTAAAATAAACTTTACAGCAATAAAATCAATACAATATAAAACAGTTTTATAAATTAGCATGAAGCAGAGGTCCACTCTCCAAGGCAAGGTAGTGTGCAAATGAGGATGTCTTGAATGTAATGAGCGAGGATGAGTTGCATAAAGTCGCAGGAAGATCATTCCATAGCCACGAGAAAGTGACCAGGAACGATCGTAAGCGATACTCAGTGAATGAAAAAGGAATGGTCAAAGGTTTCACATCACCCCTCAAGGACCTCACCGGCCGGCTCCACTGATACATAGGATACAACCCACATAGCACGAAATATTCGGGAAGCTTCCATCGAAAGATTCGAGAAAGATTCCAATGTAAGCTTCTAGCAAGCTTCCCGGAAGCTAAATAAAAGTTTCAAGAAGCTTCCATTGGAATCTTTCGTGTAAGCTTTACGGAAGGTTCAGGGAAGCTTACATGTAATATTCCATAAGGGCTAAATGGAACATTACAAAATAGCTTCCAGTCAGCTTTCAAAAAGATAACATGCAATATTACAGAAACATTATTTGGAAGATTGAAATATATCTTGCAGGAAGCTTCCAGTAATATTTTGTGGAAGATTCCATTCAAACTTCCTGCAGCTTTCAACGAAATGTTACAGGAAGAATATTTCAATGTTCACTTGTCAGGAAGATTCCTTATAAGCTTCCCAAAAGCTAAATAAAAGTTTCGGGAAGCTTCCATTGGAATCTTTCATATAAGCTTTACGGAAGGTTTGGGAAAGCTAACATGTAATATTCCATGAAGGCTAAATGTAACATTACAAAATAGCTTCCAGTAAGCTTTCTGAAAGATTACATGCAATATTGCAGAAACGTTATTCGGAAGATTACATTATATCTTGCAGGAAGCTTCCGGTAATATTTTGTGCAAGATTCCATTCAAACTTCTTGCAGCTTTCCGTGGAATGTTATAGGAAAAATATTTTATTGTTTACGAAAGATTACCAGTAACTTATCAGGAAGATTTCCTGTAAGCTTTTCGGAAGCTAAATGAAAGTTTCGAGAAGCTTCCATTGGAATCTTTCATGTAAGCTTTACGGAAGGTTCAGAGAAGCTTACATGTAATATTCCATGAGGGCTAAATGGAACATCACAAAATAGCTTTCAGTAAGCTTCCACAAAGATTACATGTAACATTACAGAAACGTTATTCGGAAGATTACATTATGTTTTACAGGAAGCTTCCAGTAATATTTCGTAGAAGATTCCATTCAAACTTTCTGCAGCCTTCCACGGCATGTTACAAGAAAAATACTTCAATGTTTACAGGAGGTTACCAGTAACTTGTCAGAAAGATTCCCTGTAAGCTTCTCGAAAGCTAAATGAAAGTTTCGGAAAGCTTCCATTGGAATCTTTCATGTAAGCTTCACGGAAGGTTCAATGAAGCTAACATGTAATATTTCATGAGGGCGAAATGAAACATTACAAAATAGCTTCCAGTAAGCTTTCTTAAAGATTACATGCAATATTACAGATACGTTATTCGGAAGATTACATTATATCTTGCAGGAAGCTTCCGGTAATATTTTGTGCAAGATTCCATTCAAACTTCCTGCAGCCTTCCGTGGAATGTTATAGGAAAAATATTTTATTATTTACGAAAGGTTACCAGTAACTTATCAGGAAGATTTCCTGTCAGCTTTTCGGAAGCTAAATGAAAGTTTCGAGGAGCTTTCATTGGAATCTCTCGTGTAAGCTTTACGGAAGGTTCAGGGAAGCTTACATGTAATATTCCATGAGGGCTAAATGAAACATTACAAAATAGCTTTCAGTAAGCTTCCACAAAGATTACATGTAAAATTACAGAAACGTTATTCGGATGATTACATTATGTCTTGCACGAAGCTTCCAGTAATATTTCGTGGAAGATTACATTCAAACTTTCTGCAGCCTTCCACGGCATGTTACAAGAAAAATATTTCAATGTTTACAGGAGGTTACCAGTAACTTGTCAGAAAGATTCCCTGTAAGCTTCTCGAAAGCTAAATGAAAGTTTCGGGAAGCTTCCATTGGAATCTTTCATGTAAGCTTCACGGATGGTTCAGAGAAGCTAACATGTAATATTTCATGAGGGCGAAATGAAACTTTACAAAATAGCTTCCAGTAAGCTTTCTGAAAGATTACATGCAATATTACAGATATGTTATTTGGAAGATTACATTATATCTTGCAAGAAGCTTCCGGTAATATTTTGTGTAAGATTCCATTCAAACTTCCTGCAGCCTTCCGTGGAATGTTATAGGGAAAATATTTTATTGTTTACGAAAGGTTACCAGTAACTTATCAGGAAGATTTCCTGTAAGCTTTTCGGAAGCTAAATGAAAGTTTCGAGAAGCTTACATTGGAATCTTTTATGTAAGATTTACGGAAGGTTCAGGGAAGCTTACATGTAATATTCCATGAGAGCTAAATGGAACATTACAAAATAGCTTCCAGTAAGCTTCCGAAAAGTTATATCCGAAGGTTATTTGGAAGATTTTGCAGGAAGCTTGCAGTAACATTTTGCGGAAAATTCTATTCAAACTTTTTGCAGCCTTTCACAGAATATTGCAGGAAGGATATATTAATTTTTACGAAAAGTTATTGCAAAGTTTCAGAAAAAAAATAAATGAGTTTGTAGTAAATATCATGAAAATTATTCAGTTGAATTTCTAGATGAATCTATTCCTTTGTTTATAGGAATTTTGTATTCTTGGTACAAAATCAAATAATTTTTATATATATCATTGGACTTCAACATTTTAAATAACTGATGAATGAATTTATTTAAAAAATTCATAGAATAATCTTCATGGTACATACTATAAGCTAATGCATTTTTTTTTTTTAAATTTTACAATAAAATGAAAATTTAGGCGATATTTATGAGTACCGATGTAGTGTCTGCCTTACATTAATTTAATTTTATAGATAAAAAATATTGTCTTTTTTTTATTAAATTAATGTCTCATATTCTTTTTAATTTACAAAATTTATGGTAGATTATTTAAATATGAAGTAAAACATATTACATTTTGAATGATTAAAAATTGTTTATAATTGTGTAGAACTTTCGATAAAGAATTATTATTATTATTGATTTTATTTAATAAAAAAGAACACAAACAAATGTTTTTTTAAAGAAAAAGTCGTTAATTTAATAGAATTTTATAAATTAAATAAATTAATTACAAAGTCTAAATATCTTTACAATGTTTTGAATACATGACTTTTATCAAATAAAAGATTTTTCCTCAAAAAGCATATTTTGTGTTCTTTTACCAACTAAAAATTAATAGTAATAAAAAATTTTTACCCAAAGTTACATAATTATAAAAATTAATTCATTCAATTTGTAATCTGCTTTTTCCGTATGTATATGATCATATCTCCACAACTTTTAATCTTTTGGTGATATGTCATTTTACAGCTGTCACTGGGTAGCGAATGATGCACACTATTCAAACTAGGTTCACACCTTTTGTACAATCTTGTTCCTCTATTTTTTATGTATATAGTGAATGTGCCACCAATGCTCCAGTAGATATTTCTATAAAACGTAAATTTTTACATGGATAAAAGTTCGGAAATTTTATCCATGTAAAAATTTTCGTTTTATAGAAATATCTACTGGAGCATTGGTGGCACATTCACCATATACATAAAAAATAGAGGAACAAGATTGTACAAAAGATGTAAACCTAGTTTGAATAGTGTGCATTATTCGCTACCCAGTAACAGCAGTAAAATGACTTTTCAAAAACATTATAAAAAAATTAAAAGTTGTGGAGATATGCTCATATAATAATCCCCCATTAATTTTATTGTTGAAAATATACACACTCATACTAGGTGTCGCCATCTATTGAGAATATTTTAATAGACAGTTGAAGAGAATCAAGTTGCGTCTCGTTGTCGTTCAGTTCAGTTCAAGTCCGTTGGTTAAAGCCAGAAGTTGCTTTTCATTATTAAAAAGAGATCATTTAATTATTTTGTATAGATTAAATAAAGACTTTTTATTTAATATAAATTGTGCTCTGCATTTATTAATTATTTAACAGGTTATGAGCCCAGAGTGCTTCTAACTGCGCGAATAGTAAAATAAAATTGAAAAAGGGATTTTTATAGTTTGGTGTGTGCGTCGGTTTGTTTGGTGGTTTTGTTTTTTTGTCTCCTGGTGGAAGCGTCGAAGATGGCGAGTGGAGGAGCAGGAAGACGGGATGAAGGACAGCAGGGAGGAAGAAAGGAGTTGACTCCGGGTAAGAGTTTTACTTTGTTTTAATTCTCTCTCAATGCTATACGGCAGTAATGGCGTCGTATGTGCGCTTGAAAAAGAAAGTTAAAGACAGAGATAGATAGCGTCATGCGCTAGTCTATAGTGAGAGAGAGTGAGAGAGAAATAAAACGAGTCGCCATGTTGGGTGCTATGACGCGAGGTAAAGCCGGAAAGCGACAGGTTCGTGCGTGTTTGTGCGATATTCTTATGTTGTATACATGCATGTATATGTATACGTGTATGTATATGTATATACATAGAAAGAAGAGGACCGTGCACGCACGAAATAATTATGATTATTAAAATAAAAAAAAAAAATGAATGATGATGATGAACGACGGCAAGGAGTCGGAGAAATTTTTTAGAGAGAGTGAGAGAGAAATAAAATAAGTCGCTATGTTGGGTTAAATGACACAATGTTTGTCAGTATGACAGATTTATGCGTGCATGAGAAAATTTTGTATGCTTTATGTGTGTGTGTGTGTATGTATATAGAATGAGAGGAGACCATGCACGCACAAAAAAAAAAATTGATAAACTAAATAAACGACAACACGTAGTGAAAAAGGTTTTTTACGTATGAACGTATTATGTGTATATATATATATATATATATATATATGTGTGTGTATATATATAGATGTGTGTATATATATGTATGTATAGTGGATGCACGCGAGTGATCTGAATATATTTATGACAGTATAGACAGAAATAAATAAGAACCGGTTAAAAACTAATATTTGCAAAAAGTGCCGCTCGGATTTGGTTAAATTTCGCTATAATTAAAAATAAATGTAAAAACGGACGCGTTTTTATGTTGAAATACTAAGTATGATTGCTGAAGGAAGAAAGGCATTGGTCTGACTTCTAAAAATTGAAAGATAATAATGCACATGGCGGCCATAGGCCCAAGTCGAGTTGATGAAAAGACATCGACGTCGTGTACAATAAAAGGACCGTGAAGACGTGCGCGCGCAATTAGAAAAAGACAGAAAGGCGGTGACTGCTAAAAGGCGAGAATAAACTCGCAGGTATATATGTATACATATGTACGTATAACATGGTTATAGCATAATGAAAAGAGACAGTATATAAGTGTGATCGTAAATGTATAGAAGCGTGCGCGTCGTTGCAATAAAATTGACAGATTAAGAAAGAGACAGAATTAGTGAAGCGAAACAAACTATCTCAAACCGGACAAAAATAAAGTTTATGTAAATGTATACAAAAGACCGATTAAAAAAAAAAAAAAGACAGAAAAGAACGACTTTAAGAAAAATATATTTAAAATATTTTTTAATAAATATATCCATGGTTTTAAAAATAATATTGATCGATCATAGTTGCTGCTTTCACATACATAATAATACTTGTGTTCAGTATATTGTGTATGGAAATAATAGCACATATGTATTATTATAAACATAAAAATATACATAAATAACTGGCAAATTTGATTGATTTAACAATGCTTGTGTTCGGCATGTTAGATTGATTCTCTTAAATTGTCATAAATATGAATGACCTAATATTGCTTGTATTCGGCATATTAGGTTGATTCACTTTATTTTATAGTTATATTGAGCTTGAAGGGCTTGTGTTCGGTCTATTAAGCTCATATATATATATAACTAACTCTAACGTAAACTTTCTAGTTTTGCTTGTGTTTGGCAAAATTACATGAATTTTATTTATATTGGTTTACTATTCCTATATAGTTGACAAGTACGTTATGAGTGAAGAATTTGACCTGGTGATAAGGACAGTCACAGAGATGAAGACAGAGTGAAGACAGATTATATATGCCCTATTGTACGACAGGTGGCCACACTATGACTGATAAGAAAGAGAGAAAAGACAGAATAAACGACAGCAATGAGACTGAGAAGACGGAGGGGCTATATAACGAGACAGAACAGAAAGTAGAATAAAGTGACGGTTTTGAAGACGGCTCTATGAAAACTGTAGTTTAAGTAACTGCAGGAGGTCAAATAGCGACAGATAAGGAAAGACAAAAACAAATCAAAGGTTTGACAGCAAAATTGAATGATGTATTGGAAAAATATGTATACGACGGAAAATACAGATGAAAATAAGAACGAAGACGGAGCTAAAGACAGAGAAGAGCGTATGGGATTACAATACGATTGAAACGACAGAAATAAAGATAGAGACAGAAAACAGAATGAATGAAATGACTGAATCAAAATTGTCAGACCTATCTGACAAATTGGACAAGGTAATGGATAAGCTTAATTCAGTTAAGACATAAATGGCAAAGAATAAGAGAGACGAAGAAAAGAGAAGAATAGAGCAAAAAAAAAAAGACGCTTTGATGACTTTGATGATAAAGGAGGGAAGCGCCACGCGGGTCTTTGGCAGCCAGGCTCTGGATTCGATGAGGCAGGAATTTGAACAGGGAAAGGAGAATGACTACAGGTAACTAGGCAGAAAGGACAGATAAATCCAAAGACAGCAAAACAACATATAAGGTAAACAATGATTTTGAAAATTATACACTTAATGCAAAAGGTTTCGGGAACTTGACAGAACACTTGGACGAACTCAAATTGAAAATATTGCGTTTAATCCAAATAAAAGTTGATGAAAGACTTAATAAAGAAAACGACAGTATTTTAGACGTTTTTAAACAGTTGACAGAAATTATCAAAACTTGACTGACTGAAAAAGACGGACCAGTAAAAAGCTATTATATTTATAATTATATTTATTTAATTTTAACGACTCAATTTAAATTTGAGAACTTTGGATTATTTTGTCTGAATTAAGCTCGCTGGACTTATTGTATGTTGTAGATAGTACTATTGTAGCAAATGAAAGTTCGTGATATTTTAATAAATAGTATAGATAAAGACTATCATGTTAGACTTATGGAAATTAAAGATCCAGTTGAATTGTTGAATAGAGTTTAAAAAAATTAAATTAAGTGAGATAAATGTAACTCCATCTAGTATAAAGAAAATTATACAACATACAGTATAATTCAGCGAAAGAAAAGGCAGTTAATTTTATAAACAGATTTGAAGAAATAGTAAGAAGTTATAATAACATGCCAAAAGTTAAATCGTTGCCTGAAGAAAACGAAAGAGATCTCTTTTATAATGCTATCATAAGCAAAGTACATCAAGTAGAAGGAATATATTTTATGACAGAAATTGTAATGGTGAAAGGGTTATCTTATGATAAACTAAAGTTACTTATTATACAGGTTGAAAGACATCAAACGACAGCTATGACGGCCATATGAAAGGCGATACAGAAAGTGCGATGTTTTGAATGCGACAGCTATGGAAACTATGCCAGTGACTGCCCACGACAGGTAAATAGCATAAAGAAGTGTTTCTTTTGTCAGAGATTTACTCGTGACCATGTGACCTCAACATGTCCAAAGCGTCAGGGACACTCGAGACAGAAAGACAGAAAAAGGTATGAATCAAAATATTATAATAATAAAAATAAAGAAAGTACAGGTCGGACAGCATTCATAAATAAGATAGCTAATTTAATTAATAATGTTAATCAAAAACGAGCAAAATCTATCAATAAAAGGAGACAAGAAAATTATGTAAAATATAACAGAAGAAAATATCAAAAAGGAGGCAGTTTTAACCAATTAGAATCTAGAAACAAGAAGACTAATGAACCGAGTGCTGACAGTGGTGCGACAGAACGTTTGACAAATTCAAAGTTGATTTTCAGGACCTTTATTGAACAACTAGACGGAATCCAATGCGCAAATAAAGACTGCAGCGCAAATCTTAAATCTAAGGAAGAAGGAAGCGTGCAAACAAATACGACTCATGGAAAATTTATTATTTTAGACAGAGTAATCTGCATGGAAAACTTAAATGAAAATTTTTCATCCTTACCAATATATAATCAGCCATATTGGTTGACTGAATTTGAATCAGAAGCGACAGATAATTAAAAATAAAGACAGGTTCTAGTATATGTAACGACAAGTAGAATGAATGAAGAACAGAATATTGAAGAAAATAATCAATTTAATGAAAAGCAAGAAAATCAGACAGTCAAAGAAGAAAAAAAAAATATTTAGGTTGCAGACAGAAATATTTATAAATCACATAATTTTAAAGTCAGTGAAGAATCTTTATGTGAGATTGAAAATACAAAAGCGACGGAGAAAATTAATACAAACAACTACGCTATGTTGTGGCATTTTCGAATGGGCCATTCATCAATTGATTATTTAAGAAAATTACAATAAAAATTTCCTAATATCAAGACTTTAAAACAGGCTGTATTTGATGATACGTTGAAAGATTGTGAAGTGTGTATGATTGCAAAGTTTAACAAATTGCCATTTAAGACAGTCAAGCATTGAACAATTGAACCTTTGCAAATAATGAATTTAGACAAAATGGGTCTTATGTAAACTTTAAGAAAGTAGAGATGTACGATTCAACGAAAAATTAGTTTACAAGGACAGATATGCAACAACTGATATACAAGACTGGAAACAAATTGATGAAAAGATAAAGATACATGGTTTATGAATTTTGTATTAGAAGACAGAGAAAATGAAACACGAATACAAAAATCGGAGGGAGAGAAATTCAAAAGACCAGTTGGACGACCAAGAAACGAAAATAATAAGACTGATAAAAATTAACAAGGATTGGAGGGAGAGAAAATAAAAAAAAAATTAGTAGGACGACCGATAAAGGTTAAGAAAAATACTGAATATGAAGTGCGAGAATCGGAGGGAGAGAAAACAAAACGACAGATTCAATTACCAATGGAAACACAAACAAGTATAGAAAATAAGATAAATGAAGAAACTCATGTTTTATTAGCAGAAATAAATAATGATCTGGCACACACTTGGAAGCCATGGAGTCAAAAGATAAACAAAAAATGGACCAAAACTATTATTGAAGAATTAGAATCTATGTATAAGAATAATGTATGAAAATTAGTTGACAGATTAATTGTAATGAATGACAGAAAAGGATCAAACCTTATATATTCAAGATGGGTATTTAAAAGAAAGAAGACAGTAAAATAAGATATAAAGCCAGACTAGTAATTTGTAGTTTTAAAGACAGAAATAAGTATGATATTCAAGAAACATATGCACCGATTTCACGATTACATTTAATCTGATCTATACTGGCAATGGCAAACAAACTGGATTCAGAAATATGTCAGATGGACGTGAAGACAGCTTTTCTAAATGAATATTGAAACAGTGAGATATATTTGGAAATACCTGAAGGGATGACTGCTTATGAAAGGATCAAACAAAACAAAATTTGTATATTGAAAAATGCTTTATATGATTTGAAAGTCAGTTTAAAATTTTGGAATGAAAGATTTAAAAAAGACAGTAAAGAAATGTGGACTTAGATCATTCATCAATGAGCCTTGTCTATTTACTCAGCAGGAAAAAGACGGATTTCTTATCTTGATATAGTATGCAGATGACATCCTGTTAGTTTGCGACAATGTAAAGATGCTTGAAAGAATGAAGACACGTGTAAAGGAAGTATTTAAAATGACAGAAACTGGTGAGACTAAAAGTTCTTTAGGCTCAGAAATAAAATAAGACAGAAAAAGGATACTAAGCATTAAGCAAGAACAATAAATAAACAAAATGCCAAATAAGTTTAGTTTGGATCAATCACCCACTCAACGAACACCTATGGTAATCAATCAGGTAGCCAATAGGAAGAGAAGACAGATTGAAGAAAAGAAGAAACCAATGCAAGTAAACTTTACTGAAAATAACTGGTAGAAGGTTGAAAGAGTATTTGAATACTGAAGAGGAACAAAAGACTTTGAACTTGGATACAAAAGACTGTTTACAAGGATTTTTAGATGCAAGTTTTGACGACTGCAGAGATTCTTTTATGACCAGTAGCTATGAAATCAAGTTTTTCGAAGATACAATATCCTAAAGAATTAACAGACAGAGATATGTTTTTGCAGACAAATGTGCTCAAGAGTTGATATCCTTATATCAAATTTTAAAAGATTGTTAAAACAAGAATTAGCATCAATTCTATTATGGTGCGATAACAAGGCAGCAGAAGCAAGCGTTAATACTGGAGGCGGAAACAAATTAAGACATATGACCAAAATAAAAAAAAAAAAAAAAAACATTATGTAAAGGAATGTGTAACTAGAGGTTTAATTATTGTCAGTTGAATTTCTTCTAAAAGTCAGATAAATGATGTATTCACGAAACTTTTGTCATTTGAATTACATGAACGACTGACCAAACAAATATTTAATGACTGATAATAATGACTGATTATATTTCTGATATGTATTTTAGTTAAGTTATTAACAAACTTTTTCTCTATATTACAGGAACTAAATAAACGATCAGAACAGAAACAATAAGAACGAGAGATATGCTACAACTCTTTCAATTAAAATATGTATGAGTGTGGGAGGGAGTGTTGAAAATATACACACTCATACTAGGTGTCGCCATCTATTGAGAATATTTTAATAGACAGTTGAAGAGAATCAAGTTGCGTCTCGTTGTCGTTCAGTTCAGTTCAAGTCCGTTGGTTAAAGCCAGAAGTTGCTTTTCATTATTAAAAAGAGATCATTTAATTATTTTGTATAGATTAAATAAAGACTTTTTATTTAATATAAATTGTGCTCTGCATTTATTAATTATTTAACATTTATAAATTAAAAATATAGTCTTTTTTGTTAAATTAATGTATAAAGATATTCTTTTTAATATTAAAAATTAATATCGGATTATTATATGAATACGAATAAGACAGATTACAAATTAAATGATTAAAAGTTTCTATGATTGTATAGCTTTGGATAAAAAATTTCTTTTAATATTAATTTAAGTTAGTAAATATGCACACAAAACATTTTGTTGCTTTTTTAAAAAAAAGTCTTTAATTGAATAAAGTTTTAAGAAAGAGTATTGTATTATTTATTCAAGTTTTTTTAAAAAAATTTATTTTAAAATCTATATAAAATGAATTTTTCGACTTCAGATAGCATGAAAATGTTTGTGTGTGAATAATACGTAGGTGCATATACATATACATGTATCTGTATACATAAAAAATATTTAAATTGAACAAAATAGTGAAATATATACATGTGCAACATAATTTATAAAAAAAAAATACGCTTCCTGGAAGCTTACATGGAAGCTTCCGGAAAGTTCCCGAACCTTTCATGGAAGCTTTCTGGAAGCTTCGGTGCTATGTGGGAAATAAGATGGAGTACAAGATAAGAACATCTTATACAGAAACGTAGAAGAAAAATAGTTTCTTCTACCCGCAGTGGATAACCAGCCTAATGAGAACCTATAAGCAGAGATGTGCTCACGCCTACCTACACCGAAGATGTAACGTATACCAGAGTTGATGATCCTCTGAAGTCTAAGGTCAAGCTCAGCCGAGAGGTCACAGTTAACCAAACAGCAGCAATCCAGAAGTGGAAACAGCAATGTTTTTATAAGATGTATACGAGGAGCAAACGTGGTGCTCTTTTTAAAGAAGTTTAGTTTGTAAAGCAGAGAAAATGACCTATTACACACTTGTGTAACGTTCTCTCTCCAGTTAAGCTTACTGTCCAACCAAACACCCAGACTACGAACAGAGGACTCAAATCTAATATTAGCACCGTTCAACGGAACGCCAGTTACAGATGATGAGGACAGCATATTTATATTAAAATAGAAGTCAATAATTATTGCCTTAGTTTTGTCAACATTCAATTTCAGATGGTTAACAGAGGCCCAATTTGAAATGAGAACAGCATGATCACTCATAAGATTAGTATAAGCGCTAAGTTCAGAAATCGGAAGAGAGAGAGAAAGAGAGGGATGGATAAAAATAGTATAAAAATGAGTATGGTCATTTTAGATGAGGTTAGAATAGACAATTTAGTTTTTAAAATTTTTTTGAAAACGAAGTGATAAAAATAATTTTTCCTTATAAAAGAAAATATTGCTTTTTACAATACGGATGGGGCTTTCTTGATATATTTTGCTACAATTACTAGTTTCTGCATAAAAATCAATTTTTTATTGAAAAAGGATAGAGATATACGACCTGTTAACTTATAATTTATACGAAAAATCGTTTTATTTTAACCTCAACAGAAATAGACCACTGTACTAACTCAAAAAGAGGCCTTAAAGATATTTCAAACTTCTAAAATTTTGCGGGAAAAAAGTACTTATTTTCCGCAAAATAAATTTCTCTCGAATTTAGCGGGAGATGAGTTTTATTCTTCCGCTAAATTTCAGTTCTTCCGCAAAATAAGAAATTCAAAAAATTTAATATATTATTAAAAATTTGTAGAAAAAAAATTAATTTCAATTTTTTTCAATTAAGCCCAGTTTTGCTTTCTCATAAAGAAAGCATTGTATCAATAAAAAGAATTTTTTTCTATTTTTCCATTAATTTGTACATATTTGAACTCAGGAAGTCGAAAAAAGTGGTTTCCAGAAAATGTGTGTGTGTGTGTGTGTATGTGCGTGTGCATGTGCGTGCGTGTGTGCGTGGGTGCGTGGGTGCGTGCAGGGAAATTATTTGCAACTACCAAAAAAAGGGACATTTTTGAAAACAGATTTTCCTTGTGTAGTTTTAATTTTTAAGCATTTTGAAAATTTTTAAAAAGAAAATTGTATTAATTTAGCCAATTAGAGATCGAAAATTACTCGATGGATTTGCTTCAAATTTCGCATACTATCTATGTTTTTGTATAAGTAGACGGGAAGTTATTGAAAATTGGTATTAATAAAGTAGTTTTTTTCATAGAGCCATTTTAAGAATTTGAAAAAAATTTTCGATTTTTCATTTATTTTGTATTTTACGTAAATTACTTCATGAATTTGATTTTGCATGGGAATTATTTGCAGCTGCCAAAAGAAGTATGACTTTTAAAAACCGATTTCCTCAGTGTAGTTTTAATTTTAAAAAATTAAAAAAATTTTTTTTTTATTTTCATTTTTTATTTTTTTTTCTATTTTACGTAAAGTACTCGATAGATTTGCTTTAAAATTTGTATACAAGTTATTTGCTGCTGTCTTTATAAAACAAGCTTTTAAAAAATAATTCTCTCGACGTAGCTCTTTGATCACTTCTTTTGATTTCTGATTTAACGCTTTCACTAACTCTTTTCTTACTTCCTCAATTCCTCTTTGTTCTTTTTTCTCAGATTGATCCTCATTTTTACCATATTTTCATCCATCCTTGCCTCTCTCTTTCTATTTATAAATGATTCTCTCATATTCACTAATTGTTCTTGAATAGAAATTGTATTTTATATTGAAATCACATTTGAAAAAATTAAATCAAATTACTTTAAATTTGAAAACTTCGCATTGGAAAAAACAAAAAGTCACTTAATTATTTTATTTGTTCTAAATATCGATCAATATTTTTAATCGATAGTTTTCTCACATATTCTTACATTTTCTCTCATCAATTTCTATTTTCACATTTTTACTAAATGTAAATATTAATAACAGTTTTGTACGTTTCTCTGCGTTTTCTTATTTGCTACGTGTTCATTGGCATCCTCCTTTACAAAAAAATATCTCCAAAAAAATCATATAATTTTTAATTTTAGTAAAAAATAAAAATAAAATAAGGTTTTCCCAGATATTGGTTGTGACAATTTAAGAAAAATGAAAAATGTTTACATGATTATTAGTTGAAATGCTTTCTATATTTACAATCTTCAGCATTTCTTCTAATGATGTTTTATTAGTTGGTTTTGGATTCATTTCATTATCAGAATTATGCTTGAATTCATCAAAATCGATATCAGTATCCTCAATATCCGAATCGTTTACTTCGAGTCCGTCTTCAGTGATAATTTCGGCTTCACCATCTTTAACTATTCAAAATATTAATACGCTTTACAAAGAGTAGGGTCTAGTGGGCGGCATTTTTAAAATTGTTCAAATTTAAAAGATTTTGAAAATAATTTTGATTTTTCTTTATTATTTTTTATTTTACATGAAGTACTTGATAGATTTGTTCTAAAATTTACACACAAATTATTTAATACTGTCAAAAAACAGGAAATTTTTTAAAACTACTTTTCCTAGCGTAGTCTTAATTTTTGAGCATTTTGAAAAGTTTGAAAAACAATTTTTGAAAAAAAAAATTGTGTTTATTTAACCAATTAGACCTCGAAAAGTATTCGATGGATTTGATTCAAATTTAGCATTTAATCTATTTTTTTAACTGAGCGGGAAAGCTATGGAAAATTGGTTTCCTCAGAGTAGTTTTTAATTTTAGAAAATTTTTAAAATTTTGAAACAAATTTACATATTTTATTTTTTTTAAATTTACGTAAACTACTCGTGTTACATCCGCATAATCACGGATGTATGAAAAATTATTTTTTTGAAAAAAGGTCTTTTTATTATTTTTATTTCTTTTCAATTAATTTTCTTTATTTTTAGCTGTAGACAGATAATTATGTTTATTTGCAGTTCTCTCCCCAAATAACATTAATAAATACATATAAGTAAATAAATAAATCTTTTAGTAATAAGGAATATGCTGTATTAAAAAATAAATTTAATTTCTTGTAATAGTCTTAAGAGAAAAGCAGTAAGTTCGCGCGCCGTATACGCTACCTCAGCATTTTTAGGCGTGATAAGAAGATGTCTTCTGTCACCGAATGTGAAATTTTAAAGAGTTTCTCACGGCTGAACTGACCAATGGGACTCTTTTAAATTTTGACAAACTTGCATTTTTATTTCTAGATTTGTACCTTTCTTGCAGAGAAAAATAATTTTAATAAGTCAGTCTGCAGTCAGTTCTCCCGAGCAACAGTACAAGCAAAAGAGAGAACCTCAATAAAAAACTTGTGAACTCGCGCCGAATTCTACTACGCTATTAGTTTTTTTCTTGTTGCTTTTTAAATTAATTTCTTTTACAAAAAAAAATCAAGCAACGCAAGTTCGGAACGCGCTTAAATCAACGAGTTATTTTCTTTTTCACTGGTTTATCTCTCAATATACGCGACGTACTGTGTTTAAAATATTTCTGCAAAATTTAATCACAAAGTGCCAACAATAAATAAAAAAGGGGAATTTTAACAAAAAAAAAGGAACTGCGCGACTCACCTCTTTTACGATTAAATTAAATAAAACAAATGTAATTCACCAACATTCTGTACGTAAATAATAAACCAATCTACGGAGAAAAAGGACATTTTTTTTGAAAATTTTTCGTAACTGCGCGATTGAACTTACAGCTTACCAATCAATTTAACAATAAGCATAAGTAAGCAAATCGCGCAAACAATCAAAAAATTATAATTACAAAATGTTCGCTAGTAATCGCATAATCGACTTGTTCATGAACTTTAAATCAAAGTTCTATAAATACAATTATAAAATATATTTTCCGAATCGTGCTAGTGAAAAAGTTCAATTCAATAAATAGATTTTAATTAACTATTTCATAGTTATAATTTATTTAACAACCCAACCAACTACAAGCAGGCAACCAGAGAGGAGCACCATGCCACATTTCAACACTAATCAACAAAAATTTAAGTTATCTACGACCACGCAGTCAACCCATAAAAAGGTAAGTGATTCGGCTCCTCTACCCTGCATACGAGACAAGAAATATCTCATGATTGAATATAACGACCGAGTAAACCTATTTAAGGTGACCAGACATAACAACTCGATAGATTTATTCTAAAATTTGTATACAATTTATTTGCTACTGTCTTTGTAAAAAAAGTTTTTAAATAATAATTTTCTTAGCGTAGCTATTCGATCAGTTTTTCTGATTTTTTATTTAGTTCTCTCACTAACTTTTTTATTTCTTCTTTACTTCCTCTCTTTCCTTCTATCTTACCCTGATACTCATTTTTACACTATTTTTATCCATCCCTTTCTTTCTTTTCCTATTTCCTAATCACTCTTACTCTTTCTTTCCATTCTTAATTTTTCTTGAATAGAAAATATGTTTTTTTACATATTAACTCACACTAAAAAAATTAAATTAAATTACTCTAATTCAATGAGCTCTATGAGAAAGCATTTCGCCAAAACACTTGACAGCGTGTTTTACTTTTATGAAGGGTCACCAAAAAATTAATTTGGTTTTTTAATTTTCTATGATTTAATAGTGAGTTATTCGGTCTACCATCCTTACGAAAATACACTTAAATTTACAACTAAAATAACACTGTAGTTCTTTCGGTATACGAAATAACCCTTATAATTTTAGTTGTCCATCGATTGTTAAGGAGATGTAAAACGGAAACTACACCTGTACTTATAAATATTAACTTCCTTTCCATTTTACTGCTAAATTTCTAGAAAATAAATGCTTTAGCATGTAGTACATACCATGATGATTATTTAGTTAAATATTCAAACAAATTTATTTATTAGTTCTTAAGATATTTGAATTCCTGGTACGAAGTCGAAAAATTTCAATAAATAATATTGGAACCCGAAATTCTCAATAACTAAGGACTTAATAACTAGGTTTTAATTTATTTGAAAATTTAACTGAATTATATCTTAATGGTACATACTATAAGCTAAAGCATTTCTTTACTGAAAATTTCGCAATAAAATGATAAGATAGTCAATATTTATGAGTACAGGTGCAGTGTCTATTTTACATCTCTTTAACACTCGATGGACACCAAAATTTTAAGGGTTATTTCGTATACTGAAAGAACACTTAGAAAACATAAAAAAAACATCCAAAATTTCAGTGTGAGCTTTTAATTTTGGTGTATATCCATTTTCGATGTGCACAATGTAGATTTTAGATGATTACACCGAAAATCAGGTGTAAATACTGATTATTTAAGGGTTTTTTTCATAAGGGTCAATCGCTCTTTTACGTATATTTTAACAGAATATCCTTGAAATTTTATTCCATTACGTAGTTTTTATGGAAAAAATTTATATTAACCATATCGTCAAATTAATTTTCGATACTGTGCTTTTTGTACCGAATGGACCCTACTCCCCTTTTAACAGAACAATTTGGTATTTTGAAATTAAAAACGCTGCCAAGTGCTTTGGTGTAATGCTTTCTCATAGAGCTCATTGAGTTTGAGTGATTTGATTTAATTTTTTTAAATGTGATTTTAATGTAAAAAACAAAATTTCTATTCAAGATAAATTAGTGAGTGTAAGAGAGTGATTAGAAAGTAGGAAGTGAGAGTCAGGAATGGAATATTAAATTATTTACCTGGGGTGGAAAGGCTGGATTTACGAAACGAGAGGTTTACTGAACGAGCCGAAGACGAGAGCTGTATCGAGTTTTGTAAAAAAGCCTTTACACCAGAGGTAAATAATATAAATTAGCTCATGAGAGCCGAAAATGAGCAAAGAAGTTGCGATTTTGAGGTTAGAATAAGATAAAAATATTTTAAAAATGAAGATTAGTCTCAGGTAGAAGGACAGAGAGGAAGTGAAGAAGTAACAAACGAGTTAGTGAAATTGTTAAATAAGGAATTAAAAGAAGTGATCAAAGAGCTATTCTAAGAAAATTATTTTTTAAAAGCTTGTTTTATAAAGACAGTAGCAAATAACTTGTATACCAATTTTAGAGCAAATCTATCGAATATTTTACGTAAAATGAAAAAAAAATGAATAATGGAAATTTTTAAAAAAATTTTATAAATTTTCTAAAATTAAAACTACGCTAAGAAAATCGGTTTTTAAAATTCATGCTTCTTTTAACAGTTGCAAATGATTCTCATGCAAATTTCAAAGCAAATTCATCAAGTAATTTACGTAAAATAAAAGACAAAAATGAAAAAACCAAAATTTTTTTTCAGTTTTTCAAATGGTTTTAAAATTAAAACTACACTAAGAAAACCAATTTTTAATAGCTTCCCACCCACTTAGACAAAAAATAGATAGTATGCAAAATTTGAAGCAAATCCATCGAGTAATTTTCGATCTCTAATTGGCTAAATTAATACAATTTTCTTTTTAAAATTTCTTTTTCAAAATTTTCAAAAAGACTTCTGGATTCAATGGCAGATAATCTTGTTTGAATTTCTTCATATCGAGTCCTTCAGCTTCCGCTTGGCGATATCTACACCAGCTATCCGCGCCGGCCGGGCAGTTTTGATGTTGTGGACTCTTGTTAGTCGAGCCTATATGAAAATATGTACCCCAAATCTACTTACACATTTCATGTACATTATCTTGATGCCTTATTATTGCTAAAACATAATATTTTTGGATTTTATTTATGATCCTATTAGTTAATTCTACTGTGTTTGTACTTGTACTACTGTAAATAGCATCAAAGCACAACAATGAGCACATCTGCTCGGCGTGTCTCCCAGTCGCCAAGCGTCGAGGGTCATCTCCATCTAATAACGCTGCCGATTGGAAAATATTAACAACACGACTATACAACTTTGGGAAATTGTTTTTGGAATAGTATACTATCAAAATATGCAAAAAAAAATCGATATTTTGAAAGTAAGAAACTAATCTAGCGCCTTAAGAGTCTGCCGTATACCGACACAGTTACCTGTTTTATCGAATCTGTTTAAAATTTATTTCTTATTAAAACTAATAACTCGAGGCAAAAATAAAGAGATAGTTTTGGTTCGTATAATAGAAAGCAATATTTTCTCTGGTAAGAATAATTTAATTCCACCGCTTTATTTTCAAGAAAAGTTGGAATAACTTGAAAATACCATTATTTGACACTAATTTCTCATTTTCTAAGTTATTCCAACTTTTCTTAAAAACGAATCGATAAAATTAATTTATCCTAATTAGAGAAAATATCATATTTATTAAACGAATCGAAACCATCTCTTTATTTCTGCCTCTAGTTGCTAATTTTGGGAAAAAAATAAATTTTTTAATTAGAAAAGGACACAGATACGGTGGCCTCTTAACTCAATAAAAAACATTTATAAGTACCAAAATTCGTAACTTTGTCGATTTTTCAGGGTAAATTTTCCAAAATTTTATCGTTCATAAAATGAAATAAATACATTTGTTCATAAAATTTTCAAGGTTACTTTCTTATTTAGATATTAAATCATGGAAAACTGTTTCAACTAAGGCTTATAAATGGCCCTTCTTATATAAACATGAAATTTAAACCTGTTCTCCTGTGTCAAAATTTCGTCGATGAAGTTGTAGAAGAAAACATTTCAGCTGCTTAGTTAGGAACATCAATTAACTTGTTTTTTGTCCTAAAAGTTTAGTATTTATATTATAATATACGCAGAAGTCTGTCTGAAGCGACTTGAATGGCACTTCACTCGATAGCCAACTGTTGCAAAGGCAAATCGCGACTTCATGTTCAAACATGAAGATTTACGCCACATGGCAAAAGTTCCCGCTAATAAGTTAAACACCGAATCTTTTTACCACCTGCCTCATCATGCAGTCTTTAGGAAAGACGGTAGCAACAAAATTAGAGTCGTCTTTAATGCGTTACAAAATAACCAATAGGGATCTTCGCTAAATTCATTCTTACTGATAGGATTGTAGTGGTAACAAAGTTAAGGATGCACACAATGGAATTCACATTTATATATAAAGTTAACAAAGTTTATTTATTAATACAATTCAATATATTCAAATAAGTACTCGTTTATAATTATACTTGTTCTAATTAGTTTTTAGCAAATATCAACTCATTAAACGTATAAAACCGAAACGGGCTTGCATACGCGCGCGTCTCCTCAGGGATTGACCAAAGTGTATATAGTTAGATAGTAGAGAGGGGCATTGAGAGAACACAAGAGTCGCCAGCAACAACACCAGAAACCAACTAAGGTTGTGAGCCTATTCTCAACACTCCCTCCCGCACATCTTTAGTTGAATAAATTAAATTGAATTAAAGGACACGATGAACGCTGATGGCTGAATAGTGAAATGCACTCGTGAAGTACTCGTTTCCATCTAAATTTTGTCTAAACTCTCGTTTTAGTAACATAATGATCATGATATCATTGGTGTGAACTCATTTCTTAAGACTCGTTTATAATTACATTCACCACATATGCAATGTCTGATCTACAGGAGTTTGTCAGCCCCAAAAAAGTACCAACAATTTCTATAAAAGGTCTCTTATTATTGTTTTCAAATATCACTGCAGTATTTAACTCCTCGTGATCCTTTTTTAATCAGTTTGTCACTTGATTTGTGACCATTAATATTCTTTGGGGTACTTTTCCTCAAAATCGAATTTAATTAACATTTCATTCATGTAGTTACCTCGTTTGATTTTTAAGACTTTCGCTCGTCTGTCTCTTTAAATTTTTATTCTCAAGAAAAACATTATGTTCTCCAAGATTAGATATTTCAAATTCTTTTAACAATTTTGTTCAATTTCTTTCAATTCAATAACATCGAATATAAATATAACATCGTCCATATGTAACATCCAAATTTATGAGTCAACAATAATGCATACGGTTTGAGTTCCGGACCTATAATCTTATCGAATAATCGCTGAAAGGTGGCACCAGCGTGGCTAAGGCCATACGGTATTCTTCTCCTCAGGGCTTATAATTATTATAAGACGGACCTAAGAACCCTGAGGCACCCTAGCCACTATGTATTATATTGACTTTAGTGATACAACCACTAATTCTTTTGTATTTGCGCGCTTTATTCTATTTTATACGTTGTATGTATTTTACTGATGTACTGATTTAAAGCGTTATGGCTTTATATTAATGTAATGTTTGCCAAATAAAAAACCTTATTAACTAACGGCATTCTTTTGAACTGGAAAAGGCCTATGCCAGGTACCGTTAATGCCGTTTGAGCACGTGAATTTTTCTTAATCCTGATTTGGTGGTAAGCATTGCTCAAATCCATTTTGGAGATGTATCTTGCTTTCTGCAGCGTATGCAAGATATCATCCATTCTTGGCAACGGATACGCATCAGGTTTCGTAACTGCGTTAACTCTTCTAAAGTCAATACAGAACCTGAATTCATCATATCATATGGTTTCTTAACTCGAACCACAGGGATTGACCAGCCGCTCATCGAAGGCTCAATAATATCTGCAGCTAGCATCTCATTAACCTGCTCGTACATCTACTCATTAATTTTTTTTGAAACAGGATAATATTTCTGTTTAATTGGTCGTGCAGAGCTTGTATCGATTTCATGTTTGATCCAGTCCGTACAGCCTATAGGAGTATCATCTTCTGCTAATATTTCTGTTAAATATTAGCTAAATTTTTCACATGAGCCCGATCGGCTGCTGAAACGTCTGCCAAACCAACTGATCCTAGCTTAGCGATATACAACTGCCTGAGCGCAGCAATTTCTAAATTCACTTTTACACTTGTAATTTGTGAGTAAGTTTATTTTCGCAAGGATCAAAAATAGCCTTAAATGCTCGTATAAAATTGCCACCTGAATAACATTCTTCATCTAGGCTGGGTATGATCACAGAAAGGTTTATTTTTGTAAGTCCGCCTACTGTAAAAGGTAAGTCAACATAACCCACTGGTGAGTACGACCTACCATCTGCTACCCCAGCGAATCTACCCAAAGTTGGTATAACAGGTACATTAAAGGCTGCAGCCAGCTGCAAACTTGTAGAATTCATAACCGTACGTGACGCACCTGGGTCATAAAAGGTTATTCTTATACGGTGATCTCCGATCACTACCGTGAGCCGCCATCGAGCTTCATCATCAATGTCTGACTGAAATTGCTCTTTCTGTTTACTTTCTCATTTATTCGTAAAGAGTTCTGAGGTCTTGTAATTTTTGCAGGGAACAGCCTAGCTCCCTTGTCCTTTTCCCACACATTGTAGGCATGACCATTGAGTGTATCCAGGTAGCCCACAGTGATAACAACTGAGATTAGGGTTTGGGTTTTTTGACCCTTTTTGATTCCCTATATTAGATTTATCCTTATTTGGGTTTTCTATCAGATTTTCCTTCAGATTTTGACCTTGTTGTTCGGAATTACCGTACCCTTGATTGAGTTTTCGAGGCTGTCTCTTAAAGTTTTGTCATTGCTTAGGAGAATTTCCTCGAGTCAAGCTAGGCAGTGCAGATCTTTGTGCATTGTCCTCATTAAAACTTTGCTGCTTTACAACAGCCTCCTTGAGTTCACGCATCTTTTTCGCTAATTGAGTTAACACTTTCCCTAAATTTTGCTGTTCAGTAGCCGCCTACTTATCAGATATGGTTGCTACTTGTGGTTTACTGTTTCTAACCTTTTTTAATGGTCGATAAACCACATCAGGTAATAAAGACTGTCAGGCGGAGGCGGTGGCCTGTAGACTTGCTCCACCTCAAGCATCCATTCAGCTTCTGCAACTTTTTCTTATAATGATTCGATGTCTATTATTTCATCTCTCCTTACCATTCTCTAAATTTAAAAAATTATTTAAATGCATCAGGTTCAAATTCTCTTATATAGCGACAGTGATCTCACTACTCGCGAGTTGAAATTACGAATCGCCACGTAGTTATTAAACGTGACAATAGCGATCTCGATGTGTCCTTCTTTGTTTTTATAATTTTTTTACCATACTGAATTACAATTTTTGATGAGCCCGTATATCATGAGCTAGTAGTTGTATAGTAAATTTTTATATAAACTAGAAGGCAAGCGCGCCAACCCCCACCTTACATGTAAAACTTTAAAACATATTAAATACATTGAATTTAAGGTAGTACTGTCGTAAATCGATTGACGGGACAGATTTCGATGAAATCAAAATAATAGATCGATATTGTTGCAAGAATGACTTAAATAAATTTTTGTAGACCTTATATGTAGCCATTTCTAGATCCAAAAATTCAGAGAAAATTTTCATTCAAAATGAACAAGATAATAAAGATGAAATTAAAAATATTGTTTGGAACAAAATTCTATAATTTTTTAAATAAAATTTCAAAAAAAATTTTTCAATTGCATTTTATTATAATTTTAAAGTTTTATAAAGTATCAATCTCTAAATAATCATATTAATTGTCTTCACATCCAAATTAATAACACATTTAAATCAACTATCGGAAACATTATTTAGGACATATTCAAGAACATATTGATGAAGATAAATTTTCATGTGAAATGATAAAAAAATTTTAAGATTTTTCAATTTACAAGGACATCAGCTTACTAAAAAATGTCATGAAAATAAAAATATAAAAATTCATAATACATGTAAATTATATCACAAAATTTTCAAATATCGGAAACATTATTTAAGACATATTTAAGAACATATTGATGAAGATAAATTTTCATGTGAAACATGATACTTTTAATGTAATACTTTTAATAGTATAGAGAGAATATAATATGAATAAATCTAATTTTTAACTGAAATTTAGCTAAAATCAAACTAAAATTTACCTAAAACTGCCTAAAATTAATATAAATTTAGTTAACCTTTAGCTAATTTCCATCTGAATTTTGTATAAATTTAGCTAATTTTTAATATTAAATTAAATTTTTAATATTTAATATAGCTTATTTTTAACTAATGTTTAGCCAAATTTCAGCTAACTTTTAGCTAACGATTAGCCTATTTTTAGTTAACTTTTAGTTAACATTCAGCCAACTTTGAGCTTGCTTTCAGCTAAATTATAGCTAACTTCATTAAAATTCTAGCTGACTTTTAGCTGATTTGAGCTTAATTTTAGCTGAATTTCAGCTGAACTTTAGCTCAATTCTAGCTGAATGAAGGTTAAAAAATGTGGAGCCAAAAATGAGGGGCATATTTCAGACGGTGACAGCAACGATATATTTTTAATAATATAAAGAGATAAGTTAAATTGCTTCATAAGTCAAGTTTGTCACTCGATTAATAGAAAATATATTGATTTTCAATTAAACATTTCTCTCTGTGTATTTTTTAGTATTTTAAAAATTAATTTAATTACTTTTGCGTTTTCTATCACGGTTGATTAATATGAATAAAAAAATATTTTCTTCAAAATATTTTTGAAGTAAATTTTTACTTAACGTTAAATTATTATTAAAAATTTTAATCTAAAAATTTAATGATTTTCGAATTAAATGATTTTCGTCAAATATAATTGTGGAAATTCAAATATAACACAGGCCCAAAAAAAAGATGTCTGTACATTTGACCGGACATACTTTTTCTTACGTATTTTTTGACGCTGAATCTAAATCTGCTATAAAAAAAATAGCCCATATCTTTTGTATCACCCAAAAATTTTGTTGACACCCCTTTAAAACTGGGACCATGCTGCTTACTCCACATCATTCATACTTTTGTCAAAGTTTTCATCTCTAAATAAAGTACAGATTTAAGGACCGCCAAAAATGCCTTCGTTTAATTTAGCATCTAATTTCTGATGAAATAATTTCTCTAAGTATTCAAAACATTCGCCACCTTTGTCCAATGCCTTGGCAAATTGTTTTATCGGCCCAAGCTTTATATGCAGAGGAGATATCAAAATTTTGATTTTGATATTTCCTCTCCACGAGAGGTTCTTCAAGAATATTCTATTTCTTTACTATCAAACATACACAAATAACATGGATACTTAGTGAATCCGGATTGTTGTCCTAATATCATAGATAGAATTTTTAAGTTCTCACATATTTTCCATTTGTGGTCCTCGTATTTTATTTTTGTCAAGAGCAATCCAAGATTAGAATATTCTTTTTTCAGAACAGTTGAATGTGCTAACGGTATAGGAGCATACTTTTTTGTGATGTAAAGAAGAACAGCTTTAAGGCTGCGCTTTGATGAATCAATGAATAGCCGCCAATTCTCAGGTTTGCAAACGTTTGGTTTAAATTCATCTATAAGTCCTTTTACATTGGTGCAGTATACTAGATTTAAATCTTCCTTGGAGTATTTACGGAAGCTTTCTTCCAGATTGTGGTATATGCTTATTTTAGTACCTTTTGTCAACATATTTCTTTCCGACTCTGAAGCTAGTAATTCTGATTGTTCTTTGGATAAATTAATCTTTTTCATTAGCTCGTTGAGACTTTTTTAATCATATTTGTCAACAATTTGCTCTTTACCGATAGGAATATACTCTTCATCATTGTTTTCTTCACTTTTATCGGACTTGTAAGAATCCTCCTCATCTTTTGCGTTATCATTGTTGTCAGTTTCTTGTTAATTAATTTGATTTGACAAATTTCCATTTAGATTTAGAGCGTCTAAACCTGTTGTAAAACTATCTCGTGACTCTTTATCCTTGGATATTCCCACAAATACTTTTTGTGGAAGCTTGACGCTTTGAACGCTAGGATAAACTATACTTTCTTTTTTAATTTTGCTTAAACTATCTATTTTTGTTAAGCAAAAGTAAAAATCGCTTTTATCTTTTGGTTTTTTCCACTTTGTATTAAACTTTAATTTGGTCTTGTCCTTATTTGAACTGACTCGATCCATCATTGTGTAATATGAGCCACAGACAACATGAGGGACCTACGTTTTATCTTGCTGTGAAATATCACTATCGAAGCACATTCTATATAAATGGTTTATTAAATCTGTAATTTTTCTTCTATTTTCGATCTTGATGTATAAAGAATATACATAACAGAAGTTATCTAGATTTCCTGTGCAATCATGACCAAATTGGTTGCCGGATGTGCCAGGAGATTTTATCAAAGGTTGAAGGTTGTAATGTGCCATAAATGTAATGTAAACCCCACACGCTAGAAATCCTGTCCCGATCACAGGTGAGTCCGCCATCCTAGGGGTGATAACTCCCATACCTCCCCAGGCCTAAGTATGAGAGCTTTCTGACTTCAACAAGGACAATGTCAACTCATCGTAAGACACACTACGGAATCATCCTCACATCTCAGCGCTCTCCTGCAAGACAGCACGCCTCTGCTGGTTTCGTTACTACTAATAGTTGGATCAAACGAATCATTCAATACATCCCATTTTCAGGACATGTCATCGTGGCCAACATAACTCGCAGCAGCAGGTTTCTGTAAGTATCACTAAAGAGTACTAATACTTGCTTGAGATGAAATGGCTCAAATACAAGTGACAAATGGACTTTTCACAGCCAAACTTGAGCATTAGTTATCTCTATATTATTAAAAATATATCAACGCTGTCGCCGTCAGAAATATGCCCCTCATTTTTTAACATTGATTTAGCAAAAATTAAGCTAAAATCTAGCTAAAATTCAGCTGAAATTTAGCTAAAATCAGCTTAAAATCAGCTGAAATTTAGATGAATTTAGCTATAATTTAGCTGAAAGCAAGCTAAAAGTCAGCAAACGTTACCTATACCTATAAGTTAGTTAGGAGTTAGCTAAAATTTAGATATATTTAGCTGTAATTTAGCTTAAAGCTAGCTATATCTCTTGATATTATAAAAAGATTCCGCCGCCGCCGTTGCCGCTATGTGTAAGAATTCGATTCGTCCTTGGTTAGCTATAATTTAGCTAGAATCTTACTAAAATTCAGCTAAAAGTTAGCTAAAAATTAGCTAAAAGGTAGCCAAAAGTTAGCTGAAGTCAGATAAAATTACATAAAAGTTAGCTACACTAAATCAAAAGTTGGTTGAATTTAATGTTAAAATTAGCTAAATTCATGCAAAATTTAGATGTAAATTAGCTGAAATTTAGCTAACAGTTAGCTAAAATTTATAGTAATTTTAAGCAATTTTAGGTAAATATTGATTTGTTTTCAACTGAATTTTAGCTGCATTTTAGATCTATTTATATTTTATTCTCTCTATACTATTGAAAGTATATCGCCGCTGTCATCGCTGTTATCGTCAGAAATGTGCCCCTCATTTTCAGACCTACATCACAGCGATAAATTTAACTGGATTTAAGCTTGTAATTAGCTAGGAAATGAATAAATTAAGCTATATTTGAGCTTCGAAATAGCTGAAAATTACCTGATTTCGAGCTTGTAGTCAACTTGGTAATATTTTTTTTTTTTTTTTTTTTTTTTTTTTTTTTTTTTTTTACCCTGTGGCCCACGGCTAACTATCTTACTGTTATGCGTGGCCACCTCTACCACCTTTGTGTGGAGGTGCTCCTATCTATTTTTATTTTTTCGATACAACAATGTTTTTTCGCCGCAACTATATTTTTGTTATAAACTAACTAAAGTACTTAACTTAATTAGTTCCCACATCCCCGAGAAGTCTACGGACTGCCGCGTTCCTAGAACAGTCGGTAAGTAGATTTCTACGGTAGATTCCTGCATTTGCCCAGGCCTAAGCCTGTGACGTAGGGAAAACTCCCCCAGGAGAAAACCTACGCCAGGAATATTTACCCATCGCGCTCAGAAGTTCTTTTTCCGATGAAAAAACGTCTGAAAAAAATTTCAGGTGTTTTCACCGGGAATCGAACCCCCGACCACTCGGAGCGAATGTGTAGAGACCGTATAAGGCGTATGCCTTAGCCGGTTACGCCACAGACGCTCCTTAACTTGGTAATAATTTTAAGTTTTGTATATAACGATATATGATAACATATAAGCTTAAGATTTATAATAGATAAAAAATAGGTAATAATATTTTTTTTACAATCAGCTAACTATCCTGTAATCATTGTGGAGTTTGATCATGTAAATAATTGTTAATTTTACGATTTCATTTAAAATATAGGGTTAAAAATATCATTTTGAAAAAGCTAAATTGAAGTGTACTTATTTACTGTCTGCATGTATCTACTTAGCTGAATTATAGTAAGATAATTACAATTATATTTCTATATATTTCTTTCAAAATTGCAAATTCTTGTCAATTTTTTTGAAATTATAAAAGCAAGATGAAGGTTGGCGTGCTTTCGCGCAGAGGGTTTACCCCCTAGCACTCATAAAAATAAGGTAGCATATAATTTGGCACTAATCAAATTTTACAATTCCTACAACACAGAAAGAACAAAAAGATAAAAGCGACTATTTTGTTTGACAAAAATAAATTGTAATAAAATTTGGGAACAATACATATTCATGAAAAGCTTGGAAAGAGTCGAAAGATATAGATGACTATTTGTGAAATTTAATTCATGTGCGAGAAACTGACAACAATGATGACGCAATACATGAGGCGGATTTTTCCTCTAAACAATGATAGAGAGTATGTTCCAATTGGTAGAGAGCGAACTGTTAACAAATATGATTAAAAAAGTCTCAACGATTTAATGAGAAAGATTGGTTTATCTAAAGAACAATCGGAATTACTAGCTTCAAAGTCGGAAAGAAATATGTTGACAAAAGGTACTAAAATAAGCATGCACCGCAATTTAGAAGAAAGCTTCCTTAAATACTTCAAGGAAGATTTAAATCCAGTATACTGCACCAATGTAAAAGGATTTATAGATGAATTTAAATCAAACGTTTACAAACCTGGGAATTGGCGGCTATTCATTGATTCATCAAAGCGCAGCCTTAAAGCTGTTCTTCTTTACATCACAAACAAGTATGCTCCTATACCGTTAGCACATTCAACTCTACCGAAAAAAGAATATTCTAATCTTGGATTGCTCTTTACAAAAATAAAATACGAGGGCCACAAATGGAAAATATGTGAAGACTTAAAAATTCTATCCATGATACTAGGACAACAATTTGGATTCACTAAGTATCCATGTTATTTGTGTATGTTCGATAGTAAAGAAATAGAATATTCTTTAAGAACCTCTCGTGGAGAAGAGGTATCAAAATCAAAATTTTGTTATCTCCTCTGCATATAAAGCTTGGGTTGATAAAACAATTTGCCAAGGCATTGGATAAAGATGGCGAATATTTTTAATACTTATAGAAAGTATTTCATCAGAAATTAGATGCTAAATTAAACAAAGGCGTTTTCGGCGGTCCTGAAATCTGTACTTTATTTAGAGATAAAAACTTTGACAAAATTATGAATGATGTGAAGAAAGCAACATGGTCAAGTTTTAAAGGGGTGTCAACAAAATTTTTAGGTAACACAAAAGATGTGGATTACATAAATATTTTGAAAAGAATAGTATGTAATTTCCAGAAATTAGGCTGCCTAATAAAATTCAAACTTCATTTCCTTGATTCTCATATTGATCAATTTCCTGAAAATAACGATGACCTTAATGAAGAGCAAGGTCAAAGGTTTCACCAAGACTTAAAAGAATTTGAACGCAGATTTCAAGGAAGGTGGAGCATAAATATGTTGGCAGATTACTGCTGGATGATAAAAAGAGATACAACTTCGAAAAGGGGACAAAAACGTGCTAGAAACCCTTTACATCGATCATTCGATGAAAAACGTGTACGTAAGCTAAAATCAATTTAATACGACAATCTCTTAAAATTAACTAAAAATACCTCACCGGGGCTTACTAGTGTTACTAATGATCAATTTTGAGTCCAATTCACACACAACATTCCTAGTTAATCTTGTTTCCGTATACCACATCACAGAAAACCGTCAAAATGATATTTAAAACAAAGATTTTCTAGGAAATCATTAAATTTATCCCATATATTACTTTTTAACGTCTCCTGGGACTGGTCTTTTGAAAAATCTGACATCAAACTCATGATCACCAACCTCGAAAACCCCCAGAGTACCATTTATAATTACTAACTGTTATAAAATTACAGAATCAAATTTTAATCGATTTTGAATCAAATTTAGAACGAATGTAGGCTTTTTTCGTTTTTTAGTCTTTGTAATTCCGTATGCGGAGTTACAAAATAGTTGCAAAAAATATTCAAGACATGGTTTTCGATCATGTCTTCAATTATTTTATCTTGTAGAATTCAATTCTGAAGTCAGAATGATTTTATTTCCGCTCTTTTTGAAGTTAATACTTCTTTTGGCGCGTCTCGAAAATATGCTAGGCATAAAAATCCAAGTTGCCGTCACATTACATTTTAATATGTGTTGTGTACGTGTGAATCTATCTGTGCGCGCTTCCACAACTAAGTTATTAGAATAAGAGAGAGAGGGAACACTATACTATACGAAGCGATGAATATTCAAGCCTGGTTTAGATAGATAGATAATTAATTTATTAATGTACAGTATGTTGTACAACAAAAATATAGTTTACAAGAGATTATAACAATAATAGGCAATAAAAATAAAAATAAAATACAAATAAAAAATAATAATAATAATAAACTACAAAAATAAAAAATACAAGCAAAATAAAAACCAAAATAAAAAGCAAAGAAAAACTTAGGCTGGGAGCAGAGGTCCAGACTCTTGGGAGAGGAAGTGCGCATGAGAGGTCGACTTGAAAGATGAGAGTGAAGATGAAGTCCTAAGCGACGATGGAAGTTCATTCCATAGTCGCGAGGATGAAACAGTGAATGAGCGTTGATGGTATTCGGTGGAAGAATGAGGAATGGTCAATGGCCTCACATCCCCCCTCAGACCCCTAACAGGCCGGATCCACTGATATCTAGAAAATAGATATGAAGGTGAGCATGATAAAAACATTTTGAAAAGAAAAGTAGAGGCAAAGTAGTTCCTTCTACCTGCAGTAGATAACCAACCCAGAGAGATGTGCTCGCGCCTACCTACGCCATAGATGTAACGAATACCAGCGTTGATAACCCTCTGAAGCCTAAGGTCGAGTTCAGCAGAAAGGTCAGTAAACACAAGACAACAATAGTCAAGAATCGGAAACAACAGTGTACGAATAAGGTGCTTACGTAGAGCAAAAGTAGTGCTCCGTCTAAAGAAATTGAGTCGATAGAGGAGAGAAAACGACCTATTACACACATGTGTGATATGCTCCTTCCAATTCAGCTTGCTGTCAAAATACACGCCCAAATTACGAACAGATGACTCAAACCCGATTGTCTCACCATTGATGCAGATACTAGTAGACGGCATGGAGGTTAGAATATTGGTTCAGAGAGAGTGAGAGAGAGAGAGTATAGCAAGCGAATACGCACTACACAATTTAAGTATAGGTGGGGAGAGAGAAGGCACATCGGCACATCAGCGTACAAACAGTGTGGCTAGATCGGATGGAGAACTCGTGCTTGCGCGTGCTTGAATTTTGGTTCTTTTAAATATATATATATATATATATATTAACATAAAATAAATAATATAAATAAATTAATAGAATAATTGAATTTATTTACTATGTAAATTTTATAAATCCTATTATCAAAAACTAAGCTTTAGTGTAATAAAATAAACATCACTATTATTTACTTATTATTATTTTTAATTACTACGTATAAAAAATAATTTATTCGAAAAAACTTTTTATTAAAAAAAAAATATGATATATTTATAAAAATCAATTTAAATATTATTAAAAAAATGGAGAATATGAAAATTATAAATAAAAAAAGAGTAAAAAATACTACAGCAATATAAAAAATAAGAAAAAAGTGGTCCTGACCGAGAGTTGAACCCGCGCACCCAAAAGGGAAAGCGCGTGCGCTACGCATCTGACCAAAACTTTTTCGAGTAAAGTCCGGCGTGAAATGATACATGCTTGTCTACCCCCGGTTATTTAAAATAATTAGATTTTAAGATTAAAATTAATTATTAATAATTTTCAAGATTTAGACATCATATAGTTTAATTTAACGTACGGCACAAATCGTTATGTATATGCTGTTTGGTTATTGGGTTACCACATAAGCGTCAGTGTGTATAAAGCACGCATCTAAATTTTTTCTTTTGAATTTCTAATGGTAGACTGAGGTTAGTTGTCAGTAGGGAAACGTAGGCAAATCGCAAATAAGTTTACAAATAAAAGCCTTACAAATAAAAGCCATGTCGCCGCGCTGCTAAGACCTAAAGTGTAGAATAGTCTTACCAATATTTTCCGTCATTGATTAATTGAAATTAGTGGTAGATATACTAAAAAGCTAAATTCTAATATTTTAACATGCTTATAATAAAATTATTAATTCTCGAATGATTTATATTTGGAGCTTGATTTAAAATTTTAAGAAAAAACATAGACTAAACTATAGTTGAGAACTGCAATTATAATTTACAAACCGACTGTGCATTTTTTTAATATTTTTGAAAAACTATGAAAAAAATATCAATTATATTTTTGGTTATTATTGAATTAGGTTTTAAATTTGTATAAAAAAGATTATTATAATATGCAATTCCCATATTGAATATAATAATTACACAGGCCAACATGGTTTTGTTGTCAAAAAGTGGAGGGTCATTTCCGAAGTAATTTTTTGCGTAGAATCCGAATCCGGGGTCCGAATTGCTCTATCACGTCAGGATTTTGAGATATTTGAGGTTTTTTACCCAAAAAATGGCGTTTTTGGCTACTTTTGAGGTTATGTACAGAAGAGACAAAATTTTTTGGGAGTTTTTTTTTAGTTGCATCTTATAGCACTACTCTTCCTCTTTAATTTAAGAGTCGCAGAGTTCAATTACGATTTTTCTACACCAAGTTACGCCAATTTGAAATTACGAGCGGGAGTCCCTTCGCCAATATTAAAACATGTTTTCTTTTTAATTTTGCCCCGTCTCACTTTGGAATTCCTTTAAGCATACATTTCTTTAGTGTGAATCATTTAGTATAATTTTGCCCCGTCTCATTGATATACAATTTTTATTATTTGTACAAAAAAGACCATTTGTATTGATTCTGTATTTATTGTAATCGCAAATAAATCATTTTTTAATAACATTTTAAGCAACAATTTACCAGATAGCTCTTAATTGTTCGTTCATGGTGCCTTATTTTTTGGAAAAAATTTTGTGAATATTTGTATTTGATCTGTTGGTTAACAACTCGCTGGAGGTATAAAGTATTAAATTAAATATTCTAACTGTTGATCATTTCAATAATGACCTCGCGTAAGTGTTTAAATAATCCTGACAGCTTTTGCTACATTTGTAGTCGCTTCGTGTTCGCAAAAAATGCGATGAAAATCAATGAAACGATAAAAATATTTTATCTTAATTACTTCAATATTTCGATAACTAATCAGGATAAGTCTTGGGTTCCACATACGGCTTGTAAATCATGTGTTGAAACATTAAGACGTTGGTATAATGCCCATAAAGAAGTAACACCAATGCCTTTCAAAACTCCTGCAATTTGGTGTGAACCTGTTAGCCACAATGAATGTTATTTCTGTTTAACCAAAACATTTGGATATAATATTAAAAATGCTTGTAATATAAAATATCCGAATGTAGCAAGCGTAACGAAGCCTATTCCTTTTGCATCTGGTGATGTTCCTCCAAGCCCTCCATTTGTAAAAATAAATGTTGAAGACCATACAGTCTGTGACGATATTGAAAATCAGGATTTTGAAGACATCGAATCAACCTCAGATGCTCCTATTTTATTTGATCAGGCTTCTTTAAATGATTTAGTCAGAGATTTAGGCTTGTCGAAAGAAAAATCTGAGTTGTTAGGATCAAGACTTCAAGAGAAACACCTTCTTGCTCCAGGAACTACTTTTAGTTGGTATCGTAATCGAGAGAAGGAATTAGTTGAGTATTATTCTGCATGTGATGAATATGTTTTTTGTAATGATGTTAAAGGCTTAATTGAAAAATTAGAACTTCCTTATGATACTGATCAATGGAGATTGTTTATTGATTCCTCAAAAACAAGTTTGAAAGCAGTTTTATTGCATAACTCAAATAAATATGCGTCAATACCTATTGCTCATTCTGTACACCTAAAGGAATCATATGAAAATGTAGAAACTATTCTTAAAGCAATAAAATATGAACAGCATAAATGGGAAGTATGCGGAGACTTAAAAATGGTTTCAATGCTGCTTGGACAACAATTGGGTTATACAAAATATCCGTGCTTTATATGTTTGTGGGATAGCAGAGATAGTGTTAAGCATTACGTTACAAAGGATTGGCCTCTTCGTAAAACTTTAAAACCTGGAGATCCCAACATTATTCAACAACCGTTAATTGACTCTAAAAAAGTTTTGTTGCCTCCGCTTCATATAAAATTAGGATTAATGAAGCAATTTGTAAAGGCTCTTGATACCGATGGTGCATTATTTCAATATCTTAGAGATAAATTCCCTTATTTAAGTGAGGCAAAGATAAAAGAAGGAATATTTTTTGGACCACAAATAAGAGAATTAATGAAAACAACAGAGGTTGAACAGGTTATGACAAATGTAGAAAAAGAAGCCTGGATTAGCTTTAAAAAAGTTGTTAAAGGATTTTTGGGTAATAATAAAGTTAGTGATTACAAAGAAATAGTTGACGATATGATTGAAAAATTTCAGAATTTAGGTTGCAATATGAGCGTAAAATTGCATTATTTACACTCTCATTTAGAATGGTTTCCAGAAAATCTAGGTGCCGTAAGCGAAGAGCAAGGTGAGCGATCTCATCAGGACCTCAAAGAAATGGAAAGACGTTATCAGGGTAAATGGTCTCCAACAATGTTAGCGGACTATTGCTGGTGTCTTCAACGAGATGAGCTAAATGTTCGTCATAAAAGACGGTCTGGGTCAAGATCTTTACTAGATCAAAAAAAAAGATTTCATAAGTTAAACTGAAATAGTTTCTAATCGTGAGAGGCGAGGGGACTCACGTAAATTAAGCACCCCGATCGTGAGAAGCGAGGGGACTCACGTAAATTAAGCACCCCGATCGTGAGAGGCGAGGGGACTCTCGTAAATTAAGCACCCCGATCGTGAGAGGCGAGGGGACTCACGTAAATCCAGCACCCCAAAGGGAACAGATTTTACTACGTCCACTTCGTTGTTCCTGGGTAATGCTAAATGTAAAAAAAAGTTTAACTTGAAATGCACTTGAAGATCAAGCTGAAGGTCAAATTCAATGTCATGATACCTGTGTAAATATAAATTACTATAATGTATTATGTTTATCGTAACAACAAAAGTTATTAGATAGCAGAAAATGAAAATATGTTTCATATTTGCAATGTTTTTTGAAAATTTTTATACGCCATTTTGAATCCGCCATCTTGAATTTGAAAATTTTAATATCTCAACTTCATATTCGTAATCAGTAACCCCAAAAATCTCCAAGTAAAAATTTTGAAGAAAAAATACCCAGTACACAAATGTCTGCCTCAACGTATTCAATGCAAATGGTCATGCAATTAATAGGACATATCTCGTAATTTCAAATTGGCGTAACTTGGTGTAGAAAAATCGTAATTGAACTCTGCGACTCTTAAATTAAAGAGGAAGAGTAGTGCTATAAGATGCAACTAAAAAAAAACTCCCAAAAAATTTTGTCTCTTCTGTACATAACCTCAAAAGTAGCCAAAAACGCCATTTTTTGGGTAAAAAACCTCAAATATCTCAAAATCCTGACGTGATAGAGCAATTCGGACCCCGGATTCGGATTCTACGGAAAAAATTACTTCGGAAATGACCCTCCATTTTCCAACAACTTCCATGACCCCAATATTTGTAGGCCTGTGTTATCAGTTACTACTATAAGTTTTTATATATATTATTATTTTTTTAAATATTTAGTAAAGTGTTCAACTATTTTCATTTTTGTTACTGTTTTTCTATATCAATCAAATTAAGCTTTTTATATTTACAGTATATTATGATGTACACTTGGCGGAAAGGATATTTTTCCGAATGTTAATCTCAAATGGCAACATCGCATATTTTACCACAGGCATAAGACAATTCCAAATTATGGAACGAATTTCACAATGACTATCATATATCATATATACACTACAAGGGTCAATTACTTGAAATAAGTAACAAATTTTTAAGTCAAAAAATAAACTATTAATCAACAATCAAAATTATGACGCTGAAAAATAAGCATCTTTTATTGATTTCAACAAAATTTATTATTGAAGTTAATACTTCTTTTGACGCGCCTCGAAAATATGCTGGGCATAAAAATCCATGTTGAAAATTATTTAGTAATTTATGAAGGCTGCTCCTTGATTGGGTACGCGGATGATGTTGCAGTGGCCATAGTCGTTAGCAGAAGCCAAGACGAAGATTGTGCTCCTCACGAAGAAGCATACACCGCGAACAACGATGTTTATGGTAGGCAGTACAGATGTACAGGCAAAAGCCACCATGAAGTAACTGGGGGTTACGCTAGATACGAGACTAACCTTTTGGGAAAATATCAGAAAAGGGGCAGACAAGGCGGCAGGAGTAGTAGCGAAGCTCTGCAAGGTTATAGCCAATATAGGTGGTCCTTGTCCCTGCGTCAGGCGATTGCTGCTGCGGACCGCTGAGTCAATAATGCTTTATGAAGTAGAAGTTTGGGTAGATACCTTGCAATATCAACAATACCGCAAGCGTCTGTCCTCTTAAATTGTCTCTCCATCTTAAAGATGGAGAGGATCTGGTTAACTACGTTCAGGATATTCTCTGGCGTAAGAGGCCAGACCCTTAGTAGGATAAGCAATCAAATGTTGAAAGCTAAGAAAGAAATCGAACAAGAAAGGCGCTCCGGTAAATAGGCAACCCCACCACGAAGTAACAACGAACAAGTGTAAGTGCTGGGTAGAATAAAGGTCACGAGGTAAATGTTACTGGCCTCTTGCCCGCGGGACAATCGCATTTCCGTGCAATCCTCCCGCGATCAAGAGGACAGGAGGTTAGACGGTCCCCTGGAACTCTGCTGCCCCAGATGTGGAATAAAAGGCCCTTTCCGCAGTCGATGCTGACGTGCACTCAGGACCTGTCACACCGGTGACGAGATCCCGTCCTGCTCTGCGATGACGCTATGTGAAGTCGCTCAAGGGCGTGGATCTTGTTGCTAAAGGGTTGGTTTGGGCAGATTTACCGTTTTTTACCACCATAAAAATTAAAAATAAGAAAAAATTATTATTATTATTATTATTATTATTATTATTATTATTATTATTATTGTTATTATTATATACGCGCTTGCGCAAAACTTATACACCTGTACGCCATTACGCGCACGTAAATTATCTTATAAATCGCAATTTAACGCGGAAATTTGCCACTTGCGAGATGAAGACAATGTGGTCGCAGATTCGCTCTCGCGTATTGATTCCTTTATTGCGCCAGCCTCTTTTGACTGGAGCAATGAGGCATCAACTGGTGAACCTTTTGTCAAAAAGACCCTTGCAAGTATCAAGACATTTAACTTTTCGACGTTTTTTACTCTCGAGGAAATCTCGCAAGAACAAGAGCGCGATGACGAACTAAAAACGATAATGGCGGATCCTAGTCACCAATTAAAGCTAACCAGGCTACGCTGGGGACTCAATCGAACGGCTATTTATTACGGAAGAGCCTAAGTGACATGTAGTATATGTTTGTGCGCGCCACCTATTTCAATAGTTGCAGTTACTTGCTTTCCAATATTCATGCTTCTAAGGGCCAAAACGGCAGGAAGGCAGTCTGCCTGCCTTCCGATTCAGCACTTAGAAGCATGAACTTTGGAAAGCGAATAACTGCAACTACTGAAACAGGTGGCGCGCACAAACATATACTACATGGCCCTTAGGCGCTTCTGTAATTTATTGTAATTACGCCGCGCAAACCTTTAGACCGTACGTACCAAATCTTTAGATGGGAAATATTCAAAATCTTTCACATTAATAATGCGCACCCTTCAGGTCGTGTAACCGATAGGCTCGTTAGACAATATTATGTGTGGCCTAACATGGCTAAAGAGATAAAAGAGCGATGCAAAAACTGTGTAGACTGTCAACGTTCTAAAGTTTCTCGCCAAAACAAGTTTTTGCCATCGCACTTTATTCAACCCGACGCGAGATTTGCACACGTGCACATAGATATTGTAGGTCCTCTACCGGAAAGTGAAGGCTATAGATATCTTCTCACTATGATAGATAGATTCTCGTGCTGGTCAGAGGCGGAACCTCTGTGGAATATACTGGCTCCAACGGTTGCACGGGCATTTTTTGATACGTGGGTAACGCGCTATGGAGCACCCGTTACTATAACTACGGATCAGGGACGTCAATTCGAGTCACAATTGTTTAACTCCTTATTAAATTTTATAGGGACTAATAAAACGCGAACAACGGCGCATCATCCCCAGACGAATGGCTTGATCGAAAGATGGCATAGGCAGTTTAAAGCTGCATTGATGTGCCTTGCACATAACTACGACTGAATAAAAGTCTCATCGCATGTTTCACTGGGTTCGCATACGAGAGTACGTTTAGACACAGATGCAAGTCCAGCGGAGTTTGTGTACGGCACGAAATTAACAATACCGGGCGATCTTCTTGAGTTTCGTGATCTTTCTTGCGCGAATGATAATGCTTTTTTGTTAGAATTTAGAGACTACATTGTGCAAATAAAGCCAGTTCCGGTGGTTCATAATGATTCTGCCAAGCTCTTCGTCTTTAAGGATTTAGCGAATTGCACGCATGTCTTTGAACGCGTTAGAGCAGTTAAACCACCATTAACACAGCCGTACACTGATCCTTATAATATTTTCTCGCAACACCAAGATAGATGTTCTTTCACGCTGGATAAAAATGGCAAACACGTTACCGTCAATCTAGAGCGTCTAAAACCAGCCTATTTCTTAGAAGAAGAATGCAATAACGAAAGTGATAATGTAAATAATCCTAATGCAACTGGAATTTCCCTGCAGCATTTGCTTTCGCCGAATTTAAATTCAACAACTAACGCTGTGGTCTGCGAATTAGTCAATAACGCGGAGAGCAAGGTATCGCAACGCCCGCCCTCTGGTGCAATAAAACTCAACACTCAGCATGATAATCAAGATTTAGATAATCTCTTGACTCAGCAGTCGGTAATGAAGGACTGCAATGTTAACTCAGAGGATGAAGCTTTGCGACCCCCACTCTCTCAGTATAATGACTCTGCACCTTGCACACATAAGACTCATGGCCAAGAGCCATTGCGAATTAACAAATCAGATTCTGTTGCTGAACCCGGTCTTATAACACATCAAGTCTAAATATATAGGAGCAGTGACGCGGGCGGGTCCTCGCTGGGGGGGGGGGAAGTAACGTACCGACAGCGCTGATGACGACAGCACTCAACTGACTAGCGTAGAGTCAGTAAGCGAAAATGAAGATCCGGACACGTTATGGCAAAGCGATATAGTAGTAGACGCTCCGGAGGTAACAGAAACTCCACCTATTCCTTCTCCTATTGTAGACAACTTAACTCCTCCTGAAACTCCAACTCTACATACTCCTTCGAAACCCAAGAAACAAAGATTTATTGCTTATATATTAAAAAGAAAAAAACTTGATTCGATTGAAGTAGGAAGTAAAAAACTAGACAAACGGGTAACACTTAACGACAAAACCTTAGTTAGATATATATATGATTCCTCGCACTCAATTCCTAAACTGTATACAAAACGCAAGCCGAATATTTTTATTAAGCCAGAGGAGATCAAAACACTCCTCACAGAATGTATAAACATGATTAATAATAGAAACTCTTGTATGTTTTCTTTAGTTCCTGCTGATCCGGCTTGCTTGAAGTCATGACTTCCTCCAGCAGTTGGGTCAGAACCCAGGATGTTTCAGCAGAGATTCTCTGCATCCACGAGCGCATATTAGCCAAAATCACGGTCACCCCGAGTGATGCGCCCATGAGACACCATCTTTGGCGCGCGGAGACCTGCTTGCTCGAGTTTCGGAGCGAGTATATGCGATCACTCGGCGATGAACGCAATTAGGCGCGCTTCCTAACGCACTTACCCGAGCACTCCACCCACTTATGACCGCCGCCTCCCGACCTTGTTCGTGAGTAACTAGCCTGTGCGCTCCTTGTTGGTTTATAATATGCACAGAGTGTCTAAGAAGGCACTAGGCGACATGCTGCTTGCCCGTGGACGGTCGGAATTTAACATCAATGCGGTACTTATCAAAGGTCAGCGGTGCAGTGCGAAGGTAACTTGTGATAACCTTGCGTCTTCGACAAAAATGTAGTGCGACGCCATTATAAATAAATTGTATTTTGAAAGGGAGCATAGAGGCCAAATGAGCAGGAGATATGTCAAAATATGTCCGTTTAAGGAGCACGTAGTGCAAGACAGCTCAAAGCTGACTGTTAAGGTCCCCAAGGGACCCCCTCCTGCCTGCCTGTTGGCTCTTCGCCTTGATGCCATATTAACGAATATTATTAAATACTTGGACAATGACGCCAAGTTGGCATTAATCGCTGTATTGGAGGGATGGCGCACGGTTTGATATAAGATTGGGTATCTGCACTTCGACTCGGGTAGTCGACGCTACCAGACGGTTGACGGACCGCGGAGAATAAGAGATGATGCTCGACAATTTTTCTTTAGTTCATTCACCATCCGCGAGTGGTGGCCCATGGACACGTCTGACTTCCAGAATTTGTTGGACATTAATTTAGGTAACCCGTCAGGTCGGGTGGAACGGACGTGCCACATGGGTGTTGATCTGCGCGGCGTTGTGGTGACGCCAACAGCACTTGAGACGCTGCCTCAGCAGTTCACCATTGGGAAGTTGATTATTGGAAAAACTACCGGGTTTTTCGAGAACAGAGTCAGCCTTGAGGGTGTCGTTAAACTCTCGGTCCGTAAAAACCCAACGGTGCGTTTGGCTTAGAGCAAGAAGATTGAGGAGGAGGAATCCGACAAGCTTTTTCTGATTCCATGGCTCAGTCCCCAAGCTCGACTTACGCTAACTTCCATCATTTTGGTCAATTGTCCGCAATTGCTCGTAGAGCAACTCGTTGAGTTCATTAAAGATCACCAGGTTTTAACAGTGCTGAGCTTGGTAGACTGTTCTAACATCGACTCGAAGTTTTAGATATGGCAACTTCCTAAGAGGATCTTCGCCGTTGTTAACACATTGAGGATCTTCCGCATGAAGTTTAGTAACTCGACCGTCGAAAATCTGGACTTTGTACATCAACCGAAAGTCATCCTTTTTTGATGGAGTTGAGCCTTAAGGGCAGTAAGTTCGTAGAACAAAATTTACAAAATTGTATAAATGCAACTCCGGAGATCCGCACGGTCGACTTCACGGGCTTGGGCATTCCCCAAATGAGACTAAATTTTTCCGCTTCACGTTACCTGACTTTGGTGAAGCTGCCATACCATCGGCGTCTGGAGGATACTCTGGACTCTCTTGCTACCCTACTAGAACAACAAAGGAAATTGCTCCTTCAATCCACGTTTTGTGGAAGACGTCTTACCCAGACTGCCTTTCTTCAGGATCGTAGCACACAGATGCAGAGTGTGTCTGCGCGAAACCACGCGCTGACACATACAAAACTTTGGTGCATATGACACACCAAAGAGCGAAGCTGCAGAAAAAGACACCTTCTACGAGTGCTTCGAAGTCAGGTACAACATAGATTAAATCCGCGAGCCCAAGTCCGCCGCAACTTTTAACTAACCTTTTTGTCAATTGCGCAATAGTTGTATACCTTTTCCATTTACTATCCTCTTTTTCAATCACCTTTTTTTAAAATTATTTATTAATAGTTTTTCATTTTTTATTTTTAATTAATATATCATATGTTTATTAGAGTCACGCCACAATTCTAGCTAAGATTAGAAAAATATACAATGTATAACTTTTCTTTTTTTAACAGTCAAATGCACTAAATAAAACCTTAAACCAATATTTGTTTATTCAATTAGACATTCAGTGCTACACTCAATCATGGCACCAGACAATTGCATATTACTCAGTATACATTAGCTTATGAAACAACGTCATTTTGGTAATTGCACCGGACGATTTAATAAAAACATCAATAGATAAAAAGAAAGGTCCTTGTCTTCAGTCACACTGACCGTCTTGAAATATATATAATATATTAATACACTTCTCTTGTCTTCTTTAGACCTCTATCTGATTCTCCTAATACTGGGTAGCTACCACAAACTTTTCGCCCTCTAAATTCGCAAGAAAAAAGTACGATTCTCCCGCTTTATTTAAAAGAAAATGAATTCGCGACAGAAAAGTAATTTTCTTGCGCTCATTTTTAGAGCAATAAACGTTGGCGGGCGTAAAAATCTTTTCGCCCTCTGAATTTGCATGAAAAAAGTTCGCTTTTCACGCTTAATTCAAGAGAAATTTAATTAGCGAGAGACAAGTACTTTTCTTCCGCTCATTTTCAAAGAAATCAATATTACCGGGCGTAAAGAAGTTTTCGCCCTCTAAATTTATAAGAAAAAAGTACGCTTCTCCCGCATTATTAAACAGAAATCAAATTTGCGGAAGAAAAATTTTTTTCCAGCTTATTTTCAGAGCAATTAATGTTGGCAGGCGTAAAGAACTTTTCGCCCTCTGAATTCGCATGAAAAAGTACGTTTTTCCCACTTAAATTAAGAGTAATCAAATTTGCGGAAAGAAAGTACTTTTTTCCCACTTATTTTCAGAGAAATCAATATTAGCATGCGTAAAAAACTTTTCGCCCTCTGAATTTGCATAAAAAAGTTCGCTTTTCACTCTGTATTCAAAAGAAATCTAATTAGCGAGTAAAAAGTACTTTTCTCCTGCTTATTTTCTGAGAATTCAATATTAGCGAGCGTAGAGAACTTTTTTCCCTTTGAATTCAGGAGAAAAAAGTACGTTTTTCCCACTTAATTTGAGAGAAATCGAATTCGTGGGAGAAAAGTACTTTTATTACCAGAGAACTCAATACTTATTACCAGAGAAATCGATATGAGCGAGCGTAAAGAACTTTTTGCCCTCTTAATTCAGAAGAAAAAATTATGTTTTTCCCACTTAAATTAAGCAAATCGAACTTGCGGAAGAAAAGTACTTTTTTGTCGCTTATTTTTAGAGCAATTATGGTTGGCAGGCGTAAAGAACTTTTCGCCCTCTAAATTTGCAAAAAAAAAGTACAATTCTCTTGCTTTATTTAAGAGAAAATAAATTTGCAATAGGAAAGTAATTTTCTTCCGCTTATTTCTAGAGCAATTAATATTGGCGGGCGTAAAGATCTTTTTGCCCTCTGAATTTGCATGAAAAAAGTTCGCTTTTCGCGCTTTATTCAAGAGAAATCTAATTAGCGAGAGACAAGTACTTTTATCCCGTTTATTTTCAGAGAATTCAATATTAGCAAGCGTAATGAACTTTTTGCCCTCTGAATTCAGAAGAAAAAAGTACGTTTTACCCACTTAAATTGAGAGAAACCGAATTTGTGGGAAAAAAGTACTTTTTGTCCTCAGGCCGCAAAATAAATTTTTGTGTCCTCTATACGGAGCACAAAATAGTGTATTCTTGTCCTAGGCCGCAAAAGAAAAATGTGCATATTTAATGTATTATTTTAATGAAAGTTCGCAGAAAAACGTTCTCGGCGTTGCTGATTCTTGGAATTGAACTGAATGAACTGCCCGCTTTCCTAAATATCGCTATCCTTTTCTTACATATACTATACTGGATATGTGTTAACGAATAACGTAGACTAAATATATGTATATTATGAAAGAAAAGGAGAGAGCTATGAAAAGACATAGTTACAAGTTTCGCGTAATAAAACTTTTTTTTTTCTTTTTTAGATAGTATTTTTCAATTATAATTTTTATAGATTATCTTCGTTTTATATTTTGTTGTATTTTTGTTTAATTTTTATATGATATTTTAACAATTATTAGTTGTTTTTATAATCGAATTTTTTTCACTCTATTTTATAAAACTTTTTTTTTCTTTTTTTAAATAATATTTTTTATATATAATTTTTATAGTTTAGCTTTATTTTATATTTTATTATATTTTTGTTTAAATTTAATGTTATATTTTAACAGTTATTAGTGATTTTTAGAATAGAATTTTTTTCATTGTATCTTTTTATTGTATTTTAAGAATTATTGGTTATTTATTGTTTATAATTGAATTTTTTTAATAAATTTTTTTATATTTTAAGAATTATCAATTATTTTTTTATAGATGGGGGCTCCACCCCAGCTTCCGCTTAACAGCCTTCGGGCAAAAAATAGTATATGCAGTCACGGCCACAAACGTATCATTCTTGCTCGTGCAGCTGGAGCGGCCTCGCTACGCTCGGCCCCTCAGCATGCACTCGCCAAGAATGATACGTTTTGCGGCCTTGACGCATAATATACTATTTCTCCCACTTATTTTTAAAGAAATCAATACTAGCGGGCGTAAAGAACTTTTCACTCTCTGAATTCACAAGAAAAAAGTACGTCTTTCCCACTTAATATAGGAGAATTCGAATTTGCGGGAGTTAAGTACTTTTCTCCCGACTATTTTTAGAGCAATTAATGTTTGTGGGTGTAAAGAACTTTTCGTGCTCTAAATTCGCAAGATGAAAGTACGCTTGTTCCGCTTAATTTAAGATAAACCCAATTTGCGGGAGATAAGTCATTTTTCCCGTTTATTTTTAGAGCAATTAATGTTGGCAGGCGTAAAGAACTTTTTGCCCTCTGAATTTACTAAAAAAAAGTACGTTTTTTCCGCTTAATTTGAGAGAAATCGAATTTGCGGAAAAAAAGTACTTTTTCCCGCTTATTTTCAGAGAAATAAATATTAGCATGCGTAAAGAACTTTCCACCCTCTGATTCGCATAAAAAAGTAAGTTTTTCTCACTTTATTTAAGAGAAACCTAAGAAGAATAGTACATTACCCTACTAGTGAGCAAAATAGGTCATTCCCTCACGAGTCGTTTTGTTACTCGAGCGTAGCGAGTGTAACAAAAAAGACGAGTGGATGACCTATTTTGTCACGAGTGGGGTATAGAATTTTTCCCAATAAGGTGAGCAGAATCCGATTTTAGTGCCTGTTTTGAGTGAGCAAAATACCACATTCCCTCACCAAGTGGCGGAATGTAATATTTTGCTCACGCAAAATAAGGTTTGGTGAGGGAATGTGGTATTTTGCTTACTCAAAACAGGCACCGAAAATCGGTTTTTGCTCATCGCGTTGGAAAAAAGTGTTTTTCTCCCGCTTATTATTAGAGCAATTATTGTTGGCAGGCGTAATGAACTTTTCACCCGGCGAAGCGCGCCTCACTACGTTTGTTTTTCTATGAAATAAAATATACATTTAAATTTTCATCATGAAAATCAAAATGAATGAAAATAAATTGGACATACATTGATGCTATAATTAAAATCTTATTTCAAAAAAGGATTTTATTCGTTAGTTTTTTTTTCATCAACAATTTTCAAGTTAATGCATAATTAGATATGATTAATTTCATGGTTATAATTTTTGAAGTATTAGCAGTTAATCGTCTAATTTTTAAATTTTAAACTACGCGCTATTTCACTATAATATTTTATTTCAACGAATAAAAACATTTTTATTGTGATGATCCATATCTATCCATAATGAATATGCAAGAACAAAATACGATTTTCCCGCTTCATTTAAGAGAAAATAAATTCACGATAGAAAAGTAATTTTCTTGCGCTTTATTTTAGAGCAATAAATGTTGGCGGGCGTAAAGATCTTTTCGCCCTCTGAATTCGCATGAAAAAAGTTCGCTTTTCACGCTTGATTCAAGAGACAAGTACTTTTCTTCCGCTCATTTTCAAAGAAATCAATATTACCGGGCGTAAAGAAGTTTTCGCCCTCTAAATTCACAAGAAAAAAGTACGTTTTTCCCACATAATTTAAGGAAAATCGAATTCGCGAGAGAAAAGTACTTTTCTCTTGCTTATTTTCAGAGCAATAAATGTTGGCAGGCGTAACGAACTTTTCGTCCTCTGCGTTAGAGAGAAAAACGTACGCTTTTCCCGCTTAATATAAGAAAAATCTAATATTAATCCAGCAAATTCTAAGCGCGCTTCGCGCGCCTCACTACGTTTGTTTTTCTATGAAATGAAATATACATTTAAATTTTCATCATGAAAATCAAAATGAATGAAAATAAATTGGACATACATTGATGCTATAATTAAAATCTTATTTCAAAAAAGGATTTTATTCGTTAGTTTTTTTTTCATCAACAATTTTCAAGTTAAGAGCAGCCCGGATTCGCTGTCCTTGTCTAATTGGCATTTTTGTTATTTACTCAAGTATTAATCGGTGTATCTGCAAATTGAAGGTTAAGCGCAATAGATATTATTATTACAAATATTTATGCACAAGAAAAAAAAAATCTATCGCTTTGTTTTTGAGAAAAGTAAGGAACGCGAAAATATTATAAACATAATCTTTTACTTCGGCGTTCCTTACTTTTCTCAAAAACAAATCGGTAGATTTTTTTTTTCTTGTGCATAGATATTCATAATAATAATATCTATTGCGATCAACCTTTATTTTGAAGATACACTGATTAATACTTGAGTGAATAACAAACAACTCAATTGTTACTCGGTCGGTATCAGGTTCTACTCCGGCCTGCTGTTAATGCATAATTATGCATTAACAGCATTAGATATGATTAATTTCATGGTTAAAATTTTTGAAGTATTAGCAGTTAATCGTCTAATTTTTAAATTTTAAACTACGCGCTATTTCACCATAATATTTTATTTCAACGAATAAAAACATTTTTATTGTGATGATCCATATCTATCCATAATTTTTTTAAAAGAGGATTACCGACATTGCAGTTTTCCAATATTTTAATCTCTATTCAAACATTTTTCGAAATATCTCTATATTAGGACTTTTATTAGTAAAAATAAAAAGTTTTAATACAGAGATTTTTTTTAAACTTTTGGATTAAAAAAAAATTTTGAAAAACTGTAATCTCGGTATTTTACATTCATACAATGAAAATTATACATATTGTATTTAACACAGCTTTTACTCAAAATATGTGTAAATTGATATACAAGTTATGTATTTTAATTAAATTAAATATTTGTTGTTTATTGACACATATTTTGTGTATTCTGCATCAATTTACATACAACACACAATTTTTTACTGTGTAAATACGTTGAAAAATGACATATTTAGGGAATAAATACTTAGCAAATCATTCCAAAATATAATGTGACAAAACACGCATTCTTTTACGTCATTCAATGTCGTAGTTTCAATGCGTAAAAAAAGACGTGTTTACTTTTAATAGGGACTATATTCTCAGTTATGAACACTAATTTTTTTTTAAATAAAACAATAAAATTAATTTGATTTTATTTGTAATTGTAACTACAGTCACCACTTTTTCTAAAGGAATAAATTTTTTATCAAGGAAAAGACAAAGAGATTTTGCTAGCCCTTTGAATAAAATATTAACATATTATTGATTTTACTATCAATTATTCATAATTCATGATATATATTCAACTGGAAAATGGTCATAAAATATATCTTTGGATAAGGCATAATGATTTGCATCATAACTAATGATGGCAAAATCTCTTCCAAGTTGAATGATAAATCTTGAAACAAATTAAAATGCAGTGATTTTACAGTTACAAACATACTTGCAGAAGCCCACATTCCAATAGTCAAAATTGTTACTTATATCTCAACAATTAGTGAAGTAAACAAAATTAATTAAAGATAAGTATCAAGACTCTAGTAATATTAGTTACAACTAACTGCTATTAGTAGTTAATATTTATCACTAGCTTTTCGGATTATCATAAAAAATACGCATTTAATACTAAAGAACACAACTATTATAAATTTTGAATATCTTTTTCATATTATGTGTTTTAATGAAAGTAGAAAGCAGAATTTCGAAAGTCTTAAAAATAATTATGAAATTAGAAATATGCAATGCAATACGTATATGTATGTTTAAATGCAGATGTATGTAGCATAACTTATATTTTTCAAATATTATTAAATAACAATTTGAAAAGGAGCATCAATTTTTCTTTTTTAAACACGACAATTATTTCCATTTACGAATGATTTCAAAACGTACTTACCCTCAATTTGCAATAATTGAAAAAAAGCATTTACGAAGACTTACTGACACTGTTAATTCATTATATACACATAACATGTAGAAATTAAACTAACAACTGCTTCATAAAGAGGTATAAACGTTATCTCTTTATTGATAACGCACAGACACAGATTTAACAGGTATGAAACTTGAATTTATAAGTGAGTATATTTATAATTGTTTAGAAATGTTATTATCTGGTAAATTCTCCAAAAATTGACCGATTTACAGAAAAAAATTTTTTTGTTAATTTTTAAAAATGCACATTATTTTTATACTAATATTTTGTATTTGTATTAAAAAATACTGTTGATATCAAATTTGAGCTTAAATACTCATGTGCTCAACAAAATCGGTATTCCATGTTTGGAGGTTACTTTGTTTTAACGGAGTTTCCACAACTATAAAAAAAATAAAATCTTTCAAAATAATAACTTTTATTGTTCACTTAAAGATAAAGTTATTTTAAATAACATTCAGAATCACCAAATTGTAGTGAAATAGTAATTTTTGTAATACATCATAATTTTGAAAAATAACGTAATTTTGTAAAACAATTAGAAATTCATAGTAAAATTTAACAAAATAATTGCTTCTGTATATGTTAGCATATTATGATTTCAATTCATAATTATTTAAATAATTTATGAGTTCAGTATTTGCACCACTAAGTTGGTACGGCTCACAAAAAACTAATTTTGAGAGACAACCCCAGTGAAAATGGTAAATGTATCCAAATCATACGAAAGTGTATCAAAGTGTATCAAAGTGTATCTAAGAGCGATATTTCGGACCAAATGTTAATACACTTTGGTACACTTTGATACACTTTCATACATTTTTATACACTTCCAAAAAAAAGTTTCTTGGTATCAATTTTTTATATTCGTTAATGATATACACTTTGATACACTTTAATACACTTTTGCACATTTTCATATATTTTTTGGACACTTTCATACATTTTTCTAATAAAGGAAAAATGTTGATTTTCTTGGATACACTTTTGCATACATTGATACACTTTTGCACACTTTGATACACTTTGATACACTTTTCAAAAATGTTGACTAAAATTAATTTCTACATTTGCTATGTGTTACACACTTTGATACACTTTTGCACACTTTGATAGACTTTGATATACTTTTGCACACTTTAATACACTTTGATACACTTTCATACATTTTTCCAATAAAGGAAAAATGTCGTTTTTATTGGATACACTTTTGCATACTTTGATACACTTTTGCACACTTTGATACATTTTAAAAATTTTAACTAAAATAAATTTCCATTAAATGAAGCCTCTTCCTTAAATAATCAACAAGATCCCTGTAACATATTGACCGTGCAAAATGGAAACAGCAATAATACTAATAATAATGAAGATGCGACTGCAAAGACTACAAAAAATAACTTAGTCTCAATAGACAATACAAATGAAAATTTATCTAAAAAAAACTATCTTAGAAACAACAATGTTTAAATATTTATATTTAATAATGTTATTAAATTAAAAATGTGTTTATTAGTATAAATTATTTATCTTATCTCATTACTTGATATGTATTACAAAAGAATAATTATTTTTTTGAAGTTGTCTCTATTAAACTTTTATTATTTATAAATTTCTAATAATAATAATGTTTAAATATTTAATGCTAATATAGAATGTAAGTTTTTCATTACAAATTATATTTCAAATATATATTGCTAATTCTTATGTTTTAAATTACTTTTTATATTTTACTTTTATAATTTATAAAAATATTTTTCAATTTTTTCAATATTGTCGTTTTATTAACCTTACATTTATCCCAAGGGGCATTAATACATTAAAATTTATGAAAATATCTAAAATGAAAACGGCTTATTTTAATACACCGTTTCATGCCTAAAAAGTGTATTAAACACTATTAAAATGTATAAAAAATGTACGCATGTGTATCAAAGTGTGCATGGTAAAACCATTTTTTAATTTCTTACTTAGAAATGTATCGAAGTGTATCGTGTTTTATTAAAATGTATTATATTACATAAAGAGAGCGCGGTGGCGTAACGGATAGAGCTCTTGCCTTCAACGCGGAGGGCATGGGTTCGAATCCTGGCCAGGTACCTCTAAACTTTTTTTCGAAAGAAAATTAGTGTACGTGCCATTTTATATCGCGACTCTCAAAAATCCGATCTCATTGGGTATCGGTTGATTGTTGGTCACCAAAAGTGGCTGACCATCCATCTGTGGAGCGATTCAAGCGCGCATTCATATGTATGTATCACGCTGTATGTATGCGCGCGCATACTTTTTATTCTCTTCCCCATACATATCGTCGCGATACATACATATGAATGCGCGCTTGAATCGCTCCACGGTAGTCAAAGTTTTCGGTATGGTGGGTCTGACAGTCTAGCCTGATGTAATGTGATAAACAGATACCGGGCGGGGACTCCCTCGATCTCACCATAGAAAAAAGGTTAATCATATAGAGGACAATATCCTTTATATATTAATCTTAAAAAAAAAAAATGTATCAAAGTGTACAAACGTGTGCAAAATAAAATAAAAAAAAAGGATAATACTCAGAAGTGTATCAAGATGTACCATAGTATATTAAAGTGTGTCAAAGTGTGTCAAAGTGTATCAACGTGTACAAACGTGTGCAAAATAAAACAGGAAAAGGTTAATACTCAGAAGTGTATCAAGATGTACCATAGTATATTAAAGTGTATCAAAGTGTGTAAAAGTGTATCAAAGTGTACAAACGTGTGCAAAATAAAACAGGAAAAACAATTTAGGCTAATACTCAGAAGTGTATCAACATGTACCATAGTATATTAAAGTGTGTAAAAGTGTATCAAAGTGTGTAAAAGTGTATCAAAATGTGTCAAAGTGTATCAAAATGTGTCAAAGTGTATCAAAATGTGTCAAAGTGTATAACATCAAAAAAATTGTGGAAATTTAATTTCAGCTCACTTTTTAAGAAATGTACCAAAGTGTACCAAAGTGTATCTAAGTGTATCAGAGTGTATCAAAATGGATCGAGAATAAGGTCTGAAAAATCGCTCTTAGATACATTTTCATACACTTTGATACATTTTTGTATGCTTCAATACACTTTCATACACTTTTATACATTTTGATACACCGAAAAATTTCCATTCGGGAATATTATGAATATTAAATATGTTTGAGTTGTAAGGTATAGATTAAAAAATATAAAATAAATTAAAAGACTACTTAATTTTATTCGAAATATATAGGTGTGTAACCTTTCAGAGCAAAGGTTTGTTAAGAACTGCTCGTTATTAGAGCTAGAAGAGTACTGACTATCTTGGACTCGCTTTTGGTACGTCAATGTTTAGAAATTCAAAGTGAGCGAGCCTGTAACTCTGTCGTTACCCTTGGTCTCGGCTTTCTGCATGAGAAATGCCGCAGAGTCAAAGAGAGCGTGCTCGCAGCTCTGCCACTGTGCTTGGTCTCGGCTTTCTGCACGCGCGATGCCGGAGAATCGGAGCAAGCAACCTCGCAGCTCTGCCGCAGTGCTTGGTTTCGGCTTTCTGCACGCGCGATGCCGGAGAGTCGGAGTAAGCGTGCTCGCAACACAGTTGTGGCGCTCTGCTCGGTTTAGCGTAATCGTTTACACAGAAAGTCGTAATTATTTACAGCGACATGGTTACGTATTCATACATGACGATTTTCTGTAATCACTCGCTTCGAATGTTGTTCGCATGCAACCGCTCAGATTAAATTCGCAGCGCTGGCTTCGGGTTTTTTTCCAGGGTACAAAAAAAAAAACACATGTTTCAAGTTCAGACAGTGATTTGCTGATGAATGCACTTAATAAGTATGAGAAAAATCATAAGACAGCGGATACAAGAGAAATGTAAGGAAGATCAGCAACTTGTCGATTCAACAAAAGATAATAGCCTGAGAACTGCTGAATACCTCAATATTTTGTGTTTAGCTATAATTACAGTTAATAAAAAAAAGCTTTCATATAAAAAACTTTTGTTCTTTTTATTTCAGGTATGTGTTAATTGAAAGGTGAAGAAGTTTGAAATTTAGAAGAACACATTTTAGGAGGTAATAATGGAAGGAGAAAACTCAAGGCTCATCTGTATAAACTCTAAAAGCTTATGTTGGCTTTACAACTAAAATTTCAACCAACACTCGATGGAGATTTAGATAAAATAAATTCCTTGTATGTGCAAATTGCTGCTAATATTCTGTGGTATGTTGGAAACCAAATACAACATAGTCGCATGGATAAAAAATTAAGGAACATTTTCCTTGAACCTTGTTTAACATAGAAGCGACATAATTGTGATATAAGAATAAGGAATGCCTCTTGCGGTATGCATTTGGGAATTGTTGTTGAGCACTTAGTTTTTATTAGTAATTTATTAAAACTGGAAATGTTACAGAAATAACCTACATCTGTAAAAAAATGAATTTATCTAATCTCAAGAAGGTAATTATAAATAAATATTTTTACAGTAAAATATAAATTAAAATGATGTGAAATATACCTCAATATTTTTATTTTACTTTCACTTATAACAAATTAATTTATTTTCAATCATTGAATTTTGTTGATCAGCATATTTTGAGAATTGAAATAGTGGTGTTCATTGAAATTCTAGAACAAAAAACCCTTTACCGCAAAGTTTCTTCATGAGTTTTCATTGGATTCACTTAAAATTTTATGGAGATATTCAAAATTATAGTAGAATCCATATAAGTGTAAAAAATTCATAAAAAATTCAAATAATTAGAAAATTTTTGAATAAAATTTTTTTTATTAATTATTATAAATAATAAGTTAATGAATAAATAGAAATAAATTAATTCAAAATCTGCTTTACTTATGTGGATTCTACTATAATTTTGAATATCGTATAAAATTTCAAGTGAATCCAATGAAAACTCATGAAGAAACCTTGCCGTAAAGGGTTTTTTGTTCCAGACTTTCAACGAACACCACCACTTCAATTCTCAAGATATAGAAAATGTTTTAAACCAAAAAATGTTTGAAATCGAATGTATTTTTATATGAAATTAGTTATTTTTAAACATCAGCAATTTACATCAAATTATACATGTTTTTTTCAGATTTTAATAGTATCTGACCCCCTTAACTGAGAAAAAATATTTTTTTTAAATTACAAAAAATTTTTAATATTTAAAAATTATAAATAATTTTGAATTTTCAATATTTTTAACATTATTAGAATTCACAGAATCATTTGGTAGTTTTTTTTTTATAATCTTGCAGACTTCTAAACATTTATTAGTTTTCAAATTATTGAAATTATAAAAAAAATTAAAAGAATCAAGGATATTTTCTAGATTGTTCTCTTATGATGACAGGCTTTGAACATTTTTTTTACAATTTTAGTAATAAAGTCAAATGATAAAATATTAATGAAATTTTCATAGAATGTTTAAAAACATTATTATTATATAATATTTTATAGTTTTTCTTGAATAACATAAGAATTTCATTAATATTATTCCTATATGACCTTACCTCTACCAAAAAAACCTCTACACAGTTTTAAAATAACGGTCTAAATTTTGATATTTTTTTATCCAGTAGCTTACATGAATTTTTTTCATTCTCGGTTAAAAAAACTTCAAAGTTAAAGTTTCTTGAAATTCATTTATTACAAATAATAAAAGATATTGTGAATCCTCTATAAATTTTCAATATTTTACTATAAAAGTCATTAAATATATAAAACCATTATCGGTTCCTGAGGATAGGTGTCATAATGTTCTATGACATAATAAGATGAATTTGTATTTGCGGCGGCATGCAATTTATTGGTAAGTCGTGCTATGTCGTAGATGTAAATCAGATTTATCGTGCGCTATGGAACGACACATCATCTCTTGATTAATTATCATTAATCGGTGAGCGTCCCGAGCCTCGTAAAAATACTCTGATCACAACCGTGGTCTGATCTATACGAACGGCATTGCTCAAGACGTCGCTAAAAAGTGATGACTTCCCGAGTACAAAAGGCGATTTAACAAATGTAGTGGTTTTTTTATACATAGACTTTCGTATGAACCATTGTAAAATTTATAGAGGATTCCTGAAAAAATTCAAAATTCTTTTTAATAAAATATAAATAATTTTTTTTAGATTACCATTATATGCAAATAAAAATTATGAATAATCAATTTATATTTTAACAGCAGGCCGGAGTAGAACCTGATACCGACCGAGTAACAATTGAGTTGTTTGTTATTTACTCAAGTATTAATCGGTGTATCTGCAAATTGAAGGTTAAGCGCAATAGATATTATTATTACAAATATTTATGCACAAGAAAAAAAAATCTGTCGCTTTGTTTTTGAGAAAAGTAAGGAACGCCGAAGTAAAAGATTATGTTTATAATATTTTCGCGTTCCTTACTTTTCTCAAGAACAAAGCGACAGATTTTTTTTTTCTTGTGCATAAATATTTGTAATAATAATATCTATTGCGCTTAACCTTCAATTTGCAGATACACTGATTAATACTTGAGTAAATAACAAAAATGCCAATTAGACAAGGACAGCGAATCCGGCCTGCTCTTAACAACAGAAACTACTCAATACAATTCATTTTTTTTAAATATAAAATATGTAGAAAATAATAAATTTATTATAAAAGACTGAAAATTATTGTTAAGACCAGTTAATAATGGTAATTAAATATTAAAAATTCAAAATAAGTGTTAATAACCGCAAATGTCTAAAATATATATTGATTTATTTTGTAAAGAGAGTACAAAAAGGCGTGTAAGAATAGCAAATAATAAAAAATATGTGTAAATAAGAGTAAATAATTATAAATTACAGTAAAAAAGTATTATTAATTGTAAATAACAGTAAAGAAATGTAAATAATGGTAAATAAAAATAAATTCTTTACAAATTCTGAAATTTTAAAAAATGTTAAAAAATGTTTAAAAAAGTTACTGGTAAAAACTGTCAGTAATAGTAATTTTGTGTAAATAATAGTAAATACACTGCAAATTTATGTGTGTTAATTCACACATTGATAGTGTGTAGTTTTACACGTTTTAGTGTGTAAATTCTATTATGTGTGTAAAATAACGCACTTATGTGCGTAAAAATATCAGTACACACATTTTATGTGTATTTTTACACGCATGATCTAGTTAATGTGAAAGTTTACACACATAAATGCATAAATCTACACATCTATGTGTTTAAAATTTATATTTGTACATTAACATATATATTGTGCTTTATTTTTATTTTTAATTAAAGTTTTTCTAAAAGTATATATTTTAATATTAAATTGTATTAAGAACTACAATATTTATTATTACAAATTTTATGTAGTCTTTTATTTTAATTACCTTAAGTAATTAATTATAATTATTTATTATTTAATAAGAAGCTTAATTAAAATGCTTCATATGAAAAAAATAATTTTATTGAATCGAATGCATCTATTAAATTGGTTATTAGATTCATTAATCAATTAATAAATATATATATTAGTGAGTTGGATATTCTTAACCTCACCAAATAAATTATTTAACAATAAATTATCCATATACAATTTTTTTTTAAATAATTTTTTAATTAATAAAAAATTAAATTTTTAATAAAATAAGGAATTAGATGTTTTGATAAAAAATTATTTACTCGTATGAAAAAATTATTTTTTTTTTGTACAAGGAAAATTATTTTACCGATCTTTATTTTTTCTTAATTAATATTAATTATACTCATCATTATTTAATTATTTGTTTAATTAAATTTATAAGCGTTCAAAAATAATCAAATGTTTATAGTAATAAACTATAAATATATAAAATTATCTCGACCCATCAGAAGCGTTCCGTAGCGTAATAGGTAGCGTCAATGCCTCGTAACCCGTAGGTCGTGGGTTCGCGCCCCAGTTAGGTAAAAAAATTTTTAAGCGTTTTTTTAGGCGATATAGTTTTAATAGTTTAATTCTCAAAATAATTGCTTGTTAAAATAGATAAATTCCGACACAAAAAAATGAAAACCCAATAAATTAATTTTTAATTTTTAATGTATTTCAATCATTTACACACATTATACGTTTAAATTTACACGTTTACGTGTGTTAAATCAAACATCTAAAATGTGTTGAGGTTTTAACACACAAAAAAGTGTGTAAAATTGGCGACAGCCGAATTACACACGTAAGTGTGATATTTTAACACACTTAAATTTGCAGTGTAAGTGTTAATAATGGTGAATAACTGGATATATTAGTTAATAACTATTAATAATTATAAATAACAATATTTTAAAAATTAAAACATTTTTTAGCATACACGTATATTTATTATACATATAATTGTTAATAAATATTTGCAACTGTAAATAACAATAGAGAATTGTAAATTGCTGCAAAAAAAATTTAATTTTTGGTATTACAAATGAAAAATACTGCAAATAATAGTAAATAATTGTAAATAACAGTAGACAATTGAAAATAATAGTAAATTGAGCTGAATGATAGTTGATAAATGGAAATAACTGTGAATAAATGTCAAAAAACTGTTAATAATAGTAAATTATTGCAGATAATGGCAAGTACTGATAAATTTTTTACAAATTTTAAAATTTTTAGAACTGTTGAAAAAAATGTTTATAATTGTAAATAACTGGTAATAACCGCAAATAATTGTAAATAATAGTAAATTTGTATAAATAATCATGAACGATAGTAAATAATAGACAATAATAGAAAATAAGTATGAATAACATTAAATTACTGTAAATAATGATAAATAAGTGTAAATAATAGTAAATAACAGTAAATATCTACAAATAACAATTTCTTCTAAATTTTATAATTTTTATAAATGCGAATAAATACACACAATTGTAAATATATGTGTATAACTGTAAATAACGAAAAAGAATTGTAAGTAACTGCAAATAAGAATTCAATTTTTTCGTATCAAAAATTTCTTTGTAAATGAAAATAACTGGTAATAATAGTTGATAAATGTAAATAACAATAGGCAATTGTAAATAATAGTGAATTCCTGTAAGTAACTGTTAATAAATGAAAATAATTGTAAATAAATTTTAAAAATTGTTAATAATAGTAAATTATTGTAATTAATGGCAAATAATAATTATTTTTTTACGAATTTTAACATTTTTGGAAATGTTAAAAAAAAAGTTAATGATTGTAAATAACTGGTAATTACCGCAAATAACTGAAAATAAAAGTAAATAATTGTAAATAACAGTAAATAAGTGTAAATAATTGTAAATAACAGTAAATAAGTGTAAATAATTGTAAATAACAGTAAATTAGTGTAAATAACAGCAGATTACTGGAAATAAGTGTAAATAATAGTAAATAACTATAAATAATTGCAAATTACAGTTTTTAACAAATTTTAGAATTTTTGCGTCTGCGAATTAATATTAATAAATGTTAATAACTGTAAATATTGATATCAAACTATAAATAAGTCTAAATAACTGTAAATAATTGTAAATAATTGTAAATAACTGTTAAAAAATGTCAGAATTGAGACATAAATAATAGTTATTTACAGTTATTTACTATTATTTACTATTAATTACTATTATTTACAGTTATTTACAGTTATTAACTGTTATTAACTGTTATTTACAGTTATTTACAATTATTTACAATTATTTACAATTATTTACAGTTTTTTATAATTATTTACAATTATTCATAATTATTTACAGTTATTTACATTTTCAAAAATTTTTTAATTAGTGAATAATTTAATGTTATTAATAATTATTTACGATTATTTATAGTTATTTACAGTTATTAACAGTTTTTTTACAGTCATTTACAGTTATTTATAATTATTTACAATTATTTACAATTTTCCATAGTTTTTTACAATTATTTACAGTTATTCACATTTTAAAAAATTTTCGCCTATATATAAAATTATTGAATAAATTCGTGAATATTTTCGAAAATATAAATAACTGCAGATAATTGTAAAAAACTATAAATAATCGTAAATAACTGTAAATAATTGTGAAAAAAGTAAATAAATGTAAAAATATAAATTACTGTAAATAAGTGTAAATAACAGTTAATAAGTGTAAATAACAGTTAATAACTGCAAATAAGTGTAAATAACAGTAAATGATTGTAAATAATTGTAAATAACTGTTATTTATGTCTCAATTCCCACATTTTTTAACACTTTTTTACAGTTATTTACACACTGAGAGAAAATTCATGCTAATAGAGCATGCGAACTGCCATCTATGCGAGCATATAAAACATTGATACAAATATGACAGGCCGTGAGAAGCTCTATTAGTATTGGATTACCTTATACTAAAAAAGATGGTATGGAGAGTAACTAAAGCATGAACGGCATTCACTGCACGGAAAAAGGTAAATACCATTAAAATCAATACTACACGTAGTATGTATTATTTCTGTGATAAAGTATTGAAAAAAAATGTAATAGTATAATTTTAATCAATACTATACTTCAAATTTTAACTACTAATGCTGGCATAACTATATTACGAATTGAGTGCATGAATTTCCGCTACGTAGTACCTATTTTTTCGGTACTAGGACTGATATTTCACCTATCCGATCCAGGGGTAAAATTTTGCAGAGAATATAATTGCTATATATAGAACTGATTTTCCCATACTAGAATTAAAAATTGATGATTCTAAAATCATTTTTATAATATATAACCCTTTTAAATTACTAATAATTAATTTTCAACTTAACAGGATGTCAGAGCTGTTAGAATCGATTTTTGCTTTTTTTATTTTGTTGACATCTTTTTAAATTCATTAATCAAACAAATATTCTAACGTATCCGCGCTATAGCTATGTTAGTACAATTATTTTTGTTAAAATAAAAAGTCATTTGAATTTATTTCTTTTATAAACTTGGATTGAAAGTTAGATCAAGCTTGACAAACCTAACCTCGAAATACTATACATCGTAAGTTTGTATATAACTTTTTATGTATAGCATCCCGGTGGATTTCATGAGTTGTCCGCACTCAAGCTTAATCTTACAAATTTCTTTATTGTAGCAAAAAAATTCATCTGCTTTTTCCCGTTTATAATAATCAACTAAAGTTTAAAATTAATAATTAGTAATTTGAAATTTTTACATATTATATGATCGATATTATATTTATTGATTGCTAAAAATTTTTATGCAATTTAATGGTTTTTACATTATGATAAATTAGCTGTATTGAAGTTTCATATTCGACAGCGCCGCAGTAAATATTGTATAGGTACTATGTTAGTAAAAGATAATTTAGTCCCGTAGTACGGAAAAATTCGGTACTATACCACACAATTCTTGGGACGAGTCGCGTTAAAAAATGTACTTATATAGGTCGTTTTAAAATATATACTGAGTATCAATTAAAAAACGACTGGTAATATTCTTTCTAGTACTGACTCAAATTAGTACATTCTTTTCAGGTATTTTCCTTTTTCCGTGTGTTGACTCGCGTGGTATACTTGGATGACTCCCCACTCTCATATCCTTTGTTTGCTTGAGTCGCCTCCTCTTTTGGGTGGCGACGCGAGCAAACACGGCTGGTCTATACCCAAAATTATGTTGCAAATTTCTTTAACGTATTTTCGTAGCGTGAATCTTTTATTTCTTTTCTTTTCTTTTTTTATGAAGGGAGATACGTTATAAATATAACCTGTTAAACTTTTTAACTTTAAATAATCAATTTTTAACTTAAAATTTAATTATTTTAAACCGCTGGGGGGGCAGATGAGCATGTACAATTTTACGCCAGGGTTATTTCGGAGCAGCGTTGGTCTAGTGCGTAACGTTCACGCTTTTCCTTTTGAGTACGCGAGTTCAACTCTCGGCTAGGGTCACTTTTTTTTTAATTTTTTTTTAATTGTTTTAATATTTTTTATTCCTTTTTATATTTATTTTTTTTTAGATTTTGTATTTTTTTAATAATTTTAAAATTTAATTTTTCACAAGTACGCTTGTTTTTTTCAATGAAAATTTTTTAAAAATAAATTATTCTTTATAGGTAGTAATTACAAATATTGATAAATAAATAATAGTGATGTTTATTTTATAATAGTGATGTTTATTTTATAATAGTATAGTTTAATTTATTTATAATTTAGTTTATAAAATTTACAATAAATTACAATAAATAAATAAAACTGAGTTATTATTATTTATGTTATAATATATATTGTATATTGAAATATGTTTATAAAGACAAAATTGAACTATAGTATTGTAAATATCACTATTATTTATTTATTAATATTTTAAATTATTTTCTATATGAAATAATTTATTTAAAAATATTAATAAAAAAACGAGTATATTTTAAGTAACTTGTGAAAAATAGATTTTAAAATTAATAAAAAATAGAAAATAAAAAAATATAAATAAAAAAAAGCAATAAAAACTATTGAAATAATAAAAAAAAATTAAAAAAAAGACCCTAGCCGAGAGTTGAACTCGTGTACTCAAAAGGAAAAGCGTGAACGTTACGCACTAGACCAACGTTACTTCGAAATATCTCTGGCGTAAAATCGTACATGCTCATCTGCCCCCCAGCGGTTTAAAATAATTAAATTTTAAGTTAAAAATTAATTATTTAAAGTTAAAAAGTTTAACAGGTTATATTTATAACGTATCTCCTTCATAAAAAAAGAAAAGAAAAGAAATAAAAGATTCACGCTACGAAAATACGTTAACGAAATTTGCAACATGATTTTGGATATAGACCAGCCGTGTTTGCTCGCGTCGCCACCCAAAAGAGGAGGCGACTTGAGCAATAGAAGAATGCCATAGTTAGCAGTAAAGAAAGAATAGTGGACAAGCCACGTTTACTTCCTTCACGTCCCATGAGAGGATACAGCGCTAGCTATCGAAGGATATTAGAGTGGGGAGCTACTAAAGCATGTAAACAAACAGTTTTTGGATAGCACAAACCTCGTAAGAGTAGATGGCGCTGTTATTAAAGCATAGGATATTACTTACTAACTTTGGATACGTAGACTACATGCTCTATTGGCATGAATTTTCTCTCAGTGCAGTTATTTACATTTTTTTACAGTTATTAACAGTTATTTACAATTATATCTAAAAATTTTTTCCATATGGGTTCGAACATCTATGTATATGAATTTTTATGAATCATTTGAAAAATTTATTCTCCAAAAAGCTAATTAAAACTATTTAATATACAGATTTAGTATATAGTAATCAAAAACAACTATTCATTATTTACAGATGGGCGATGATATTGATTATTACGTTGCCTTTTTTGATGATTTTGTATCTATGATACCAGAATCATAGGTTGATTTAGAAAAAGAGAACGTTTTTTGGCCTCCGAAATCCGTTCATAAAAATAAAATGATAAGAGAAGCTAGTTGGAAATCGTATTCTATTAAAAAACTGCTTGGACCTTTTGGTTAATATAAATGAGTATAATTTAAAAGATTATACGATTGCTTTAAGGTTGTACGGGCTATACAGTCTGTGTCAAAAGTTAGTTTTATAGAAAATTGTCTATATTTTTTGGTAGAAAGTAATTATCTAATTTTTAGCTTAGTAACTTATTAGATGATATTAAAACAATCATTTTAAACTTTGTTTCATTTAAATATAATGAATTATTAAAGAGTTATAACATTTAAAGTTTATAAATTTTACACAAATGCAATCATAAATAATAATGCCAAACTTGCAAAAATGATTTTATTTGACTGCAACAAAGTTTATTTTGTTCAATTTAAAATTTAGAATCTATTGACGAGAATGGAATTTTCATTTTTATTTTTTATTAAAATTTATTGCTAATTTTCTATGATAAAACAGTAAGTACCGTCTGAGACATATACATTTTTTCGTAGAAAATTAGCAATAAATTTTAATAAAAAATTTAAATTAAAATTCCATCCTCGTTAATAGATTCTAAATTTTAAACTGAACAAAATAAACTTTGTTGCAGTCAAATAAAATCATTTTTGCAAGTTTGGCATTATTATTTATGATTGCATTAGATTTTTGTAAAATTTATAAACTTTAAAATGTTATAACTCTTTAATAATTCATTATATTTAAATGAAATAAAGTTTAAAATGATTGTTTCAATATTATCTAATAATTTACTAAGCTAAAAATTAGATAATTACTTTCGACACAGACTGTATAGTCCATACAACCTTAAATATTTTTATAAATTTTAAACGTGAAGGATTAAATAATTTCATTATAATTTTAAACATAAAGTACTTAATCATCTTTCTTGTTTAAAATGTTTATAATTAACTTAATTTTTTTTAAACAATAGCTATGTTTGATTGATTGTAAAAGAAATAGTACATAGTATAAGTAGAGCCACGGTGGCTCAGGGGCTAGAACATCCGAGTCTCACCCAGAGGGCCGGGGTTCGAGTCCCGGTGAGGGCGGGATTTTTTCCATTTTTAATTAAAAGTAGAGAATTTTTCGAACTCATTGACACCGTGGTGGACCACCCCCAAATGATTTTCCGCGGTTTTAACAAAAATCGCAGATAATTATTCGAGGGCCGGTAAGGCAGAATGCGACTGCTCCACTACTATAGTTGAGCCGGAACGTTCTGCCGGGTTGGTGTGAGCTCTCGATGCGCTTAAAAGGATGGGTTGAGCGAGTCTCCCCGCCTGTGTAGGCCTGCACGGGTACGCGAACACCTTCCGGGGTAAAAAGGGATGGTTTCGAACGCGAAAACACCGGAACACACAGGTGGACGAAGTGTCCCGTAAACAGATGTAAAAAATCTATACGGGGTAAGGAAAGCTATAGAACATAGAACATAGTACATAGTATAAGCTTAATATTTAATTTTTCGTGCTTTTATTTTATTTTAATTCAATCTATAATATATTAATATTGACTTATTGAAACGCATTATTAATTTTATGATTCTATGATTGTAATTTTAAGCAATATTTTAAAACTACAAAATTCATCGAGTATAACCCTGGTGGAAGATGAAACGTTTTTTCACCATTTTATGACCAGTATAAATAGAAACGCTTTTTTTAACATTTTATGGCCATTTTTTTGGCATTATTATTACTAATAACCTTTCATTTTTATATACACCATTTTTTACGTTCATATTTCTATCAAGCATATACATTAATATCGATTTACATGAACTTCAATAAAAATTATAGAGACATAAAATATGTATATCCATCCATTGACTACACCAATTGAATTGATCTGACTCTTTAAATTTTTTTTAAATATACCTCAATTAAGAAAAGATTTCGACAAAATAAATAATAAAGTTATTATTTATTTTTACAGTGTATGATATAGCTATTAAAGTTGAAGATGATTGTACTAATGTAAGTACAGCTGAAGAATCAGATGCTATTGTCGATCGAATTATGATGGAATCAAAAAAAAGGAAAAATAAGAGGAAACGTTTAAGTAGTGAAAGTGATGCCAATGATAGTAAAGACAATTTATTTTTGATCATTTTAACATCTATATTATTTAAATCTGTAGTTGACTAAAAAATAATAAAAATTTATGTTTTTCAGTACTAAATCATACCAAGTTCAGTAGCATTAAGTGTACAGTTTATCTACAGTTCATTACTTTGAAAAATGGACATATTCATTTTAGCAAATACGTGCAATATAATAACGTGCATATATAAATAATTAAACACATTTATAGATACTTTTTTCTGAATAAACTATAATACAATTTTAATACTTATGATCATAGTACTTGCTATGGTTACAGAATATATCAATTTTTTACAGTAATGAGCAGTAGATGAACTGTATACTAGAGATTAATGGAGTATTCAGAACTTGGCATAGTTCAGTATTAAAAAAACAAAAATTTGTTTTTTTTTAATATTAAAGCTAATACTGTGCTTGAAAATATTATAATAAAAACCACATGACAATTTAAATAAGAATTGTTTAAAATTTGAGTCCTGAACAAAGTTTAAATCTAATACTTTCATAATTTTGATACCTTCCCAACAAATACCAGGTGGAAAAAGTGTTCTAAAAAATTCTTTATAAATTCTTTAACGTTTGCAGACATTAAAGAATACAGAAAGAGTTATTTAAGAATATTTTTTGTCCTTCGTGCTTACAGGGTTGATGAATTAGCCCTTGCCAAGTTTTATTTGTTAATTATTATTTAATTATTTTTAATTTTTCAATTTTTTATTCAAATTTTGCAAATTTAAAAATTGACTTATTAAATTCTATTCTTTAAAAATAAAATAATACAGAGTATCATAATGCTAATTTTAATATTCATTATCTTTTAGAACAGCTTTTTATCACTATGGAATAAGTTCTCATAAGATTTATTATAATGTATAAAAATAAAGCTATAGTTTTGAAAAAATTAATATTTATAAGTACTTATACCTTTCGCAAACAAAATCCTTCATTTTCTTATTTTAATAGTTTACATTGTGTTATAATAATGAAAATGCATTAATTTATTGAAAATTTTATTTGAAATTCATAAAAAGATTTTATAATTTACATTAATAGAATATTTAAACTAATTTTGAAATAAATTTAATTCAGGTGAAGTAGAAAAAGATGTTCCCTGCTTATCCAAAAGTCCTCTATCTGGATATGTTGCAAAGAAAATGAAAATCGAAAACATTAACAAAGAGCTTAGTCAAGGTTTGATAAAATAATTGAAATTTTATTAAGTCTGTATTTATTATAACAGTTTATTATTTAATTATAATAATAGAATTAAATTTTATTTTATTTGAGAATTGTAAAAAAAACCTTTCACTCTTTATGCTGCATATTCATATTAATTTAAAATTGAATTGTATTCAGATAAATCGAAACCTAACTCATCTAGTTTATCAAAAAACGCTCCTACTGGATACATTCCGAAGATGAAAGGACTTCCATTTATAAAAAAAGAGCCAAATCAAGGTTAACAAAGAAAATCATAAAAAATAAAATAGCAAATTTGTGTTTCTTTCAATTAATTGAATAATAATTTGTTAAATTTAATAGGAATTCCTGAATCAAAACAGGTCATTCTTCCTGACGAAAGTAATCTGGACTTAAAAGAGCCTGAAAAGTTTATAGCTGAAAACGGTAATAACTATATTACAAAACAATGTAAAAATAATGTTTTGTACACACATTAGTTATATATGTCCTTTAGCCGTATTCGGGTGAAATATGAGCGCGGTGAAATATAAAGAGCTTTGTGCGCCATCGGTAGACTTGCTCAAGCGCGAAGCAATGTACGAGACTCAGAATTCACCTAAATAAACGGCCAAACGACATAGATGATTTTATGTCTGAAGTAGGTTGTACAAGGAACTATAATTAAATAGATACTAGCAGCATTTACCTCGCTCCTAACGTAACTTGGTTGCCTTTTCATATATTATATTATTATGTACATAAATTTGCCAAGTTTATTGACAATAGTATTTCAATATAAATATGTATTTAATTTCATACATTCATATCATTATATTATATTGCATTGAAGAGAAAATATTTGATTTTTTGTATAATTATAAGCTTTGATTAAAGTAAATAATTATTGACAATCATAGTATTAGATTCGAATACAAATTTTAATTATATTCAGAACGTATGTATTATAAGATATTTCATCAAAGAGATAATCTAAATTAAGGATATTAGATTTTCTATATGATTATTATACTGAAAAAAAGATTTATTTCATGAAATTATCATTCAGATCATGAAAAAAGAGAGTAATATTGTTTATTTATTACAATTACGTAATAGAGTAATAAGTAATGATAATACAAAATTTGTTCTTACGAAGAAATATAAACCCATAGACCCATTAACAATAAAACCATAAACCATATACCCATAAACCATGAACCCATAAACCATGAACCCATAAACCATAAACCTACAATCGATGAACCTATATACCATAAACCCATAAACCATGAATCCATAACTAATAAGCCATAAACCCATGAACCATGAACCCATAAACCATAAACCCATGAACCATGAACCCATAAACCATGAACCCATAAACCATAAACCCATAAACAATGAACCCATATACCATAAACCCATAAACCGAAAAACCGTGAACCCATAAATCATGAACCCATGAACTATAAACCCATGAACCATAAACCCATAAACCATAAAGCCATAAACCATAAAGCTATAAACCATAGATCTATTGATCATAAACCAAAAACCATAAAAGATCAACCCATAAACCCTCTCAACCCATGTACCCATAAGCCCATGAACCCATAAATCCATAAACCATGAAGTCATGAGCCATAAACCCATAAACTATAAACCATAAACCCATATACCCATTAACCATAAACCCATAAACCTATAAACTCTAAACCCATTAACCATAAACTCATAAACTATAAACCGATAAATTCATGGACCATAAACCATAAACCCATATACCCATATACTCACGGGCCCATAGCCCTATAAATCCATAAACCATGAATCCATGGGCCATAAACCATGAACCCATGAACGATAAACCCATGAACCCATGAACGATAAACCCATGAACCATAAACGTATTCACCATAAATCCATTAACCATAAACCATAGACCTATATACCCATAAACGATGAACCATAAACCTATAAACCATGAACCCGTAAACCCTAAACTCATAAACTATAAACCCATAAACCCATAAATCATAAACCCAATACCCATAACCCAATAACCATAAACCAATAAATCCGTCCACTCATATACCCATAGACCTATAAACCACTAAATCCATAAACCATAACTCATAAGCAATAAACTATAAACTCATGAACCATGAACCTATAAATCCTAAGCCCATGAACAATAAACTAATAAACTATAAACCAATAAACCATAAACACATAAACCATAAACCCATAACCAATAAACCATAAACCATTAATCCACGAACCATAAACCTATAAACTATAAATCCATAAACCATAAATCCATAAAGCAATAAACCATAAACACAAACCATAAATCCATGAAACAGTAACCTATTTACCATAAATGATGGAACTATAAACCATGAAATCATAAACCATAAGCCCATGAATCATAAACGCATAAACTATAAACTTATGAATTAAAAACCTATTAAGGATGATATCTAAAACTTGTAAACCATGAAATTATAGACAATGAACCCATAAAACCATGAAGTAATGAGCCATAATATTTTAAATCAGAAACCTATTAACCACAAACCCATAAACAATAAGCTATAAACCCACTAACCATAAACCCATGAACAATGAACCCATAAACTATAAGAATACAAACCCATAAACCATAAATCCATTAACTATAAAACATAAACCCATGAACCATAAACCATAAATGCAATAATCATATATCCATTAACCATGAAACATAAATCCACAAATCATATATCCATAAACCTATAAACTATAAACCTATAAACCATAAACCTATAGACCACAAACGCATGAACCATGATCCTATGAACCATAAATTAATAATCCACAAATTATGAAGCCATAAACCATAAACCCATGAACAATACCCCATGAACCTATGAACCAATAAACCATAAACACAAATCATTAGCCCATGCACTCATAAACCATAAACCCATAAACGATAAACTCATAAGCCATAAACTCATAAACCATAAACCCAAAAACCATAAACTCCTAAACCATAAACCTATGAACCATAAACCCATAAACCATAAACCCATATACTGTAAACCCATGAACCATAAACCTATAAATCCATAAACCATAAACCCAAGAACCATAAACCTTTAAATCCATACACCATAAACCCATAAATTATAAACCCAGAAACCATAAACCCATAAACCATAACCCATTAACCATAAACCCTTAAACCATTAACCCAAAAATCATAAACCATAAACCCATAAACTCATAAACCATAAATCTATAAACCATAAACTATGAACGCCTAAACCATTAACACATAAACCATAGACCCTTTAACCATAAACATATAAACCATAAACCCGTAAAATGTTAACCGATAAACCATAAACCATAAACCATGAACCCATAAACCATGAACCCATAAACCCTAAACTTATAAACTATAAACTTATAAACCTATAAGTCCATTAACCATAAACCATAGACTATAAGCCAATAAACCCGTCCACCTATATACCCATAGACCCATGAACCCCTAAATCCATAAACCATAAACTTATAAGCCATAAACTGTGAACCAATGAACCATAAACCCATGAAGTATAAACCTATAAACAATAGACCAATAAACTATAAACCAATAAATCATAAACACATAAACCATAAACCCATAAACTATAAACCCACAAATCATAAACCATTAATCCTCGAACCGTAAATCCATAAACTATAAACCATAAACTCATGAACCATAAACCATAAACTCATGAACCATAAACCATAAATCCACAAATCATATATCCATAAACCATAAACATATAAACTATAAACTCATAAACCATCAGCTAAAAGATATTTGCGTAAGAAAAAAAAAATTCTCAATTCTTCTCCTTAATATAATAGTAGTAATTACACAGAAAAAATTTTCATCGTAAAAATTAATATTTCACATAATCACCGTGGGACATACTTTTTTTGAATGAAATTTGCTATTTACGTAGTAGAAATTGCTACATAGATAGTGAACATTCTATATACATCAACAAGGAGAGTGTATTGCATTTAGGTCTCGTATTTATTTGAAACTTTGGAGTATTTTTTTACATAAAATCATGAAAAAAGCCGCATCCATTCGGTTTAAGGCTCGATTTTTTTCAAAATTATGAGCAGTTTTTTTTTTTTTTTTTGTTTAAAAATTTGCATCCGCTATATTGCTGTACATTTTTACAACTACTTATTCTAGAAGGTTTTTACTGATTGCATATTAAAGTTGAGATTAAAAGCTTCCAATGAAAAAAAAAACGTATTTGAACAGCTCAACACTGAAAGACTTGGAGAGTTGCATTCACTCCCTATCGGCGTAAATCCAACTCTCAGTAGGGGAGTAGAGGGGTAGGAGTCAGAGTAACGCTGCCTTGGAGAGTAGGAGATACTCCCCAACTTTTAAAGTATGATTTACTTGAAATTAACGATGTGAGCTCAATTATTTTAGCTTAGAAAAGTTTACATGACGTAACAGTACAAGTAGAATCTTTATTTAAGACTATTAATTAAAGTATACCACACAAAATTTTGCGTGATTAAAAAATCCTAACCTTAAATTTCAGGAGCTTATATTAAGAATAACAACTTATAAACAATCAATATATTGCTTGTTTGTAGGTTACTTTTTACAATTATTTCTCAATATAGTTTTGTAAATACATTAGATACAAATTTCGCTCGCAAACTTACATTTTGCATAATTTTCTAACCTAAAATACTTGTGTTTACATCGTGAATCGCAAGTGAATCAGACTTTAAAAGTTGGGGAGTATCTTCTACTCTCCAAGGCAGCGTTAATGTAACTCCTACCCCTCTACTCCCCTACTGAGAGTTGGATTTACGCCGATAGGGAGTGAATGCAACTCTCTAAGTTTTTCAGTGAAGTTATTCATAAGTTATGGAGAAATGATAATTAAGATGAAATTTAGACTAAAATTCAGCATTCATTTTCTCATGCATATTTTCAGCCAAATATTTGCGCTATTTTTATTCCCTTATATCTTTTAAACAGCTTGAGTATTTGAACGCGTTTTTTTTTAATCGAAAGTTTTTAATCTCAACTTTAATGTGCAATGCGTAAAAACCTTATAGAATAAGTAGTTTCAAAACTGTACAACTATAAAGCAGATGCAAATTCTCTAACAAAATAGACAAAACTGCTAATGACTTGGAAAAAATTGAGCGTTAGACCGAATGGACGCGGCTTTTTTCATGATTTTCCGAGACACAAATGCAATGCACTCTCCTTGTAAGTAAATTTTTCTATATATATTTATATTAATTTATACTTCATAAATAGTTATTTTTTTACAAAATAAAATATGTCCCGTGGTAACTATGTGAAATAGTTTTTTTTTTATAAAATTATTTTCATAATTTATTGATAATTATTAATTATAATAATAACAATAATAATAATAAAAATTGGTTTTTTAATTATTAATTTAAATATAGAAAATATCAATGAAAACACTGGTGATGATACTGCCCACACAGCATGTAAGCTTCCTGGGAGCTTCCTGGTGAGCTCAGTGGAAGCCTCCGTAAGTTTCATGGAATATTTCAGTGGAAGCTTACTGGAAGCTTCCGTAAATTATTCATGGAATATTTCAATAGAAGCTTACCGACAGCTTCCGTAAATTATTCATGAAACATTTCAGTGAAAACTTACTGGAAGCCTCCGTAAATCTTTCATGGAATATTTCAGTGGAAGCTTACTCGAAGCTTCCGTATATCATTCCTGAAATATTTCAGTGGAAGCTTCCAGGAAACTTCGGTAAGTTTTTCGTTGAAAATTTCAGTGGAATATTACCGGAAGCTTCCTAGAAGAAAACGTGGAAGATTTAATTCACTGCAGAAAAAACATTGGAAGCTTCCAGAAAGTTTACCGGAAGCTCCCGTAAACTTTTCATGGTATATTTCAGTAAAGGTTACTGGAAGCCTCCGTAAATTATCAATGAAATATTTCAGTTAAATATTAAATAAGTGATGAACTAATATTTCTTTGAAATATTTCAGTTTATGAATATTAAATAATTCATTGAAATATTTCTGTAATATTGTTGGAACATTTTATGTTTTATATCAAAAAAAATTTTTGAATCCGACATTGAAATATTCAAGTAAGTTGTTACATTATTTCTTGGAATGTTTCAAATTAATATTTCTCAAATCTTTCATGAAACATGTCATGAAATATTCCTGTTATATTTGAAAAATATTTCATGAAGTGTTTGAAAAAATGTTTGAACATAACACTGAAATATTGAAGAAATATTACTGCACCATTTCTTAAAATATTTTAAATCAATGCTGCGCAAATTTTTCAAGAAATATTTCGTGAAATATTTCTTGAATAGAGTCTCCCATTCAAGCTTCCATGAAATCTTTCAGTGCAATGATTCATCAATCTTCCAACGGAATCTTCCTTGGAAGGTTTACGGAAGCTTTCAGGAGCCTTCCACTGGAGTGTTTCAATGACAATTTCCAATATTTCGCTGAAAGGTGAACGGAGTCTTCCATTCAAGCTTCCATAAAAACTTTCGGTGCAATGATTTATCAATCTTCCACCGAAATCTTCCTTGGAAGGTTTACGGAAGCTTTCAGGAGCCTTCCACTGGAATATTTCAATGACAATTTCCAATATTTCACTGAAAGGTAAACGGAGTCTTCCTTTCAAGCTTCCATGAAATCTTTCGGTGCAATGATTAATCAATCTTCCAACGGAATCTTCCTTGTAAGGTTTACGGAAGCTTTCAGGAGCCTTCCACTGGAATATTTCAATGACAATTTCCAATATTTCGCTGAAAGGTAAACAGAGTCTTCCATTCAAGCTTCAATCAAATCTTTCGGTGCAATGATTAATCAATCTTCCAACGGAATCTTCCTTGGAAGGTTTACGGAAGCTTTCAGGAGCCTTCCACTGGAATATTTCACTGACAATTTCCAATATTTCGCTGAAAGGTAAACGGAGTCTTCCATTCAAGCTTCCATGAAATCTTTCGGTGCAATGATTCATTAATCTTCCAACGGAATCTTCCTTGGAAGGTTTACGAAATCTTTCAGGAGCCTCCCACTGGAATATTTCAATGATAATTTCCAATATTTCGCTGAAAGGTAAACGGTGTCTTCCATTCAAGCTTCCATGAAATCTTTCGGTGCAATGATTCATTAATCTTCCAACGGAATGTTCCTTGGGAGGTTTACGGAATCTTCCAGGAGCCTTCCACTAAAAGGTTTCAATGATAATTTTCAATATTTCGCTGAAAGGTAAACGGAGTCTTCCATTCAAGTTTCCATGAAATCTTTCAGTACAATGATTCATCAATCTTCCAACGGAATCTTCCTTGGAAGGTTTACGAAATCTTCCAGGAGACTTAAGTCGGAATATTCCAGTGAAAATTCCCATATTTCCCTAAAAGGAAAACGGAGTCTTCTATAAAGCTTCCATGAAATCTTTCGGTGCAATGATTCGTCAATCTTCCAACGGAATCTTCCTTGGAAGGTTTACGGAGGCTTCCAGGGGTTCTTCGTAAAAAGTTTCCTTTGCAATATTCCAGGAATATTTCTGTTTTCTTCCATAAAGCTTCCATACATATTTCAATGAAATATTCCATTGGAATATTTCGGAATGTTCCAATGATATCTTTCATGCTGTGTGGGTGTTGCTTCAACTTTTAAAGAGGGCTACCAGGAGCAAGTCAAAACAATGCCTAAAATTAAACGTATTGAAAAGGTTCAAATGCTGAATTTCAGAAAAGGTTATTAAACAATTATTTTAATTACTATTATTTTAATTTTAAGTCACATTTTCTAAGATATTGAATTATGTATTTTTCTAATTACAAAATTATATATTTTAGACTTGGTACCCAACACTTCACAAAGGCAAAATGATGAATCTGGTAAATACAATACATTATATCGTCAGGTGGGAGGAAGAAGGTTACGATTCGAAATTGGCCACAAAAAAGTAACGATTCGGATAAAGCCACAAAAAGGTTCAGATTCGAAATTGGCCACAAAAAAGTTACGATTCGGATAAAGTCACAAAAAGGTTCAGATTCGGGTTTAGCCACAAAAAGGTCACGATTCGGCTGCTTATATTTTCCTCCGATGTTTTGGATGAGAACCGCTGTTGAAAACATAAGAATTTATCTCCGATATCTAAGCACTCATAAATATTAGAATTATTTTTTCATATTTTCCATAAAAAAGCAATCAATTGTAAAATTCCTTCTATAATAATGTTATCTTCGCTTTTTTGATGAATTTAAAAGAATACTGTAATAATTGTTTTAAATTATTTACTGAATTAATTTAAAAATAATTGTTAAAGAAAACAAAAATTACTTTAAAATATTTCATGAAAATATTATAAAAATGATTTAAACATACTTATTAAAAAGTGACATGAAATTATTAAAAATTAATTTAAAATTGATTGACACTGTGAGGCAATGCCAACAAAATGAACGATTCTTAACAGTATTTTTTATATAAATATAAATATATTTATTAAATTAATAATCATATATATATTTCAACGTAATAAATTTTTATAGAATTTATGGTATTTGGCAGGAATTAAATCTTTTTCCATGAGGATACGTGAATCTTTCGCTTTATCAGCATCGATAGCTAATAATCAATCGTAAAATCTAGTTAATGTTTTTATTGTCAAATTTAATGATTGATTTTTTACTTAGAGACTCATAATTTAAATTGTATTTGTTGATGAATATTTTCACTATATAAAGCCTTCCAATACACACACACACACACACACACACACACACACACATATATATATATATATATATATATATATATATATATAAACAATTTCACGTCAATTTAACTAATGTTTGCGAATTTTTATTAAATTATAAAATTTGTGAATTTTTTATTCTTACATTGATAACGTTAAAGTAAAGAGATTTTTAATTTATGAAATAAATCAATTAATTTTTATTTAATAAGATTATAAAAAGTAATAATATATTTCAATATATGATTTATACTCACTAAATTGAAAACTATAGGTTTATAAAATTGCCTCTTCATGAAAAAAATGAAAACATAATTATAATATTTATGAGTACTTAAGATATAGGAGACAAACTCTTGTTTTCAACAGCGGGTCTCATCCAAAACATCGAAGGAAAAAATAAGCAGCCGAATCATAACCTTTTTGTGGCTAAACCCGAATCTGAACCTTTTTGTGGCTTTATCCGAATCGTAACTTTTTTGTGGCCAATTTCGAATCTGAACCTTTTTGTGGCTTTATCCGAATCGTTACTTTTTTGTGGCTAATTTCGAATCGTAACCTTCTTCCTCCCACCTGACGATATTTTATATGATTGTAATTAAATGCCATTTTTATTTTAAAAATTTTATGATTACTTGTAGATTTTCTAACTAAGCAGAAATATAAAATTTATCATGCTCAAATAATGCGTAAATTAATTTACGTTGAAAATTTGATAAATAGCCAAGGAAGATCTGCAAAAAAATCAGAAGAAAGTCCAGATGACCCAGATATTTTACCAGAGTTTCCTCTTGATGATTCCGAAAGTTTGGATAACTTTAAAGAATTACTCAAATCCAACATGGCAAAACATCAATACGTGAGTATGGCAAAAAATTAATTCTATTACTCTAGCCATTTGAAAGAAATAATCGCTGCAGTAAATATCCAGTATGCATACTTTTTTGCATAGGTAAGATATTGAAATTTCAAGACATGTTACTACTAAAACAGTTAGCTTAGCTGTAAGGTGAATTCTCTTTTGCTATAAAAAATTAGTGCTTCAATATTTTTTATTAGATAGGTTAAAAGCGAAAAATAAGCAACAAAATATCCTATTTACGTCAGCTTAATATGTATGCAAATTGAATATTGTAACCTATTAAACTTTGGAACATTAATTTCATTTAATATCTAATTTTAGGATACAAACTAATTCTTAAAAGTCTCATTTACAAATCTATAAAGATATTTTCGATATAAATTTATCATAATAATTTTTGAAAAACAAGTTTATAAAAAAAATTATTTTTAATTTTAAGTAAAAACATTTTTTAGTATTTATGATCATGAATTCAATTACAGATAAGAAAAATTAAAGAAACTGGAGGAAAAAACGAGGGAGATTTCATTAGAAATGTTTTACGGGAAATAATGTCATACAAATTGGCAACAATATATTCCTGGTCCGGTCAACGAGGTACTTTGTAGTTCCAGGACAAAAGAATATGCAAAATTCTTATAAGTAAGCTAAACTGATGTAAATCACAATTACAAATCTGAAATTAATGGGCGAAACATTGATAAAATCTGTAAAAAAGAGTTTAATTGCTATAAGCATTATAGCAAAATCATAATTTTATATTTTATTAACTTAAAAAGATTTTTATTCTGTTATTTTAAAATGTACAGTATAAGAATTTATTAAAATATTAATAGTATATTATGCAACGAGGGAGTAAAGTCGCATATTTATCCTCAGGGAAAGTTTGCGACCTGAGCGAGCTTAGCGATAGGAGAAAATTACCGAGAAACAAATAGACTTTGCTCTCGGATTGCATAATGGGCTTTATTCCTACCTCAACAGTTGCAACTTTATTAACTTAGAAGACCTGCTTGAAAAAAAATTGATATTGTTGTATATTTTTCATCTAGAGAGGAAAGACAAAGAATTTCTTAAATCGCATGTAAATTGTTACCCGAGCCGAAGGCGAGGTTTTCTTTATTTCTTTCCGTGGATATAAACTATTTTTTTACCTAGTGGGCCAACCTTTGCAATTGAGCACAATGAGCAAAAGTTGCCCTTTCGGCCCGCTAAGCAAAAAAAATTTCAACTTCTGATTTTATAATATATTAGTTTTTAACAAAATTTGATACTTTTCTAATCATTTTGATTAATTTTTAAATAAAAAGTTCAATATAATATTTTATTAATAAAAAAATCAATATTTTATGAATAAAATACTAATATTTTATAAATATTTAAACAATTCATCCAAGTTTTTAATTTTGCAGAAATAAAGCACTTTATTTCCTCTAAATTTTAGAAGTTACATTTTACTTTTGGCCCGCTTTCCGAGTTAATAAAGTGACCATTATCATTGAGGTAGTAACAAACTTTAATTTTTAGTTTGTCTGAAATAGTTATTTTTAACCCTCTGGACGCAAAATACGTATTTTCGGCTCACTTTTGCAAGCGTAAAATAGTACATTATCACTCGTTCGCGGGTGAGAATGTATTTCTTCGCGCTCACAAAAGTGAGCCAAACATACGTACTTTTCGTCCCTCAGGTTAAAAAATAGTATATGCACCACGGGTGGGACGGGGATTCGTGTCTCTCGTGTGAATCTTTCCTCGCCTCGCTCAGGTGACAAGCTCACACTCAGAACAAAATCTCGAGCCCTTAGTACATAATGTACTAATTCAATACTGGGGCGAGAAAGTGATTTTAACCTCGTGGGGTGTTCGTACCCGAGCGAAGTCAGGGTGAAAAAAATCATACGACGTTGAAATCACTTTCTCTCTCGAGTATTGATCATAATTTTTTCATTCGAAGTGTGAAAAACTTGATTTTGCATACGTATTTTTATTCAAGCGTGTTTGAAAATTTCTTTGATCACAGAGAACGAAATAGTCATTTTTTGCAAACCGAGCGCAAAGCTTGTTTTCGTGCTTGCATGTATAAAAATGCATGTCTAAAATAAGCTTTTTTTGCACGTCGTTCGAATATATTTCATTCGATACTCGAGAAAAAAAGTGATTTTAACCTTGTGTAAACTTTTTTCTTTCGCTTCACACGAGGTTAAAATAACTTAAATTTTTTCATACGACGCGCTTAATACTTGCTTTTTGACACGCTTTTATAGACATTAGGAGTGTGCAAGTACTCAAATAATCAAGTCCAAGTCGAGTTTTTTCTTCGAGTTCGAGTCAAGTACCTGAGTTCTTTGAGTACTCAAAAAAGATACTAACTATTCAAAAAAATATGAATTACTCGAATAACTGGAGCTATTCAAATGACTCGAGTTACTCGGTAGGTTCGAGTAACTCGAGAAGTTCAAGTTTAATACTTGATTCGACTCGAAGTTAGTTCGAAATTTGATTCCTAAATTCCACGTGAACAGGCAGATAACCAGAACTTAAAGTAAATTAATGAAAAAAGGTAAAGAAATAATTTTTCTCGAGTAAACGGGAACTAATTACCACAAGATAATATAATTTAGCTATACGAGTTATTCGAGTAGTTCATATTTTTTCAAATAACTCGGAAAGTTCGAGTTAATACTCGACTCGACTCGAACTCGTCGAGTCGAGTAATTTGTTCGAGTTACTCGTAGGATCGAGTACTCGCACACCCCTAATATGCATGCGTGTGCAAGAACAAGCTTTACACACGGAGGTTTAAAAATAAAAATTTTGTTCTCTGTCCACATATTTTTATGCACGTTTGAATAAAAATGCGTGTGCAAAAACAAGCATTACACACGTTGTTCGAATACATTTTTTTCGATATTTGAGAGAGAAAGTGATTTAAACTTCGTGTAATCTTTCCTCTCTCGCTTCGCTAGACTGCAAACGTTCACATGAGGTTAAAATCATTTTTTCTCTCGAGTATCAAACAAAATTTTTTCATATGACGTGCAAAAAGCTTGCTTTTAGTCACGCGTTTATATACATGCGTGCGCAAAAATAAACTTTACACACGGAGATCGAAAAATAACTATTTCGTTCTCCGTCAGTAAAGACATTATCGCGCACGTTTGAATAAAAATACGTGTGCAAAAACAAGCATTCCGCACGTCAAACGAAAAAATTTTGTTCGATACTCGAGAGGAAAAGTGATTTTAACCTCGTGTAAACTTTTCACTTTTACTTTGTTTGGGCCCAAACGTCTCCACGAGGTTAAAATCACTCTCTCGCTCTAGTATTGAAATAATACATTTTGTAACGGGTATGAAAATACTGTATTTACGAAACGAGAATTTTACGGCCCAAGCCAAAGGCAAGGGTCGTAACGAGTTTTGTAAAAAAGTCTCTGTTTACCGGTTGCGAACCGTATTTTTGCCATGAGAGCCAAGAAAGAGCAACGAAGTTGCGATTTAGGGGTTAGAAAGGCAAAAATAACTATTTTATGGAAAATTTGTCTTTACAAAAACGTTTCAATTCTATCACAATAACCCTTTTTTGTTCTATCGAAGTTTTAATACATCATAAATAAAAGTATAAACTAAAAAATAATTTTTATTTCACTATTTTAGATACTGTAGTCAAATCTGCGGTGGAATTTACAAATTCTGCCTGTGAACGGTATGTTCGGAGCTGGCTGCAACATGCTGGAGAAAAATTGAAGAAAGATACAAAAAAAAAGAAAATAATGAATAATAATAATAATGTTTAAATGTTTAATGTTTAATAATTGTTAAATATTTAATGTTTAATAATTGTTAAATGTTTAATGTTTATTGCGTCAAATGAAAAAATGTTTCAAATATTTGTAATTTATTCTAAAATTTATCACTTTATTTATAATTTAGAGCAGGTTATAAAAATCATTATTTATTTATTAATATACTTTTTTTTATTTAAAATTAGTAATTTGCTATAATTTATTTTTTACATACTTATGCTAAAAGCCCTCTAAAATTGGCATCTTTAGCGTAAGTAAATAATAGTATATGCATTACTGGAAATAAAAAAGAATGCTCCAAATCACATGTTTGTCACTTTTGCCTTGGGGTCAAATGACGATTTACATGAGATTTGGAACCATTCTTTTATTATCTCCCTAGGTGCATATTTATTCATTATTAAGAAACAAAGTTATAAAAATTTATATTGATTTATTAATATATTTGTTTCCAAAGTAATTTTTTTTTTAAATTATAAATAAAAAAACAATATTTTACATGATTATTTGAAGAATTTTTCACAAATTATCTAAAAATAAAAAAATTCAGAAAGAAACTAAATACGAACTAAAAAAGAGCTCTTATAAAATACTTAACATTGTTTTTCAAAATACAAATTATTACTAAAAGAACTATTTACGAATTCTTTAAGAACTTCCTTAATTTTATGAGTTAAAAAAGGATTGATTAAGAATTTTCAGTTCGTTGAAACGAAAATTTAAATATGATTTTCATTATCATTTTAATAAGAAATGACTTCATTTATTATTTGATAAAAGTTCTTACTTTATTCTAAATGAATTCTTCAGAAGAAAATATGAACTTTATACGAGTTCTATACGAGCTGAAATTCGCGGACACAGTGTGAAGACTTAAAGAACTGTTTAAGAATTATTTAGAGATGGATTAAGAACGAAACAGAGAATTCTTTACGATTTTACGAACTATAAAAGAAGACGTCTTTTTAAGACGTCATTTTCTCCAAATTTAGGAAAAATAACGTCATTTTTCATGAATTATGACATTGAAAAATGACTACATGATAATCATTTCTCATTTAAAGGAAAAAACAAAAACATGGTAAATCTCGTAGTTCCAACTTTTCAAAAAACGAAGAGCATTTGCGATTGAATTGAAAACGTTCTGGCCTTATATATCTGCGTCTTTGAAATTCGTATAAGAGATCGCAAAACTTCAAAATCGCCACCTGGTGATTTAAAATTAAATTGACGCAATCGACTATCAATTCGACTGTAAGTCACTAAGTGGCGTTTTTTTAAATTTTCTGATCCTTGATGCAAATTTAGAAGATGCAGATATATAAGACCAGAATGATCTCAGCTTAATCGCAAATGCTCTTCGTTTTTCGAAGAGTTGAAACTACGAGGTTTACCTCGTTTTTGTTTTTTCCTTTAAATGGGAAATAATTATCATGTAAAGTCATTTTTCAATAAAATAATTTATGAAAAATGACGTTATTTCATAAAATCATGTCATTTGAAAAAGTTACGTCATTTCCCACTATAAATCACATTGTTTTGATTACGAATAACGTAATTTCTGAGAATCATGTCATTAAAAAAAATGATATTCATTTCTGAAAATCATGTCATTAAAAAAAATAACGTCATTTTCCCACTATAAATATCACGTCTTTTTGATAACAAATAACGTCATCTCTAAAAATCATATCATAAAAATAAATGACGTTGTTTGAAAACGACGACGTCATTTTGAAATAACGTCTGTTTCTTAATTTAATAAAAGCTCACTTGAACAATGACGTTATTTGCATAAATGACGTCGTGAAATGTCTCAATTTGCACATCATTTGATGAAATGACGTCATTAAATGACGTTATTAAATGACGTCATTAAATAACGTTATCATTTTCAACAGTGGGTACACAGCAAAAACAGGGGATGGAGGAGAAACTGTAAAATATCTTTAGATTTCATTATTCGTGAAATCTGAATAGGAAATCAGATTCGTCGGTTAAAAATACCCTCATAAAAAAAACACTTTAATATAAGTGCATTAATCGCCAAAAACAAGCCAGTTCAAAAATTAAACGTTTCACGCCACGCGCCGGTATATCTGTATATATCGTTTCTCCTCCATCCCCACTTTTTGCTGTGTATCGCTCAACCGTTTACGTGGATGTTCGAGTGCATATTTCACCCTTTTTACACAATTTTAATGAAAAATTAGAATATATGTTTAATAGTATATTGTTTTTAGTTTTCAAAACCCTTTTAAAAATGTATGTACGACGTTCTCAATCGGTAATATAAAGAAGGGAGGAATACTGAAAAAAAAATTAGAATTGCAATTGCACAAAAACTAATTATCCGATAGTATCTGCCTTTGGCATGTTAAAAGTAGGTATAATTTTCTACTTCTTTGCCAAATTTCAGATCTTAATATTAATAAACAACAGAATTATAAATTAAAAAAAAAAATGAAAAATTTTCCGGTTTTTCCAAATTTTCTTCGGTTTCTTTCGATTATTAAATAGTTATAGCATTTTGAATTTTATGACTTTTACGCAAATCCAATGCAATCCAATGTAATTATAAAAAACGGTGCCAAAGTTTAAAAAATGATTTTATTTAATAGCAACAAAGTTTATTTTGTTCAGTTTAAAATTAAGAATATATTGACTAGAATAGAATTTTGATTGTTATTTTTTATTCAAATTTATTGTTAATTTTATGTGAAAAAAATGTATATCTCTCATACAGTACTCATTATTTTATCGTCGAAAATTGGTAATGAATTTGAATAGAAAATAAAAATCAAAATTCTATTCTAGTCAACAGATTCTAAATTTTAAACTAAACAAAATTGCTAAACTAAACAAAGTTGCTAAGCTAAAAAATGAATAAATGAGGGCGTGGAAACGAAAAGGGCTTATAGCCCATTTAAATAACATCGGCTATAAGCCCTTTTCGTTTCCAGGCCCTCATAATCTTCTCTACCAAAAAATATAAACGATTACAGAAAAAATTATCTTTTGACACAGACTGTATAGCCAATACACCCTTAAAATATCAAATAAATAAATATTTATGTATCTCATACTATCGTAAAATTAACTAATATGTTAATTTTTTCTCTCTCTCTTATTATCTTTATTAGAATCTATATTAATTTATTAAAAAATTCGTTGCTTAAATGGCTATTGTTTCCGCATTTCTTATAAATGAAACTAATGTATGAACTCATGTTATTCAATATTGTTGCTCCGATCGCTTCATTTCGTAAATAATATCGTGTAGAATCTTATCGACTTTGTGTCTTTCGAGTCCAAAACAGAGCACGTTTGTGGATTTTAATGAATCGTATTACACTTAACCCTGTTAGCTGTAGTCCAACGGTAGAGTTTTGCACTGTATATATTATGAACTACTATGTTTGCTTGTCCTGAAATCTATTGGGCTATGCCCTTACTTTTGTATAACAATATTTAATTTATTAATAATAATGAAAATTTAGATTAGACAAGGACAGAGTTAGACGGTCACGGCCGGAGCAGATTCGATACCGACCGAGGATCGAAAATCCGTTGTTTAATTTTCTCCTACTATACGTAATGAAATGCATTGAAATTTTAAATACATTTACGAAATTTATTTCTCTATTGCGCTCGCCAAAAATAATTGGAGAAAATTTTTAAAAATTAAAAATTTTATACTACAGCTGTTTATTAAACATTAAGTATTCTAATAATAGTTATTCAAGGACTTATGGAACCGCTAGAGTTCTGGATTTTTTCCGGTGTGATAACTCTTTTAAACAGGGTATACTTGATTTAAAATATGTATTTGAAATAATTTGGCCGAGAATATGTATTTGAAATGTTAATGCTTATTGCTTTAATGACTTCAGTGTATAGACAGGTCAATAGTTGCGCGGCCCATAGTTCTAGGCTGGGTATGGAACGTGTTTTTAATGGTGCTGCTCTTGATTTTGAGCATAGTAAAGCGATATGATAAGTATTGTTTTGTCTTTTCGATCTTAGTTAAACACAATCATCATAACCTATTTCGCTTGCATCGCAAAATCCTTATGATTCAATATTTTGATGGTTGTGACAAATAATTTATCTTTTAAAGTTAACATCGCATATTGAATTCAATTGTGTACAAAATTTGTGCCATTTATTGGTGTATAATTATAATCTTGCCATAACCCTAGTGAAAATAATTGGTAAGATCTTACGTTAGTTCTTACGTTGCATCTTATGTAAGTTCTAACATAAGTTCTTATGTAGTTTCTGATGTGCGAAATTCAACGAAGATCTTACGCAAGATCTTATGCAAGATCTTACGTAAGATCTGACTCATAAAGTTTTATATATAATTATTATGATCAATAATTCATGTTGGATCCAATGATGGATCTTATGTAAGTTCGTACATGAGATCTTACGTAAGATCTTACGTAAGATCTTATGTTAGATCTGACATATCTGAATTTTTAATATTATTATATTATAATATATTATAAGGGATGGCAAGAGTAGAATAATACGTTTTATAGCGATACTGTTAATAAAAGTTGAAGGTATCACGTGTGTATTTAAAAAATTAAGTTACAAAAAGATTGAGGAAAAAATCACGACATGAAAGAGATAAGATTTGTTTGCTACTAGAATAGAGAAGGGAATAATCAAAAAGAGAAAAAGTGGAAGTAAAAGAGGTTAGAAAAAAGAGCAGTAAATGATAGATGAGAAGGAGAGAAGAATATGTAGGTGGAAGAGAAGAAAGGATATGGAGAAAACTCATAAGAGAGTAACAAGATTTGTACAAACACCAAAAGAAAATAAAGAAATAAAATTAGAAAAAAGAATAAAGGTAAATGGAGACAATACAATAAGAAAAGAAATAAGTGACTCTAAAATAAATCTGAACAAGACTAGCCTGAGCGAAGAAGAAACTGCTAGGAAAAATTATGAAAGAAGAATAAGAAATATAAATAGTCCAGAAGATGACAAAAAATCGATAAAAAAAATTAAATGAAGCAGGCGAGAAAATGGAGGAAGTGGAGAAAGATGAAAGATTAAATAGGATTGAAAAAAATTTTGAGAAAATAAGAGATATGATGAAAGAGGCAGAAAAAAAGAAAAATGTTGAATTAAAGGAATAACAAGATGTATTGAAGGATGTAATAAAATGTGGAAAGCTTCTCTGGATCAACAATAAGAAGAAAGATTATTACAGAAAGAGAAGTGAAAAATAAATGAAGAAAAACCAATAGATAGAGAAAGAGCAAAAAATAATAGAAAAAGAATTGAAAAATGAAGCAAAAGAACTTAGAGAAAAAACAGAATGACTTCTAGAAAAAAGGAAGAAAGTGGAGATAAAACAGACAAAGGAAAAAAATATGAAAAGGAAAGTATATAGCATTTCGTATGCAGATGACGTTGCATTAGTTGCAGAAAGGGCGAAAGATATGAAAAGTATGCTTAGAAGATTAGAATCAAATGTAGAAAAATCAAAGATTATGGAATTTGGAAAAGCAGGAGGAAGAAGGAAGATGGAATTATATACATGGAAAGGAAAAGAGATAGAAGTGGTTAAACCATAAACTACTTAGGATACAAACTGCAAGGAAATGAAGAAGAAAAACATGTAAAGGATCTAAAAGCTAATATAATATTAGGGAAAGTGTGGAGCTTAGCAGAAAAATGTTTCAAAATAATCGGAAAAAGAGAATAATAACTATTTCATACACTAATATTCAGTGTGATATGAATGGAGTTGAAATATGAGGATGGGAAATAAGAAAGGATTTAGAAATGAATTGAGAGTACACCCCTAATTACGTTCAACTAATAGAAACTAAAAGAAATTATTTAGAAAATATAATAAGAGCAGTTAAATAAAAAATATGATAATTTAAGTACGAAGAATTAATAAAAACATGTTGGGAAGAAAATAAAATAAAGATTAGAGGAAAAAGGAAAAAAACAAAGAAAGAAGGAAAAAGATAAAACAAAAAGAATAAAGAAAAAATATTGAAAGTGAAAAAGTGAGAATAGAACTAGAAAAAGAGGATACTTAATTTATAAGTATTTTGAAAAAATAGAAAAGAAAAATTTTATAAGGAAATAGAAGAAAAAAGTAAAGAAATCGAATGGAGTAACCTTTGGTCAAAAATAGAAAAATCAAAATACTATAGAAAAATTAATATAATATATGGTCAGTAGTTGGATATCTTTACCGAGCTATTTATTAAATCATGACATAGATAAAAGCATAAATATAAAGAGAATAGCCATATTTAAAATAGGAAATGAAAATGAAGAAAACAAACATTGGCTGAAGGAGGATGAAAGAAAATGTAGACTATGTAAAGAGGAGGGAGAAACATAAAAATATATAGTTCAAAAATTTATACAGAAATAGAAGGATTAAAATTGATCGAACTGCTAAAATATAAAAAGCTTTAAGCAGCGAGAATGGCAAAAATAGAGTGGATTAGAAGCAAGATAGGAAGAGAGACAGAAACGAAGAAGTAACACAATACAAAGAACGGAGAGCCAAAGATAGCTCCACAAGTGGGAGCTAAGGGAAATAGATAGAAGAGTGACAAGTGAAAATAAGATAAGAAAATCTCAAGGTGAAACCACGTGGAGTTTAAAATAAGAATATTTAGAAGAATATAAGGAGAAACTAAAGCTAAAATAAATAAAGATAAAGGGAAAAAATTGAAAGCAAAATAAATATACGAAGATTAAATGAAAGAATAATCTTTTTAAAAAAGTGATAAAAGAAAAAAGAAATAAGAAAGAGGTTAAATGTGATTCTAAAAATTAAGAATAGCGAAATTTAAGTAGCAAGGAAAATATTATACTTGCTGAATAAAATAGAAGGAAAAAATAAAGAGAAAGATGATGAAAGTTAAGATAAACAGAATAAGTATGCAAATGAAGGAAGAAAATCAAATAGGGAAGAGGAAATGCTATAAACATTGGATAAAGAAAATTTATTAAAAGAGAAAGAAATAATGAAAGAAACAATGAAGTTACAGGAGAAAGAATTATAAGTTAAAATGATGGATGCTATGGTAGCCAAATTTGTAAGGAAATTTGTTTTTAAGAAAAATATAAGGAAGTTTTTCCATAAAAAGAAAGTGGGTTAACGAAAAATTTAAGAAAAATAGTGGATCAGCTGTGTGAAAAGAATTAGAGCACAGATATGAACTAGATGAAATAAATGAGAAAATGAACAATACAAAGAAAATAATGAAGGAGTAAGAGGAAAACAAAGATAGAAAGAAAGAATGAAAGTGAAAGGACAAGTATGCAAAAAGTACGGAAAAGAAAGAATACTAATTTTAAGATCTGACGGAAAGAAAGAAGAAGAAATTGGTAGATGGTTGGAGGAACAATCGGAAAATCGGAATGGAGAATAATACGAAAAAGAGACAACAAAAAACTCTTTTGGCTCTTGTTCAAGGAAAAAGAGGACAGGGACTACCTACTAAAAAAATTACACAGTAGAGAACCAAAGAAGGTTTTAAAGTGGACAAGCCTTTGACTCCAAAGGAAAGACAGGAAAGAAGAGAAACAGAAAATGAAAAATACAAGAAGGAGAAGAAGTAGAATTAAAAAATAAGGAATTTTAAAATGTGATAGTGAAAGTGTGAAAGAAAGAAATATATTATAGTATTTCATAAAACTAAAAATGAAAAAGAAAAGAAGAAAGTGATAAATAAGAACAGTATAACAGAATAATATGAAAAAGAAAAAGAGTGATATTAAGTGAATAAAAGAAAAAGTTAAGAATAACTAGGAGAGTAACCTTTGTTTGGGTCACAGATTTTGCTGTTACTTGCGGATATGTTTTTATAAATAAAATCATGGATAAAGCCGTGAGCATTCGGTCTAATGCTCGATCATTCTAAGATTATGAGCTATTTTGTTCAATTTCTTTGAAATATCATTGTTTATAATATTGAATATTATTCCCCAATGGGAGCTTCTAAGTTTATTATACGAAATTCTAGTAAAAATTAAGATTAAATTCTTTAGATTAAAAAAAACAAAGGTGTTCAAAAAGCTCAACTCGTTCAAAAGTTATAGCAAAATGAAAAACATGAAAAAACAATAATATTATGAAAATTGAAGTCTAATTTTATGCTAATTTTTATAACAATTTTTATAACAATTTTTATTTTCCCGTAACTTTTAGACGGGTCGAGCTTTTAAACACCTTTTTTTAATCAAAAAAATTCAATCTCAACTTTTACAAAAAAGTTGAAGAATGAACTTGAAAGCTCCCATTAAAAAATAATATGCGTTATCATAAACAATGATTATTCAAAGAAATCTTTAAAAATTGGACAAAATAGCTCATAATCTTATAATGATCGAGCATTAGACCGAATGTTCGTAGCTTTCTTTATAATTTTATGTATAAAAATATTTTCGCAAGTTACAGCAAGATCCGTGACCCAAACAAGGGTTACTCTCCAAGTAAGTTAAGAATAAATATTATAAGTTAAAAAGTAAAAATAAATGAATTAAGAAAAATCTAATTAGGAAAAAAATAAGTATAATCATAACAATAAAATAACGTTTAAGTTAATAAGTTAAAAAATTTTGTATTTTGATTTAGTATTATGGTTTTCTACTTTTGTAAAGATTTAAGCTGAAGCATACACTATAATTTAATATAACACATAACACAACAACACACACTCAGAAATACAAATGTATAATATTTGAAGTTTAATAAAGCATTATTATAATATATTATAATATTTGATAATATTCATTATAAAATAATTAAATCAACCATCAATTACAAAATTTAATAATTATAAGAAAATGTATGAAAAAAATAAATATTAATGTGCTATTATAAGGTGTCTCTGAATGTGTGTACATCTTTATAAAGGAAATAAATACATGTATTTGTTGGTTCCAGAAAATTTTCTTAAAAATAAATGTAGACAACAGTTAATATCCGAAAATATTAAAAGAAAACTGAAGAAAACGGATATTAACTGTAGAAAAATGACGGAACTGAGACAAAGACAACAGTTATCTTCTAATTTCTTTAGATTTCTTCAGTTTTTATCAGTTTTCTACAGTTATACAATTATCTGCAATTATTAAAAATTATATTCATTTTCGAACGTTTTTATTTAAATATAAAAGCAATTTAAAAAGTGAAGAAATCCAAAGAAATGGTTATTTCATCCGCATAATTTTAGAAGTTAAAAATATCTTTCTTTCGGGCCGATTTCCTAGTTAATAAGGTGGCCTATTTCTGTTGAGGTAGGAATAAAAATTATTATTTTTTCACATAAAAAGTAATCAAAATAGAACATAAGGCTCGAATTTGTAGTCGACACTTGACACTCAGCACTCAACACTTAGATCTCAAACATCATTTTGTCTTTATTTTTCTTATGGCAAGAAAGTGAAATAGAATGGTGTTTGAGATCTGAGTGCTGAGTGTCAAGTGTCGACTATAAATTCGAGCCTAACTGTAGAAAACTGATAATATTGGCAGATAACCAAAGAAAACAGCTAATAACTGTTTTAGTATCAAAAAAAGGGAATAAAATTAAAATAGTACATTATTTACCTGGGGTGGAAAGGCTGGATTTACGAAACGAGAGGATTACAGCCCGAGCCGAAGGCGAGGGCTGTATCGAGTTTCGTAAAAAGCCTTTACACTAGAGGTAAATAATGTAATTTAGCTCATGAGAGCCGAAAATAAGCAAAGAAGTTGCGATTTTGTGGTTAGAATGAGATAAAAAAATTTATTTTGGGATAACTAAAAATGAATAAAACAGTTGAGAGCTGAAGAAAACTGATATGAACTGAAGACAACTGTTAATAACTGTTATCTTTGTTGCAATTTCGACATGTTTCTGCTGTTATATGCTGTTATTAATTGTTGTCTTCATTTATCTTTATTTTAGTTCTTTTTTTTCCGCTAGGGTATTGGGATTTTAAATGGACAGATAGTGGGGGAAATATGGCGCTTACGAAAGTCGAATTATATTACTAAAGTTCAACTCTCGTCGACGCCATTTTCTACCCACTATCTGTCCATTTTAAATCCCAATAGATGAGATTAATTATATAATAAAATATACACTGAGATACGAAAAACATCTTTATTCGGTATTTATAAAATATTAACAATTAATTCATTTTTTTTTCTAGGTTTCGAAAATATTTTCTTAAATCTTGTATTTTCTGCTTTAATGTCTCATTGATGGAAAGTACAAAACATGATATTTGCTGTTTATTAAATTTTTTTTTATCCCTCAGATAATCTTCGTAAAGTTCTGAAAAAATATAAAATAATCGATATAATATATTATTTTAATAAATAATAGAAAATAATTAAATTTTATAAATTTTTGTACTACGAGCGTCACTAATTAATTAGTTTTCAGCATACATATGTGTGTATGTGTGTATTTATATGTATAATTATATATTATTATTGTTAATATATACACATTTCTATAGTTGTATTTATGAAAACGCGGTGGCATAACGGATAGAGCTCTTGCCTTCAACCCGGTGGGCATGAGTTCGAATCCTGGCCAGGTATCTCTGACTTTTTTGTCTAAAGAAAAATTAGTGTATGTGCTAATAATATCGCGCGGCTCTTACAAAATCCGATCTCATTGGGTATCGATTGATTGTTGGTCACTAAAAATGTGACTGACCATCGATCAGCCGTCAAAGATTTCGGTATGGTGTATCAGATAGGCTAGCCTGATGTAATGTGTTAAACGGTTCCGGGCTAGAATCTATCTAATATTATCATAAAAAAAAAAAAGAATAATAGTTGTATAGTATATATACATGATGAATACTATTTTATTATGTTATTATTACTTTTAAAAAAGTATATTTTAGGCGATTTTAGTTATTAAACAGTATAGGATTCTTTAGAACATTTTTTCTAAATATTTTTTTTTTTACTACATACATTATATTTTTTTTTAATTTCAGTTCTGGAGAGTACTGAAACGAATTGAGTAATATATTAAGTTTATACCTTTTACTAGATTTATCTATAGTTTTTGCTTAAGAAAGTTTTGAAATCAATCAAGCAATCGTCAAGTATTTCTGTATTCAATTCATTCTTTTTAATAATATGAAATTCGTGAAATATTTACAGTTTCGGCTAAAGAAAGTTTTGAAATCAATGAAGCAATCGTCGAGTACTTCTGTATTCAATTCTTACTTTTTAATAATATAAAATCCATAAAATGTTCAATTTATATTCTCTTTAATAGACGAATATTTGGAAAAACTTTACCAAATAATTTTTGAAAAAAAAGGAATTATTGAGATGAAGATAGCGATGATAGTACACATCAAAATTGAAAAAAAATGATATATCAGATCAACTTATTATTTCATTTATGAGTGAATATTACTACTTAAACATTGATGAACTATACTTGATCTTAGTGATATCTATTTTATTTTATTCCTGATGAAAGATTTACTTAATAAACAATTTCCGGAACGATTAACTTCAAAGTTTCGGAATAATTTTCTATTTAATATGCAACGGTTGAAGACCAAAATTGTGCAATTTTATTTCTAAAAACTTGGCAGAAGAGCCATTAGCTTCTAACAACTTATATTTGAGAATTTGCTGCCATCAATTTCAAAATTATTTATGCCTTTTTAAAACTTTCAGGGAAGATACCCATTTTAATTGTAATACTTTTAATAAAGTAAAATTATGCATTCTCTATCTCATCACACTATCTTTTATTTTCAAGTGCTGCAAAATATATTAAATTTTACTAAATATCTACAAAATAACTTGCCAGGCCCGTGGTTTAATATTTTATGGTGTAGTTAAAAATTGAAAGGTTTATATAGTAAAGATAAGTGAGAGGAAACTAAGAATTTTTTTTCGTATTACATCGCATGCATTACAAAAAATAATTTTCGAGGTTAAAATAGAATTTTGTTCATTGTATTAGGATGTATCTTTGTTCTTTATCGTTGAATATGAAATAAAATATTTTCTATCTATATAATACAGAAAAAAATCACACGCACCGTGATGTAAAAATATATTGTACAATATTTTGAGCGAAATGTTAATGTTCTTAATAATATTCTTTGAATATAGAAAACTACTATCCATCGGATGTAAATAATTATTGAAAGGTATATATATATATATATATATATATATATATATATATATATATACAAAAATTAGTAGATCATTTTAACCATTACATAATAATAAATACGGATTGATTCTTAACGTTTGAGCTTTACTATATACAAGTTAGTATTTATCCTCTTTTATTTAAAAAGTTAGAACATAGAAAATTGGAAAAACATTCTATAAGACTAAATCTTTTTACTCCTTTACATTGACAATATATTGTGACAGATAAAAATTGTACATGTATACAATTGGTTTATAGATTCATATTTTTACTTATTATTCAACACACTTGAATTAGCTAACAATTCAATTATAAAGCAGTACTCACATACATTGAGCATTTCACCAACAAAATATTAAACAACGGGCCTGGCAAGTTATTTTGTAGATATTTAGTAAAATTTAATATATTTTACAGCACTTGAAAATAAAAAGATAGTGTGATGAGATAGAGAATGCATAATTTTACTTTATTAAAAGTATTACAATTAAAATGGGTATCTTCCCTGAAAGTTTTAAAAAGGCATAAGTAATTTTGAAGTTGATGGCAGCAAATTCTCAAATATAAGTTGTTAGAAGCTAATGGCTCTTCTGCCAAGTTTTTAGAAATAAAATTGCACAATTTTGGTCTTTAACTGTAGCATATTAAATAGAAAATTATTCCGAAACTTTGAAGTTAATCGTTTCGAAAATTGTTTATTAAGTAAATCTTTCATCAGAAATAAAATAAAATAGATATCACTAAGATCAAGTATAGTTCATCAATGTTTAAGTAGTAATATTCACTCATAAATGAAATAATAAGTTGATCTGATATATCATTTTTTTTTTCAATTTTGATGTGTACTATCATCGCTATCTTCATCTCAATAATTCTTTTTTCAAAAATTATTTGGTAAAGTTTTTCCAAATATTCGTCTATTAAAGAGAATATAAATTGAACATTTCATGGATTTTATATTAATAAAAAGTAAGAATTGAATACAGAAGTACTCGACGATTGCTTCATTGATTTCAAAACTTTCTTTAGCCGAAACTGTAAATATTTCATGAATTTCATATTATTAAAAAGAATGAATTGAATACAGAAATACTTGACGATCGCTTGATTGATTTCAAAACTTTCTTAAGCAAAAACTATAGATAAATCTAGTAAAAGGTATAAACTTAATAATAATTACTCAATTCGTTTCAGTACTCTCCAGAACTGTATGTAGAAAAAAAAAAAAGAAATATTTAGAAAAAATGTTCTAAAGAATACTATACTGTTTAATAACTAAACTCGCCTAAAATATACTTTTTTAAAAGTAATAATAACAATAAAATAGTATTCATCAGTTTGAATAATGACTTAAAACAAAAAATAACAGACATAATATTCAAAAGCTTTGAAGAAATTTTATTACATTCGAAAATTAAAAGATAGTATAATGATATTTTTATGAATTTAATATTATTTTAAAAGAATGAATTGAATACAGAAGTATTCGACGATTGCTTGATTGATTTCAAAACTTTCTTAATAAATATTAATATACATGGGAAAAATTGTCATAAAACGTCCTATGGATATATATATATATACCTGTGTGTGTATGTGGGTGTGCGCGCATGTCAATCGACATAAAATATCCCATGTATATGTATATACATATATTCATAAGCCCATGTGAGTGCGTGCATGCGCTATGACAGGAACAGTCCCATATATATATATATATATATATATAAAGAAAAATATATATAAACTCAAGTACGTGTGTCATGGGTGTTAATTGGCATGAAACGTCCTGTATATATAAATCTGTGTGTGCGCGCGCTTTTGAAGTAACATTAAATATCCCATGTATATGTGTTACACAGATATACACACACATATATATATATATATATATATATATATATATATATATATATATATATATATAAATAACTGTGTGTGTATGGGCGCGCATGTGAATCGACATAAAATATCCCATGTATATGTATATACATATATTCATAAGCCCATGTGTGTGCGTGCGTGCGAATTGACAAAACGGTCCCATATATATAAATACAAATCTCAAGTACATGTTTAAATGTGTTTGCGCGTTCGAGTTGACAAGAAATGTCAAATGTATGAAAACCGGTGCGTGCGTGTTGACATGATACGTCACATATATATAAACCTAAGGGCACTCGGATAGGTGTGTAAGAGTTGTCATGAAATGTCCCATATGTATAAACCTGTGTCTGTGCGTGCGTTCGAATTGACATGGAAAATTCCATGTTTATTTACGTGTGTATGCATGCATGCGAATTGATATGAAATGTCCAATATATATATAAACCTGTGTGCTGGTATGCGTTTGAATTGACATTAAAAATCCCATGTATATTAACGTGTGTGTGCATGCATGCGCAACGACATGGACTGTCCCATATACATATAAATCTGTGTGTGCGTGCGTGCCCATTGACATGAAATATCCCATATATATAAACCTGTATGTGCGTGCGTTCCAATTGACGTGAAAAATCTCTTGTTTATTAAAGTCTGTGTGCATGCGTGCGAATTGACGTGAAAAATCCTATGTTTATTAACGTGCGTGTACATGCATGCAAATCGACATGAAATGTCCCACATATATAGAAAAACCTGTGATTATGAGTACGAATTGACATGAAATGTCTCATATATATAGTACCGAAAAGTTCGATAACACTACTGAAAAATAGTTTGAAAAATGATCATATCTTGGAAAAAAGTGTCGTAGAAAAATTCTAAAAAAAGATTTTAAGTACTCCTCAAGACCTTTAAAAACGCTGTATTATATTATTTTCAAAGTTTTTTTATGTTATTAAAAAATTACTTGAAAGTAAACATTTTTTGCCAATTTTCTTAATTTTAGATTCGCTTATACCGTTTTTCGAGTATAAGATAAAAAAATCTGAAAAAAATATATTTTAAAGTATTTCTGAAAGAGCTTTAATTTGAATTTTTTTTAAATTTTTTCTAATGATTTTTCGTCAAGCTATGAAGTTTTAAAGTTGGGCATTTTTGGTCTTTTTGACCATTTTTTTGCAAAAAGACCAAAAATGCCCAACTTTAAAACTTCATAGCTTGACGAAAAATCATTGTAGAAAATTTAAAAAAAATGCAAATTAAAGCTCTTTCAGAGTAGTTTAAAATATATTTTTTTCAGATTTTTTTATCTTATACTCGAAAAACGGTGCAAGCAAATCTAAAATTAAGAAAATTGGCAAAAGTGTTTACTTTCAAGTAATTTTTTTAATAATATAAAAAACTTTGAAAATAATATAATACAGCGTTTTTAAAGCTCTTGAGGAGTACTTTAAAATCGTTTTTTTAGAATTTTTCTACGACACTTTTTTTCCAAGATATGATCATTTTTTCCAAACTATTTTTTTTACATAGTGTTATCGAACTTTTGGGCGGTACTGTATATATATATATATATATATATATATATATATATATATTTATATACAATCCTGTGTGTGTTCGTGCACATTGGCATGAAATGGCTCATATATATAAACCTGTATGTGTGTGCGTTCCAACTGACGTGAAAAATTCCATGTTTATTAAAGGCTGTGTGCATGCATGCGAATAGACATGAAATGTTCCATATATATAAACCTAAGGGTACTCGGATGGGTGTGTGCGCGTTGTCATGAAATGTACCACATATATAGAAAACCTGTACTTATGAGTACGTGCTAGCCGACATGAAATGTCCCATGTATGTATGTATGTATGTATGTATATACATATATATAAACCAAATAATATACGGGTTTACGGGTGCAAGTTGACATGAAACGGACCATGTATATATATATATATATATATATATATATATATATATATATATAAATAACATGTGTATCAATGCGCATATACCATGAACATTAAAATATATTATAAAGCATCTATATTCATTGATACTGCGCATTTCCGGTTGCGCAGTTTATGCTGGCTGAAAACGATGAAGAAGAAAAAAATAACGAGAATACGACATTTAGAAATTTCAAACTGCATTTTCTCGTGATTGGGAGAACCGATTGTAATCAATTTTTTTTTTAAATTAAAGATAATGAAAATCTTTAAATATTATTAATTGTATTTATGTGTATATATCGATATATTTTTATGGGATTCGATTTTGAAATTTTCGAAACTCTATTTCAAAGTATAAGAGGAGCGCCTCGACGTTTTCGTATTCGTACCTTAACTCGCCGTCGAGACGCTACCGCGCCTCTTGATATTTATTCATTTTTTTTTATCAATTCGAACAAAAGGTTTTTTAAATTTCTTAAATATTATTTTTCCATATTTTTTATTTAACTATATGATCCCAACTATACAAAATTCAATACCATTAACTATATAGAAAGTTATAATTCATATTTTTGATAGAGATTAATTAAAATCTATATTATACCCTGCTAGAAATCGAAAGCATTTTTTTACCATTTTATGACCATTTCTTTGCAATGAAGAGCTGAAAATAGGAATTTTTATGGCTATTACTTTAACCAATATGAAACGTTTTTTTTAACCTTTATAAAGCTGATAAAATGCTAACACATTATGTTTATTTTTGAAGATTAAAATGTAAATCTTAGAAACAGAAAAAAATATTCATATTTATATCTTTAGAAAGAAAAAATTCATGCTGTATATTTTAGCGATAAAAAGTTAAATGATAAGAAATGGAAAAATATTTATTTAATAGACAATCAAAAAAAAATTGTAAGTAGGGTTTCATTTTTTTATTTATTAAACATATTTTATAATTTATTGGACCAAAACATATATTGAATTTAAAGGTTAATATATTTCTAGGTACTTAAAATTTCCTCTCTTTTAACTCAAAATAAAAGTTTAGAACAACATATTTCTATTAGCATTTTTTGTCTATATGTTGTACTACATAATATACAAAAATTTTAAGCTCTGCAGATTTGATGAAAACCAACTATTTATTAACCAAAATTGGTATAACTAAATATTACTAATAATAATGGCCATAAATTGTAGTATACACCATTTCTAATGTTCGCATTGCCACCAGGGTATTGTGACGCATTGCTTTAATCGGTTCTCGAACGAGAACCGAACGCGCTTTCACGTGCGCGCAGATACCCCCATACGCCCTACTATTACCAACGCGCTATACGTTAAAGATACATGTATTATCCCTACTCTAGCGTAAGAGAGGCGACATGAGCGTCGGCGGCTCGAATGCGAGCTTACGAGAAGAAGAAATATGTACAGAAGAATCACTCTTCTACCTGCCTTCGATTAAATAAAGTTTTAAAACTAAAATCCGAGTTGGTAATTGTATTCTTTTAGAATGGAGTAAAATACGGCGAAGTAGATCGACGCATGTTTGGTCTACATACCCGTTTATTCCATTTTAAAATAAGTGCTCTTTGTTGTTCCCGAAATAGTGAATAAAAAGTGCATTTCATAAAGTCTTAAGATTAAAATCAAATAATAGTTAAATTTAATTGTGTACTTGCAAATGTTTGTATAGGAGAAATATCCTTTAAATATTTGCAAGTCTGTTAAAATCAAGAGTCATAAAATAATTCGAGGAATTCTAAAAGGCAACAAGAGACCCTAGTTATCAACCAGCACCTTTCCGTTTCCTAGTTTCCTTCCTACACGAGCAAGTGATCCTGATGTAGTCGGTCATGGCGTACCGGCTACATACGGATTAGCTCCGCACATACAAGTCTTACACTAAATTAAAACAAATACATTATAAACTACAGATTAATATATCATAAGTTTAACACGCGTGGTTGTGCCCGTGTTAGTATTAATGACAAACAAATTTTGTAAGTGGCTTCACCACGAAAATTAATATATATATTTATTCGTAGATCGATGGTATTCCTCGTTAAAACTAATTAGAATCTCTTTTTCTTTCTTTAAATTACATTAGCACGAAAGGGACATAAGTTTCGTTATTTCCTTAAATGAAAGAAATGATGCTTTTCCTCATAAATTAAAGTTAACTAAGGTTCGTTTGATGTCCTAATCTTGGCATTAAACAGCCTTACCGTTAAAACAAATACATCTGGCTACGACCAAAATACAAAGAAATTATCTTATGTAGAAAATAAATCATCGAAATTATAGTTGGTTGATGCGTGTTTGATGAGGTATAAAAATCGTAAAACGAAAATATATTTCACGAATATTAAATGAAGTAAACATAGTGTTTAACACTGGCTTAGCGCATGTAAACATAAGCGATCATTTAATGTAAAATTCGAATTCTCGAAAAGAGAGAGATAGAAGCAAGGGATACCCCTATGTTTCTCAAGTTCAGCGTTAATAGCATGAAACGAATATTCTCGAGTCATACTCAACGAAGTTTATGTGTGCTTTTATCGGCGAAATAATATTCTGTTCGCGGCTGCTAAAGTCATTATAAATATCGCGCGAAATAATAAAGGAATCCATTGTATTATAAATTCATTTCTCTACGCTGTTTGTTTACTAGGCTTTATTAAATTATAAATTCCTTTGCTCGGTAGAACCCGAATAAAGGTACACATAGGCTTCTCTGAGTTTCAATATTGTATGTTGAGTCAATTTATACTCAAATGAAATCATTTTATTGACTTTAATTAAATAAAAACTTAGAGAATCTTAGAGTATGTTTGAGAGTTTTAAATATATTGTACCGGTCAATAATTGGTACTTGTCCTCTTCTAAATTCTTCCTGGGAGAAGTTTCATCAATATTTAATACTCTACAACTTTTTATTTTCAAAGCTCTGTTCACCAGTACTTCAGGCGACCAAATCATATCTGCTAAGTCTCTTAAAAATATTGGAGGTTTTTTTTGGAGCTGTAATAAATGCCACGCATTCTCATCGACGAAGATATCAAGTCCTAAATAAATCTATGAATGATACAACGAATTAAGATATAATTAATACTTTATTAGTAAATATATAGTATATTATGTAACTAATGTGCGAAGAATGCGATTCTTGCATAAGTGATGCATATTTTATTTTTTTAAATAAGTGCGCGAAGGTCGATCAAGAAAATATAGATATGACGGTTAATAATACAAATAAATACAAAACTTGTTAATTTTAATATTGTTATATTTATTTCTTAATATTTCAATTTGTTTAAACATTGAATTTTTTTATTTATGTCCTATCAGCGTATTTTTAAACGTTTTGTATTTTTATTAATACAAAATTACACTTAAAGTTAACGAAAATATTTAAAAAAAATAAAATTAGAATACTTGTTTTATGGTTGATTGTAATTATTAATATTTATAGTGACGTTGCAATTATTTTAATGAAAAATTACATTTTTTTTTGTTTGTCTGGTTCTTGGTTTAGTTTTATACGTTTTGATGTTGATCCAAACGTGAAAATATGTTACTTTATAATCCAAAATAAGAAAAAAGAAAATGGAAAAAAATTAAGAGAGTTGTTTTGCTTTTTACGATAAATATAAGTGTAAATTTATTTAAATACTTTTCTTGATTAGCGCAGAAGATATACGAAATAAAAGTGAGAGATGTGCTTTGTTGTGCAGTACTTTATTGAGTCAAGGACCGGGACTATTGGTGTCGCGCGAGTATAATGAAAATTTTAAGGAATTCAGTAAATCTCGTCGAAATATTTTCTCACAAGCCACAGTGATCTTCGCATCCGTTATAGTATAGTGTGTAAATCGTGCTTCTCGCGTAAAAAATAGTTGCTTGCGAAATCGATCTTCGCACATGATGTTTGAAAAATAAATAAACATACTTGACCATTAATGACATCGTATCTATTCCGATTTTCCGTGTTCAGAACGTATTTTTCAGCTATAAAAAATAAGAATAATAAATTTATTTATGTAATAAATCATTAAGATATTGCCGTCAAATAATACTTACGGTTGTCAGCATATTTTCTTTTGATGGAACGTCTCAAACCTTCATTACGAATTTTTTCTACAACTTTATAAAATGTAAAGTTATTAATATAATTTTATTCATTTACTTAAAATACAAATAAAGTCAACATTTTCGATATTAAGGTAGCTTCAGCGTTGGATGGTGTATCAAATAGGGGCCTCAACAAAAAGAACAAAATAAATTTTTTTTTCTTCTAAATAAGGTAAACGGCCCTATTATGAGACAAATGTTAATTTTATGAGACACTTGAACAAGAACTTACTTTAAAAAATATATCATTCATAATATTATATAAAAATCATAAAAATACATAAAAATATTTTATTTTGTAAATAAATATAAATATACATATTATTTAAACACCCAGAACGTACAAATTTATTTATTTATATACCACTGCGTAGAGTGCTTATTTCACTTGACATGACAGCTGTAATATTGAGTACACCTGATCCCATGTTTATACTTATTGTAACAAATCTATTTAATTTGAAGTAATAAAAATGAATTTTTTTAAAGTTGAATAATTGTAGATTGTAATAGATAAAAATTTTGTTATTGGTTGTAAAGATTTTTTTAAATTTTACGAGTATATTATGATATGTACATTTTGTAAAGCCTGTCCTCATTTATGAAACATTAACCTACATGTACCATTAATACGGTCCTTTTATAACTAACCTAATATCATGTATAACTCATACTTTAACTTTCTCCGATTCAAAGAAACTATAAAGTATAATTTTTTAATTCCAAAGAGGTTATATTAGTACTTTATTAATATGTTGTAAAATATTGATGTTAAGCATCTTAATTTTCTTAAATATGTTATGGTACCAAAAAATAAAAAATAAATAAAAAGAACAATTTATTTATAAAAAATAATATTAAAATTCTTTATTTTACCTGTCTCATAATCGAGACATATCGTTTGAGACACATCGGACAAGGCAAAAATTTTGTCTCATATTCTACGGTCAGATATAAACACCATTTCTTTTTGACATTATTATTTTTTTACGTAGGATTTAGTCAAAAAGAATTGTTCTTGATAAATAGAAAGGCATGGTGTTATAAAATAAAGCTAAAAATCGGAATCATTTATATTTATTTTTTTATTAAATGATAGATAATATTCTATACGCCTTCAACTAGCGTCTCATAATAGGGCCGTTTACCTTAAATTTTATAAAAAATATTCTTAATCAATTACTATATTTATAATTCGTATTACGTTTAATTATTTAGTGACAAATATTTACGATTCACGCCTGATAGCGTTCTAATCGTATCTATTTTCATCAATTTTTTATAAATATTAAATATTTGAATTTCTGTAATTTTTTTCTCATTAATTTGGTCATTCCCTACTGAAAAAAAACAAATGGGATCCCTTATGGGATTTCATATGGGATCCTTTATGGGTTCTCATATGGGGTTTTAGCGCGGGATCCTATATGGGATCCCATATGGGGTCCCATAAGAGGTTCACAAACTCAATTTTTCAAATATAATATGGGACCACATATGGGGTCCCATAAGAGGTCCACAAACTCAATTTTTAAATATAATATGGGACCACACATGGGGTCCCATAAGAAATCCACAAACCCGATTCTAAATACAATATGGGACCACATATGGGATCCCATATGGGTCCCATAAGAGGTTCACAAACTCAATTTTTTAAATATAATATGGGACCACATATGGGATCACATATGGGGTCCCATAAGAGGTCCACAAACTCAATTTTTAAATATAATATGGGACCACACATGGGGTCCCATAAGAAATCCACAAACCCAATTCTAAATACAATATGGGACCACATACGGGATCACATATGGGATCCCATATTATATTTAGAATTGAGTTTATAGACCCTTTATGGGATCCCATATGCTTTCCTATATGCGATCCCATATTATAGTTTTTAAAAAAATTGAGTTTGTGGACCACATATTGGGCCCCATGTGGGATCCTGCATATTTAAAATTGAGTTTTATCGACCTCATATGGGATTCCATATGCAATCCCATACACGAAAAACATTTCGCACGTACAGTGACGGTGACTAGGCTGTGCGGTACGATGCCGGCACTAGATTTCAGGTGTCGAGATGGTGTTGCAGTCAAGGCTATAGCAACGCGCACTTAACATATGGAGCTCAGCCTAATCTTACACAGTAGCACCCCTCGTGCATTTCGAGGCGAGCATTGACATTCTACAGAGATAGTCACTGTAACGAAGTAACATCGGCACCATATTTTTAGGTGCCGATGTCGCAGACGCACGATGTCTTACAAGCACACTTCGTTTACGTGCCAAATGTTTTCCGTGTATGTGATCTCATATTATATTCAGAATTAAGTTTATGGATTCCTTATGGGGCCCCATGTGGGATCCCACATATTTAAAATTCAGTTTTATCGACCTCATATGAGATTCCATATGTGATCCCATATGTGGTCCCATATTATATTTAAAAAATTGAGTTTGTGAACCTCTTATTGGACCCCAAATGGGATTCCATATGAGATCCCGCGCTAAAACCCCATATGGGAGCCCATAAAGGATCCCATATGTAATCCCATAAGGGATCCCATGTGATTTTTTTCAGTAGGGTTAATCTTATATCTTTAAAACTGTTTAAAAAAGCTCATTGTAATTCATACTTTTCTTAACATTTTTTACTTAATGATTTATCAATTCATTAAAAGTCGCTGAAATTACCTGGAACAAGCATCTATTTATCAAATGATGTATAATTTGAAATTTATCAATCTAATTACAGTTATTTATGATATTTTAGAGACTTGATGAGAACATTAATTATATTATATATTTATCTTTACAGGAAAACCGCGATTATAAAGGGATGTAATTAAATTCACAATTATTTTTCTAATGTATCGATTAAAATTATTTTATCAATATATGTTTATTACTACAGGAAAAATCTATTCTGCGAGTTAAAAAAAAAAATCATCCTTTGAAAAGAATAAGATATTGAAGAATACTTAATTTTGTTTTTAACAAATCGATCATAATTATATAGGTCTACTGCAACCTTTGGAATATATACTTTAGCTAACAGCAAAATAATATTTTTGAAATTAATAACCTTATGGATTTTTTACATTAAAATTAAATTCATATGATAGTGTGGCTGTGTTAAGATTATTTTTTTCTTTTTGTTGCATGTTGATATTGGAAATTTTAGAGTGTTATTTTTTATTTGTTTATTTAATTTGTCTTAGAGTATAACCGTTTTGTATTAGGGCTTGTTTTACCTTGTCGAGTTCCTGTTCAATGTAAGCTTGATCAGGAATGTGAAGTGCTCTGTATATAAGAAAGTTAACGACTTAAAGTTTTTGGAAAGGGTGAACATAGGAGAAACTGGAAGAACAATCCACCAAAGACTCAAAGAACACAGCAGCCAGGTAAAATTGAAACACTTCACACAATCAGCATTAGCAGAACACAACATTGAAACCGGTCACCAAATAGACTTCGACCACATAACTATCCTCGTCAAAACTAACTCTCACATTTCAAGAAAACACCGAGAAGCCATAGAAATACTAAAACATTTAAATAATCTAATCAGAGATAACGGTTACTTCCTGAACCCAATATGGCAACCTCTGTTCCCAATGGCAGATCACCCATAACCATTAAACCATAATACCCATAACCATATAACCGAAAGACCCTGCCCAAAATTATCCCCTTATATATAGTGATCAGATAGTCTGGACCATCAGATTGAGGCTCACCCGGATGGAGTGAACTGTAATGTTCACGAAACGTCGGTATGCAAAACCACAACTTGCACCGTCGAAATCCGAAAAAACTTTCTAACAATGTCTAACATACACCGTAAAAGCTTCAAATCGAAATGGATAGATATTTATAGCAATACAATGTCAAGTATACCTACGTCTGTTGCTCGAAGAGTACAGAGATCCCTCGCTGTTAGTATACAAGCTATCGCGAGTACCATATTTAATCGATACAAGTGATATTATAAATTGATATTCAGTGCAAAACAAGTGTAAATAAGTTATTCAAGAAACCAAGAGTTGACTCTTGTGCAAGTGTAACAAATTTAAGCCATGATGACTTCTAATAACAGAGCTCATCAGGCGAGTCAACCAGCATTTACTAGTTCCCAACAAAATGTATTTGCAAGCTGCGCAGGTGTCACAGAAAACAATGCCATTCCTAAGCGAGAACAAGCAATCGTCATAGAAAGCAAAGAAGATCTAAGATTAAGAGATTATATCGTTGCAGTCGGCAACATAGTAAAGCCAATAAATGTCAAATTCGTCTACAGATTATCAATAATAGAATAAGCATCATACTAACAGAGAAAGAACTAGCTGAAAACTTCATTAAAAACAACCCAAAGATCAAAGTTGTCCATCATATTCTCGAACCTAGATTGCTAATAACTAGACACAAGCGCATAATAATAGCCAACGCTTGTCCATCCATTCCGCATACTATTATAAAAAACATCTTAGACAAAGCAGCAGTTAAGCGCAGTTCAGTTATAACATACTTAAAAGCAGGTATCCCCGATCAAGGCTACGAACACGTGAAAAGCTCAAGGAGACAAGTCTAGACAAATTACCTCAGTCACATCAACTTACATACGATGAAACAAATTTCCGGATATACTTTACATGCGACATTCTTAAATGCTTTATCTGTTAACAAAACAAGAGCGGAAGAAAATGTAAAAAAAAAAAGTGTTTGAACTCTTGGATCGTAACATAATCTACAGAATATGCGAAAAAAGAATCAAGAAATCTTTTTTTGGAGAAAATTAGAGTAATGCACTATTTTTTTAACTGAAATAACTATCGTTAATAACGGAGGAAAGTAGATTAAAAACATAAATTCATAAAGTGACCCCTCAAGATTGTTTAGGCTAATCTAAATCATAGAAATTGTAATTAGATAAATATATTTATACCTGTACAAGATTGACAAATTGATTCTTGCGTCGATCTTCGACAACAAAATCGTTATCTTAATATCGTTGCTTTGATATAAACAATGCGTATTTTGGAAACCGATTAAAAATGATCGTAATTCTGAAGCCAATTGAAAATGATCGTAACTCGGAAGTTAATGGAAAAGGGTCGTAACTCATGAACTATTGTTTTTTGCCCTGATTAAAGTTGGCGTTACTCACTAGGAGAGTGTCACACCTCCGGATCACGGATTTTGCTCAAACTTCGGGATAAATTTTCAGATGATAAAATATGGAAAAAGCTAAAGTTATAGTCATAAATACTCAATATTTCCCTAGTTACAGGCAATTAAAGAAAATCACTAAAAAAGTTACTAGATTTTTAAACACATATAGTTCTTTAGCGTCGATAGCCACAAGCTTGAAACTTTTTTTAAATTAAAGCTGAACTCAAATACTTTCGAATTAGTAGCTATAGCATGTAAAAATATTATTTTTTCCCAAAGTAAGAGCGTAATTAGGATTGGACCTCATTTCAGCTTTTATTATTAATTAATGTTTTTAAAAGAAAAATCAGGTCCAATGTTTATCACGCTCTAACTTTGGGAAAAAATAATATTTTTACATGCTATAGCTACTAATTCGAAAGTATTTGAGCTCAGCTTTAATTTAAAAAAATTTTCAAGCTTGTGGCTATCGACGCTAAAGAACTATATGTGTTTAAAAATCTAGTAACTTTTTTAGTGATTTTCTTTAATTGCCTCTAACTAGGGAAATATTGAGTATTTATGACTATAACTTTAGCTTTTTCCATATTTTATCATCTGAAAACTTATCCCGAAGTTTGAGCAAAATCCGTGATCCGGAGGTGTGACACTCTCCTAGTCAGTTAATACCAGCGGGATTTAGTTTGAAAAGCGAAAAATCATTTTGCATGTATGTATGCAAATTTTTTTTCGATTTTTAATCCGTACTTGATATTATTTAGCAGGGGGCCGAACTACCTGTCTTTTTCTAATAGCGTTTTTCATCATTTATATAAACACCATTCGTTGTGGCGAGAAAAAAATAATAGTTTTCGGTAAATATTAGTATAATAAGTAAATTTTGTAATAACAATCCAATTATTTTATCGCGTAATTATTAAATAATATGAGACCAACTAAAAAAGATAGGTTAGATTTTAGTTTGTTATTAAGTCTCATATTATTAAAAAATTACGCGGTAATTTTTTGTTATTCAAAAATTTACTTATTATATTAATATCTAGCGGGGGCTACTATTTTTTTCTTGCTTCAACGGATGGTGTTTATATAAATGATGAGAAACATTATTAGACAAAGACAGATAGTTCGGCCTTCTGTTAATGTGTAACATCAACTTAAATCATAGTAAAAAACAGTAATTTGCGAATCATGAGCATTTTCAATATGCTTTTGAGATACACCCTTTTTATTCTTAAGCAACGATATATCAAACTTACTTTTATAATTTAGAACATAGTTTCCATTAGAATTTTCATGATTTTCTCCATTGTTTTCAAATAATTGATTTGAACGGTTTTCTCTTATATTGTCGTCATTTTCTTCAATTCCATCTGTTTTATCAGAAGATTTGTTTTCAGGGTTAACAACAGGGTTATCTTTGGATTTCATTTGTTTTCCATTCTCTTTTATTTTATTTGGAATATTATTTCCCAAAATGTCATTTGGTGAAGATGTACAAATAGTTTTGAAGTGACCTAAGAAGTTATCAATACGTAAATAATGATTACTATATATTAAATAAGAGAAGCATTGTATTTTAGTCTTGAATTTTCTTTTATGTGAGATCAAAACCTTTCAATTGAAATAAAAATTTATTAAAAAAGCATCATCTGTTTAAAAATTAAGATTAATTAACCGATGAATGTAAACTTTAAACACGTAAATGTACGATTGTTTATGAATTTACTCTAATTGCAGAAGATTGATCTTATATAAGATAATAGAATGTTCAGACATGATCTTAAATTATATCCAGTTATTAGCTGGTAAATAGTAATTTTTGAAGGAAAATATCCATACGAAATCAGTAGCTGCAAATGAAAGCAGAAAGTGAAAGAGAAAGACTCCTTAAGGTAGTACTATCGTTAAGGGATTGACAGTTCAGAAAAATCTGAGATTGGGCACATAAGTAGATTTTAATTCAAATGAAGTACAGTTAAATTTTGGTTAACTTTCAGAACATGAGAAAAAAATTATAAGCATTTTAATTTTCATTTTTTAAAACGCGCTTTATATCTATATATCGTGTATATATAGTTACACGGGCGTGCATTGAGTCCAAGATGTTTATATTGTTTCAAACTCGATACTGAAAAATTTATTCTTCAGTTCTTTAATGAATCACGTGTTAAATTTGATGAAATTTTGAACCATCAGTAGCTTATAATCAAGAGTTGAAAAAGAATTTCTATGTGGTTACCATAAGAGCGCGTGTTAAAAGTGTGAAAATTTAAATGTTTGTCATTATTCGTAAGCGACGATATATCAAACTTACTTTTATAATTTAGAACATAGTTTCTATTAGAATTTTCATGACTTTCTCCATTGTTTTCAAATAATTGATTTGAACGGTTTTCTCTTATATTGTCGTCATTTTCTTCAATTCCATCTGTTTTATCAGAAGATTTGTTTTCAGGGTTAACAACACGGTTATCTTTGGATTTCATTTGTTTTCCATTCTCTTTTATTTTATTTGGAATATTATTTCCCAAAATGTCATTTGGTGAAGATGTACAAATAGTTTTGAAGTGACCTAAGAAGTTATCAATACGTAAATAATGATTACTATATATTAAATAAGAGAAGCATTGTATTTTAGTCTTGAATTTTCTTTTATGTGAGATCAAAACCTTTCAATTGAAATAAAAATTTATTAAAAAAGCATCATCTGTTTAAAAATTAAGATTAATTAACCGATGAATGTAAACTTTAAACACGTAAATGTACGATTGTTTATGAATTTACTCTAATTGCAGAAGATTGATCTTATATAAGATAATAGAATGTTCAGACATGATCTTAAATTATATCCAGTTATTAGCTGGCAAATAGTAATTTTTGAAGGAAAATATCCATACGAAATCAGTAACTGCAAATGAAAGCAGAAAGTGAAAGAGAAAGACTCCTTAAGGTAGTACTATCGTTAAGGGATTGACAGTTCAGAAAAATCTGAGATTGGGCACATAAGTAGATTTTAATTCAAATGAAGTACAGTTAAATTTTGGTTAACTTTCAGAGCATGAGAAAAAAATTATAAGCATTTTAATTTTCATCTTTTAACACGCGCTTTATATCTATATATCGTGTATATATAGTTACACGGGCGTGCATTGAGTCTAAGATGTTTATATCGTTTCAAACTCGATACTGAAAAATTTATTCTTCTGTTTTTTAATGAATCACGTGTTAAATTTGATGAAATTTTGAACCATCAGTAGCTTATAATCAAGAGTTGAAAAAGAATTTCTATGTGGTTACCATAAGAGCGCGTGTTAAAAGTGTGAAAATTAAAATGTTTGTCATTTTACTCTCATGCTCCAAAAGTTTACCAAAATTTAACTACATCTTGTTTGAACTTAAATCTACATATATACCCAATTTCAGATTTTTCTGAATCGTCAATTCCTTAAGTGATAGTACCTTAAGAAACGCTCCTTTATTTTACATTAATTGGTACATACAGATACTTTCTTTGTAATTTTACTCTGTAAATAACGGTTGATCGAGCTTATAAAGAAGAAAAAGTAATGCGAAAATCGTTCTTAAAATATTCACAGACGATAAATTCTATATTTCACTTTCGCTACTATTTTCATTATTTCGTTATAACTTTTGAATAAATCGAGAATATAAGTTTAGAACAGTCGTCTTTTAGAATATAGGTTTTTCCAATCCAAGAGTTTAATATTTTCAATAAATATTTTATTTTAATATTTCTAAAGATTATTTTTAAAACCATGCGTGTAGGTACATGTACTTTGTAGATAAAGGTTTCAAAACTTGGACGAAACTGTTGATAAATTTAAAAAAGTGAGCGATGATCAAATAGATGCAGCTTTTTTCATAATTTTATGCAAGACAAAATATTGTAAAATTAATTAAAAATCCAAAACTCAAATGCAATACATTCTCCTTGTAAGAGGACTCCTGATATAATGTGTCGAGCCTCGAGGGAAGGAAGGAGGACATTTAAGCCCGCGCGTCTGATAAACCACGCTATGATAAAGACGTAGGTTAAGATGTCGCCTTTCTCTCCCAAGATATGTATACAATTTTTCATCATAGCCTGTACCGAAAGTTATTTAGTAAAATTAGGTATGCTAATTTAAATATGATGCTATACTTTTTTTGATTTATAAATAACATGGTAATTCATGTGATAATAATTCATGAATGAAAAGAAATGTTTGACTTATTTTACTGAATGTACTCTACGGTACGTTCTTGGGATGATAATTCATAAAACGTATCTTCATTCAAATGTTTTATACAAAGTTTATATTTATAAATTTAGTAGGAATGTTATTTTATAATAAGAAAATTTTAAAATCCGTATTTGTTTGTTCCTGATGTCATTTTAGATGAAGAGTAAAAATTCTAAGTAAATTAGTCTCTATATACGGGAAATAGAAAGACAAAGATAATTTTTGCTATATTTAATTGTTGGCGTCTACGTAGGACGTCCTTTTCACTTTATCCCGGTTTAGAAAGATCATTTTTTGAGGGAAGTAGTCAGGATAAATCTTGAAACTTTGGGCTGGGATATGATGAATATTGTTTATTTTATAGTTTCTTGATCATATTATTTATAAAATAATATATTTTTCATGTAGAAAGGAAAAGTAAAGAATGCCTTAAGGAGGTTGGGTAGATCTCTTGAGGAGCAGGCGGTGCGGGGGATAGTCCTAAGCTTATATACGGGAATTTAATTGCAATACCAACTTTAGATAAAAAAATTTAACTTCCTTTAATATTGAATTTATCAATGAAATCATTTCAAAATTACTATCATATCTCTTTTTCTAGTATTAAGAATACAAAGATTTACTTTATAAAGAAGTTAAATTTTACATTATTCAATTAAAAATAGTCGCAAATTGAAAGTGAAGTATGGCAACGCCACGCGATGGTTTCTTTTTCTTTGAGTCACACCTGATACTGCTGACAAACGACACTACAAATAGACAAATCTCTTATCGTTACTTTTGCAATGTAAAATATATTTACAATAATTATATCCTTTTCATGGGGTAATATAAAAAAATTTGTTAAAAAGAATAGCTTCTGCAGCTATTTCTTATGATTTAATGTGTAATGAATACTAATAAGAAGAAAATTATTTAATAGATTTACTTTAAAAAATAGCTGAAGGAAAAGCTTAGCTGATAAAAAGTAAAAAAGTATTAAATGTTATTTTGAATTATTTTATAATAAATTAATATATTTTTAAAAAAAGTTGAATTTAAAATTATTTTGTAATAAATTAATTATTTTAAAAATTATTTTATGATTGTTCATTGAATTGTGTTAATTTCATTTATTTCTTTCCGTTAATTACAATTCATATTCATTCTTTATAGGCGAGAGGGACACCCCCAAAAAAGCGCTTAGTTTTCGAGAAGGTGACCGCTACCATCCTACAAGCTAATTTTTTGTTTTTAAAGAAAGCTTCTGACTCATAGATTACGAATACTAACTTTTTTTTTAATTCTGAGTCCGAGAACATAAAGAAATTGGCAAAAATGGCGGTTCAATAGGTAAAAATTCTATATGCACTGTATGTAACCGCCATTTTCTTTATATTCCCGGACTCGGAACTAAAAAAAAGTTTGTATTCGTAATCTGTGGATTAGAAGCTTTTTTCTCAAAAAAAAATTAGCTTGTAGGACGGTAGCGGTTACCTTCTCGAAAACTAAGAAAACAAAACGCTTTTTGGGGGTGTTCTCTCTCGTCTCTTATCTTTTCCTTTATATATGAACCCTACGCGATTGAAGATTCATAATTCGATTGGTGCCCTGGCAGAAAAAAAAATAAAGAAAAGTGAAGAAAACAGTTTATAACAGCAGGTAACAGCAGAAAAATGTCGGAATTGAGACAAAGACAACAGTTAATAATTGTTTTTTTTTCAGTTACCTGCCGATATTATCAATTTTCTACAGGTATGTTCCGTTTTCTTCACTTTTTAAGTGAGAGAAAAAATATTTTTTCAACTTTCTTCACTTCTTTTCGTTTTATAATATTTAATAACTGTTTTCTTCAGTTATTTGTCGATATTATCAGTTTTCTTCAGTTATGTTCCGTTTTCTTCACTTTTTACGTGCGAGAAAAAAATATTATTTCAACTTTCTTCACTTTCCTTCGGTTTAAAACAATTAATAACTGTTTTCTTCAGTTATTTGTCGATATTATCAGTTTTCTCCAGTTATATTCCGTTTTCTTCACTTTTTACGTGCAAAAAAAAATATGTTTTCAACATTCTTCACTTTTCTTCGTTTTATAACAGTTATAAACTGTTTTCTTCAGTTATCTGCCAATATTATCAGTTTCTCCAGTTATGCTCCGATTTCTTCACTTTTTACGTGCAAAAAAAAATATGTTTTCAACATTCTTCACTTTTCTTCTTTTCATGACAGTTATAAACTGTTTTCTTCAGTTATCTGCGAATATTATCAGTTTTCTCGAGTTATGTTCCGTTTTCATCACTTTTTACGTGGGAAAAAAAATATTTTTTCAACTTTCTTCACTTTTTTTGCATTTAAAACAGTTAATAACTGTTTCCTTCAGTTACCTGCTAATATTAACAATTTTCTCTAGTGATGTTCTGTTTTGTTTACTTTGTACGCGGAAAGAAACAATTTTTGTTTAACTTCCTTAATTTTTCATCATTTTAAAACGTTATGTAACTGTTGTCTTTAGTTTTCTCTAGATTTCTTCACTTTCCAACAGTTGTGTTCAGAATATAACTGTTTTCTACAGTTTCCTCCAGATTTCTTCACTTTTCAACAGTTATGTTCTGAATATTACTGTTTTCTGCAGTTTCCTTCATATTTCTTCAGTTTTCAACAGTTGTCTTCAGAATATAACTGTTATCTAAATTTTCTTCACTTATTAACATGTGTGTTCAGAATATAACCGTTTTCTGCAGTTTCCTCCAGATTTCTTCACTTTTCAACGGGTGTGTTCAGAATATAACTGTTTTCTGCGGTTTTCCTCGGATTTCTTCACTTTTTCAATGGCTTTTATATTTGAAAAGAAATGTTCAAAATTGAATATAATTGTTGATAATTGCAGATAATTGTATAACTGTAGAAAACTGATAAAAACTGAAGAAATCTAAATAAATTAGAAGATAACTGTTGTCTTTGTCTCAGTTCCGACATTTTTCTACAGTTAATTTCCGTTTTCTTCAGTTTTTATCTATTTTCTTTCGTATCCTCCTGATATTTTCAGTTACTAAGTGTTGTTTGCATTTATTTTTTCCGCTAGGGTGAGTTTAGATTTTTCATGTATCAAATTAGCCTACAAAAAAAGTATCCCTAATAACTTTTAAAAAACGCGCAATATACCGCGTCTGACTTCTGCGCAACGTTGCCATGCTCAACAGCTAAACATAAGAATCTTATGAAACTGTTTTATATTTTAACTATCTAAATAATTAGATTGTAAGTCAATGTATTTCTTTTTTAATTTGTTCATAAATACTTAAATTTTCTATTAATATTTATTTTTAGTGATCTTATCATTTTTAAAACAGTTATTTAGCATGAATGTTAAGTTCTCGAATACCATCCATAAAAAGCCCGTGTATAAGTACATAAGTTTGAATTTTATTAAAAAAAAAATACATTGTCAATTGTCCTGAAATTTTCACACAATTATTTTTTAGGTTTACAGCAATCGAATTAAATAATTTTCAAAGTGCTCTTATCATTTTTATTTCATTACCCAACCTCCTGAAGAGGGGCTATATAGTTCCTTGTCTAATTTGAATTTACGTTATTATTAATAAATTAAATATTTTTATATAAAAGTAAGAGTAGGCCCCAATAGATTTAACGGTAGGCCGGAGTAGAACCTGATACCGACCGAGTAACAATTGAGTTGTTTGTTATTTACTCAAGTTTTAATCGGTGTATCTTCAAATTAAAAGTCGAGCGCAATAGATATTATTATTATGAACATCTATGCACAAGGAAAAAAATATCTACCAGTTTGTTTTTGAGAAAAGTAAGGAACGCCGGAGTAAAAGTTTATGTTTATAATATTTTCGCGTTCCTTACTTTCTTCAAAAACAAATCGGTAGAATTTTTTTTTCTTGTGCATAGATGTTCATGATAATAATATCTATTGCGCTCGACCTTTAATTTGAAGATACACCGATTAAAACTTGAGTAAATAAAAAAAAATGCCAATTAGACAAGGACAGCGAATCCGGCCTGCTCTTAAGGGCGAGCTAACGATTCTATTCTATGGAAAAATATTAAATTTTGTTTAAATTTTAAGGGGAATCCTCATACCGACATAGAGTTCTACCTTATCTACATTTAAATTATGAATTTTAATAGAAATTTAAAAATTCATGACTGAAATTCGTAGGAGAGGCACATTCTTAACATGCCAAAGAATTTATTGCAACGTTAAAAGACAATATAAGGGCTGATTCCATTTCAAATCGAACAGTCAGTATACACTCAAGTCACCAATTACTGCGCTAATGGAGTATGTTATTATACCCTAAAAATAAGGGTATACGTATTTTTTTATTTTGCTGAAATATCAAAATTGCATCAGATATGCACTTTTGAAAATTGCATACAAAAAACTAAATGTTAAAACTGAAAATGTTGAGAATAACTTTAGAGAGCTATCGTTTTACCAATTTCCAATGAATTTTGATAAACGTTTTTATATTTTATTTCGTTTTGAGCCCTTTTCAACTCCGTGCAAGAAATTAAAAAAAAAACTAAAAAATGACTGAGATATATGCATTTTACCAAAAAATGCACTTTTTATGCACATGCATTTTTCTCGAAAAGGCCATTTTTTTTTGCTGAAATTTTTTTTGCTGATAGAGGACCAAAATACCTATCTAATAGTACTTGTTTGATCCTGGTTTTTTGGTTTGGAGCGAGAAAAAAATTCACAAATTTTGTTGGTGAAAAATGCTTGTATATACGTTCGGAAGTCTTAAGTAGTCTGCATTCAAACACTGTCGTATGCTTGGCTCATCATTTGTTTAGATTTGTATGCATGTATATAGCATCAATAGTGATATATATATATATATATATATATATATATATATATATATATATGTGTGTGTAAATTCGTAATATAAAAATAAATATTTAAACATGAAAAAAAAGAATTCTATTCGTGTATATCTATATTATGTATGTTTCGATGTACAAACAATAGGAGGCTAACTCGCGGACAAATACATCGCGTAACCAAAACAGCATATTAGAACTGTTATATAGAAGCTAGTTATTTTTACGGCTGCTTTGAAAGGTGCTTCTCGGGCTTGTGAAAAATTCAACAAAATTGTGAAATAACAATGTCCGAAATTTACTCTTCTAAAAGAATTTCATGTCCCGATTTTTTTTCTAATGCATAAAAAGGTAGTTTATATGAACAGTAATTCACGTTTTAGACCGTTGGAAGATTTAGCCATTAATTTGGCACAGCTTCATCCAGATTTAAATATATTGCCATCTACTAATGTATGTAAAAATTGCCATAAACGCATATCAAAAATGATTTCAAGTGATTTTGAGTCTATATCTGAAAATGAAATCACTGAACTTTTTAGCGGAAGAGATGATGATTTTATTCCGAAGACACCCGAACGAATAGAGGAATTAAACGAGAGTATTAATTCAGTTTTACCTGAATGCATCTCACCCCTAAAAAGAAAAACTGCAATACCTGAAAATTTTAGAGGAAATTACGTATCTAAAAAGAAAAAATCCTTAATTTCAGCTTTTTCTGCTACTGTTGGAAGTAAATTAGAAGATGCGTATGGCATTTCAGTTGAATCAATAGAATCGGACGAAAATTCCACTGAAAACTATTGGAATGAATGTTTAGAAAATTTTAAATTGGCTTTAGAAAAATGCTCTTCTATTTCGGAGAAAATAAAACTTCTAACTCTACTACCTTCAAAATTAAGCAAAATAAAAGTTTGCTCACTATTCCCGAATATAAGCGAGTATATGATAAATAAATCAAGAAATCTCGTGAAAAATAAAGGAGTTTATTCGGAGCCAGATTTATATACTGGTCATCCTATTGATGAAAGCACAAAAAATATCGTTATGGAATATTTTTTAAATGATGATTTTAATTGTAGTAGACAAAGTCCAAATAAATCTGATGTCGTAACTGTTAAAATTAATAACACAAAAACTAAAAAAGTCAAACGGTTTCTTACTCGAAGCTTAAAAGAAACATATAGTCAATTAAGAAAAGAAAATCCAAACTTACAAATAGGAAAATCGAAATTCTATAGTCTAAGACCAAGTTTCGTCTTAACTAGCCCTGTGAAGGAAGCTTGTCTTTGTGTACATTGCGAAAATTTTGAACTGTTTCTTACAAGTTTGATTCGTTTTAGAGGCGATAAGAATTCCGAATTAGATTCAATTCGTTCAGAAATAACTAACACAATGTTGTGTTCTGAACCATCTGATTCATGTTTCTTGCAAGAATGCAAAGATTGTCCCGGTGGTGCGGGTATCACATTAGAATTGTTAAAACTGAAACAAAATTGTGAAGATGAAATTACGTTTGCTTTGTGGGATAATGGTAATCTTATTAAACAAACAATAAGCTTAACAGTTTTTAAAGAAAAACTATCAATCTGCGCATTGAAAGCAAGTACTCATATATACATAAAAAATATTCAACGTGAAGCTATAAAAAAAGAAAAAGAAGAAGGTAAAGCTGATCCTACTAAGTTAATCATCCACGTTGACTTTGCAGAAAATTGGTCTGTAATAAATAATAAAGCGGTTCAAGGAAATCATTGGGTAAATAACCAAATTTCTATTTTTACTGCAGTCTGTTACCAAGGAGAGATAACACAAAGTTTTGCGATAGTTAGTGACGACAAAAAGCATGATACTGCATATGCACTGCTAGCAATAAATAAAATTATCGATCTTATGAAAAAGAATTATTTAGTTACTAAAGTCACTATCATATCAGATGGAGCTCCAAGCCAATTTAAAAATCGTTTTCAACTACATGAATTCAAACATTGGTTTTATGAAATGAAATGGTTATTTTCTGCGACTGGTCATGGGAAAGGAGCCGTTGATGGAATAGGTGGGCTTCTAAAGCATTATGCTACTTCACATAACTTGAAAAGAGTTCATGAAGAATCGATACAAAATGCTGACGATTTTATAAATTGGGTTCAAAGTTACACCAATGCAATAAAAATCATTTTACTACCAATAAATGAGATTGAAAGATTTAGAAAAAAGAAAAATATTGAATGGAGTGGGGTTTCTAAATATAATGGAATTCAAAAAAGTCATATGTGGTTAAAAAAACTTGGGAATTAAAATCACATATATTTATTGGCAGGACAGCTATACATGCATTAAATGAAGTGAAAAACAAGAAAAAAAAAGCCAAGCGTCGTGAGACTACATTTAAAACTAAAAATAATAAGCGCAAAACATAAAAAAAAATAATTATCTATAATTATTTTTTGACGCATCCCAACAGTGAGAGGCAAGGAGACTCACTCTAAAAAAGCACCCAGAAGGGAACAGAATCCTTCTACGTCCACGTCGTTGTTCCTGGATAATGCTAAACGAAGGATAATATTTAAATGTCGACTGCTTAAGACTTCCGAACGTATATACAAGCATTTTTCACCAACAAAATTTGTGAATTTTTTCTCGCTCCAAACCAAAAAACCGGGATCAAACAAGTACTATTAGATAGGTATTTTGGTCCTCTATCAGTAAAAAATATTTCAGCAAAAAAAAAATGGCCTTTTCGAGAAAAATGCATGTCTATAAAAAGTGCATTTTTTGGTAAAATGCATATATCTCAGTCATTTTTTAGTTTTTTTTTAATTTCTTGCACGGAGTTGAAGAGGGCTCAAAACGAAATAAAATATAAAAGGTTTTTCAAAATTCATTGGAAATTGGTAAAACGATAGCTCTCTAAAGTTATTCTCAACATTTTCAGTTTTAACATTTAGTTTTTGTATGCAATTTTCAAAAGTGCATATCTGATGCAATTTTGATATTTCAGCAAAATAAAAAATACGTATACCCTTATTTTTAGGGTAGAATAACATACTCCATTAGCGCAGTAATTGGTGACTTGAGTGTATACTGACTGTTCGATTTGAAATGGAATCAGCCTAAGGGTAAAAATAAAGGCGAAAACTGCTTAATACGATTAACTTTTCAATGTAGTTATGAATAATCGTATTATGCAGTTTTGTATCTTCATTTTCACTGTTATTCTGTCTTTTAACGTTGCAATAAATTCTTTTATAATGTTAAGAATGTCCCTCTTCTATGAATTTTAGTCAAAAATAGTTAAATTTTTTATTAAAATGTATAATTCAAATGTAGATAAGGTAGATCTCTGTGCCGGTATAAGAACACCCCTTAAATAAAGACTAAAACTAATGAAAGTTTTATATTTTTTCATAAAATAGAATTATTTGCTTGTACTTAAATTTATTGGGACCTGCTCTTGCTTTTGTATGAAAATATTTAATTTTTTAATAATGATGAAAATTCAGATTGGACAAGAACAGAGCTATACGGCCGCCTCTTAAAGCCCGTTATAGGCAAATATATATCTTGCAATACGTATACTAATTGCATAATGTAGCAATTATTTAAATAAATAATACTTGTAAATATTTAAATAATAACTTCTTGTTTTACTATAGAATAATTCTAAAAACTGATCGAAATATACTTCATCTAATATTACATTAATTATTCTTACTGCTTAAGAGTCGGTCGGTATGACTTTGTCCTTGTCTAATCTAAATTTTCGTTATAGTTAATAAATTAAATATGCATATAGAAATGTAGGGGCTGAGTGCTGTAGAGCAATAAAACGAGCAAAGGAATCCTATTCTATGAAAAATTTTAAAATCAAATCAAATTCAACTGTTTTTTCCGTTTTGGACTATACTCGGGAAAAATTGAAAATTTTATATTTTTCATAGAATAAAATCCTTGCAAGGTTTTTTGGCTCTACAGCGCTCAGCCCCTACATTTGTATATATACATATTTAATTTATTAATTATAACGAAAATTTAAAATAGACAAGGACTAGAGCTATATATGCCGACTCTTAATTATTACTTTATTAATTGAAATATACTTTATTAACCAAATATGAAGAATTTTTTTAAACATTTTTTAATATTTTATAATTTATACATATATGAGTTATGATAGAGATATCTAATGCTCACCTACGGATAAACAATTATCTTTAATCAACCCAAATTGAATTGTTGATTTTTAGGTAGGACTTTAGTACATTTGATTATGGGTATTTCACCATTGATAAATTTTTTAGGTTTTCGCTCACATTTATAGAATTATTTTTCAATTACTTGTCCACTTTCTAATGAAGTAGTTTGTTTGTGATTCAATAAGATTTGTTCATTA